>VYXH01000669.1:50605-101090 GCA_013397275.1 Burhinus bistriatus | reverse complement strand
TTTTTTTTTTTTTTTGTGTTTGAAAGTACGTCTTTGACTCCCATAGCATATGTTCTTGCATGTGTTTCTTGGCACTCCTGAAGGGCAGATCTATTTCTTACATGCTTGCTGCCTTAATTTTATTGGGGAATGGATTTTGTCCTGGATATGCGTGCAGAATTCCTGTGACAGCCATAAATTTTCTTTAATATCTTTGTATACATAGAGCTTCTGTGTTAGGACCAAGTTTGCTACCTGCCCACCAGCAAAGCCATATGCTAGCATCAAATGTTAATTGGCTATCAGTTGGGTATTTAGTCCTACTCATCTGCTGAATGGATAGTACAAGAAACTTAACACCAAAGTTAATGGAACATAATCTCTAGTCCTATTAAATTGCTTGCCTAGCATAGATTCGTTCCATTAGAATCACAACACAAAATGAGTTTTTAATTTCTTTCAGCAAAGCAAGCACTTTAAAATTCTTGTTTGTTTTCCAGTGTAGAACTGCAGAAGCCTAGAATCACACAGGATGGAGGGGACCTCTGGAGGTCATTGAGTCCAACCTCCTATTCAAAGCAGGTCTAGTTAGAGCAGGCTGCTCAGCACCTTGTCCAGTTGAATTTTGAATATCTCCAAGGATGGAGATTTTACAGCTGCTCTAAGCACCTATTCCACTTTTTGACCATACTTAAAGTAAAATTCTTTCCTTAGACCATGTTCCCACTTGTGTCTCTGGCCTCTTGTCATACCTGTGTGCACTTCTGAGAAGAACCTAGTGCTGCCTTCTCCTTCTCCTGAGATCAGGTAGTTGCAGACAGTAGTAAGGTCTTCCCTTCATCTTCTCTGGGCTGAACAGACTCAAATCTTAGCCTCCCCCCATATGCCACATTCCCCAACCATCTTGGCAGTTCTCTGTTGGACTTGCTTCAGGTTGTCAGTATTTTTCTTTTACTGAGGAACCCAGAACTGGATACCACACTCTAGATGTGGTCTCACAAGTGTTAGATAGAGGAGAAAGATGGCTCCGTTTGTTCAGCTGGTTTCACTGTTACTAATACAGGCCAGGATGTGGTTGGCTGTCTTTGCCACAAAGACACACTGCTCAGCCTTGCTGAATGAAGTTACTCCATCCTAGGTGCAGGAGTTTGCATTTGCTTTTGATGAAGTTTATGAGGTTCCTGTCAGCCCGTTTGTCCAGCCTTTGGAGGTTCCTCTGAATAGCAGACGTGCCCTCCAGAGTGGGTCAGCAGGATGGTGCTGTCTGCAGATTTGCTGAAGGTGCGCTCCATTAGATCATCCAGGCTGGTAGCAATGACGGGAAGCAGTATTGGCCCCAACATAACGAGCTGAGGGGTACATCTAGTGGCTGACTGCCAGATAGGCTTTGTACCACTGATCCTAGCCCTTTGAGCCCAGTATTCAATGTGATATTTGACCCACCTTACCATCCATCCTTATCTCACCAATTTGGCTATAAGGATGGTACGGGAGATTGTGTCAAAGGCTAAAAAGCAAGGCAAACAACATCCAGTGCTCTCCCTTATCCACAGAGCCAGTCGTCTCCTCATAGAAGGCAACTGCATTAGGATTGATTTACCCATGTTAAATCAATGATGGCTGTTTCAAATCACTTTCCTGACCTTCGTGTGCTTGAAAATTACTTTGTGGGAGATTTGTTCCATAATTTTCCCAGGCCTGAAGTGAGGCTTGATGGCCTGTAGTTCCCCAGATTCCCCTTCTTGCCTTCCTTGAGGATGGGTGGGACATTTGCCTTTTTCCAGCCGTTGGGAACTTCTCCTGTGCTTTTCAAAGGTGATACACCTGTGTCCATCCATTGCAGCACTCCAGTCAGGTGAGCTATCCCACCATGTCTCCATAATCTCAGAGATGTCACAGCTCTCCACTGTGCATGGACTTCTCCTTGCTCCTGGTTGTACTCCATGCTGTGCCTGAGAAGAGCCCCGGTGAGGCTGCTTTTACAAAGGTAATGCAAGAGCCTTCGCCATCCTTGACCCCCAGCTGCTTCCTCACTGCCTCCATGCCTTCACTTCTCTTCACAGCATGACAACCCTTCCCCAGCACACCTAATTTAAAACTCTTCCCACTGTATTAGTGAACCTATTGGCAAGGACTCTCCTGCCCCAGTGTGCCAGGGGAATCCTATCCCTGCACAGCAGTCCTTGTTCTTCAAAAAGAGTCCTGTGGCCGTACAGGCTGGAGCCCTGCTTGCAGCACCAGCCATGCAGCATTGTGTTGACTGTGGGATGTATCCACTCCCACCTAAGCAGTCGGCCCCCTCACTGGGAGGACTGAGGAGGTATCACCAGGGCAGCATTCCCCTCACTGTTACCACCTCAGGGCTGTCAGTCACCCTCGATACGCTCAAGGACGCTCTGGTGGTACCATTGGTGCCCACACGGATGAGCAGTCAGGGAACTTAATGTTTAGCATATGGCTATTTTGGAAAAGAAAAGGAAGGAAAAAAAAAAGGAAAACAGCTTAGTGAATGAAAATGTTAGCCACTGCCTTTATTAAGGATTGTTTTCATGGAGTTTATAAACAGAAAACAAAAGGAACCCGTTGCAATGGGTACATTGTAGCAACTGCTGTCTTTGATAGGAATCTTTCTTGGCAAAATGTGATTGTTACAAGAAGCCATGAAAACCTGCACGACTGGGAATTCAGCATTCTCAGCTCAGTTTGTTTAACAAGGGACAGGAAATGTGCCTAGTGTCTTTTCTACCCAGCTTGTCATTAGCACCCACTAGCAGGTGTGGGATTAAACTGGTCAACCTGGAAGTGTTTGAATTATCTCTGATCAAGAGCTGGGGGCACAAAAAATAATAGATAGAAAAGTGGTTGTTCTAAAGCTATGGACACACACAGAAACATGCTCTTGGGGAGGTCTTGGTCCTAGCCAAGGATTGAGCCAAGGCTACAAATTGTGCAGTAGTCTGTGCCTTGGGATGGAAAACCGTGTATTTGTGCTGGAAGGACATAATAGAATAGAAAATATGGAACAGTTAAAATAATAACATATAAAAAGGAAAAGTAAGAAGTTGTAGGTCAGAAGTAGGAAAGAGTTGCTGCCTTAAGGTAGTCTTCAGGTAAATACTGATGAGTTATTGCTAATCTTTAGTGGATCTTAATGCTATAAAAGGCACTTGAAACATTCAGCATTCCTCAGGATTGTGCTGAGGCACCGTGTTGGGACTGTGGACCTGCTGCAGTAAGGTGATGTTGGTCCCTCTGAGGTCACTGGTAGGAGGACGATGCTTTAGTGCAAAGCAATGTTTAGCATTCAGTGTTGACTTCTGCGTGTGGACTAGAGTGAGCATTGGTAAATATTGATCACAGTAGAAGCAGGGAAGATGGGAAATGTGTAATCAATACTGTGGTCTGATAGCTGAGGGTCTTCTTCTGCAGCTGCTCAACTGGCATCTTACACATATAGTTGCCCAGCCAAGAACAAGTTCTCAAAGATTTATATCTAAGGTTGACTTTGCACTTCGAGAGCACTTAGAGTAAAAAGCGAAGCATGTTCTAAAATCTTCTTAAGGAACAAAGTTTAAACAAAATACTGCTAAATTTATGTGCAAGCAGCAAAAAATACTTCTGCTAGATGAAAAAATTAAGATTTAAAGGGTAAAGATGGCTGGTGGAGACAAAGAGGGAAATAGGTTTAGCAAGTTGCTGCCTGGTATGGAATGAAAGGAAAAAAAATTGAGCTGCAAACTCATCAAAAACACAGTTGTTAATTGAAAAGCTGACAGACCTGTAACTACAGCAGCGCTTCTGGCCGCCACTATAATAAATGTAACTGTACATTTAGAGTAATTTGCTAATTTGCCTAAGTAACACCCACAGACAGCAACATGACATAAATACATTAGTGGAAGCAACAACTATAACCAGCTCGTACAGGTTCTTGGCTGCTAGATGGATGGATCAGATGAGCTGGAAAAGATTTACGAAACAGAATAGAAATGGAATTGTTAACAATATTGCAGCACACAGGGTTTCTTTGTTTCCCTATTTCCCAAAAACGCTTTAAGGCCTGTAGATGCCCATACATATTGTAGCACGTGAGTAACATTTTTAACTTGAGTGTGTATGTTTGCACACACCTGGAAAACTTGCAGAGATGGAGTACACATCTGCAAAATGCTAAGCATTTCAGGAGCAAAACCAACAAAATTTACATCTCAAGTAGTCTTTCAGATAAATAATTGAATCTCCAACATTGAACGTGTAATTATAAATATCTGAAAAGAGCTTCTGTTAATAAATATTCTAAAGGCACATGTTGGGTCCACAGGAAAGACTGGAACCTATACGAACAATTTTCCTAATACAGTTGTTACAAGTATCTGAAAATTATACGTCAGAGTTTCATTTGGCAAATAATGAGTTCAGCCATGTGGCATCTCTTCTGGGCTAGCACCGTTCTCTGTCTTCTGTTTCTGTAACTCTGAATCACACTGTTGCCTTTTATTCTTAAGTCCTACTGATGCCAACTTTTGCCACTGTATATTGACTGGTGTTTTACATTCTCTAAATATCCTACCTCTAGGTTAGGCTTGGGGTCATCACTAAAGGTTTCTATGTTATCAACAATACATTCTTAAAATAAAAAATGACAGGATTGCTGCTATGCAAGGTGGGTCTCCTTTTCAATAAAATATTTCTTTCTGCTCCTAGTCTCCTGTTCTGACTGTCTTCATCCTGATGCAAATTAATAATGTAGAAGCAAAGCTAATGAATGCAGCTTTACACAGTTTCTGTCTTTTTTTTCCTCTCAGATATACTTAGAAGAGGGTTTCTATTGAGCTTTTTGAGACAGGTGATGCCTGCTCTCAAGGGCAGAATCCAGTTGATAACCAAATGTGGGGTCAGGTGGAAAGTTTCTCTTGCAGTGCTGCTCTCAGGAAGAGCCCACATGTGTGGGCATATATATTCCTGCCTTCAGCAGGAGGTTGTTGTAAGGTTTTTCACTAAATACGGGTTGTAAAATATTCTTGAACATGAGTCACTTCAAATTATAGTCCATGGATCTAAGGAAGTCACTGAGAAAATGGAGCAGGAAAAAACATGGGATAGAAGCAAACTGCGGGACTTCTCTGTGGGATGTGGAGTTTTGACAGCTAAACCCATTCCCTGTCTTGCTTGAAGGCTTGTTCTTAATGTCAGGGCAGAGAGGGCAGCAGACTCCTCTGGCTGACCCAAGTTCTGAGTCTGTAAGACCTCCTCAGTAGAAGCCGATAAAGACCACAGCTCTGGGAGAAGAGAGCTGACATTATTTTATGAAGCGTTACGGCCGATCTTCTGTGAACCCTAATTTCTGTCAAAGAGTTATCATCGCTGTCACAGTAAGTGATACTTTCAGCAAAAATGGCAATTAACTAGAAGTAAATAGTAGAGCAGAAGTCTGCAGACTGGTTTTTAAGGTTGATGAGTCAAAAGTAGTTTCAACACATTAATGCTAAGCATACTAAATCATAGTGTGCCCTGAAAAAGACAGCAATGTCATTTACCTGAAATCACCAGGAGTTACAGTAACACATAGTAGAGATATGCTCGATTGTTTCAAATATGTGAGCATATTCTAGGAATCAATAATAGTTTGTGAGTCTGTCTGTTTTCTTTTATCTTGTTTTCCATAAAAGAAGTAATTTGTTTGTTTTTCACTGTTTTAGGTAGCCTGCCCTATGAATACAAGATTGTGATAGCAGGAAATCATGAATTGACCTTTGACCAGGAATTCATGGCTGACTTAATCAAGCAGGACTTTTACTATTTCCCCTCTGTTTCTAAGCTGAAGCCAGAGAGCTATGAAAATGTACAGTCTCTCCTAACAAACTGCATCTATCTTCAAGACTCTGAAGTGACGGTGAGGGGATTCAGAATATATGGCTCCCCTTGGTAAGCAGGTTTTTAAGCATACATAAAAAAAATATTGTTGATTGCTATCACATCAGCCATTTCATATGCATAAGCTATATTTGGATTGCTGTGTTAGGAAGAAAAGTAATACTCAGTTTGATAAAGTTTTTATATTTTCTTGTAATGAATCATGCCTGTGACAAAATAATGTACTACTATAGGTATTATTAACCAAATAATGATGGGAAAAAGATAGTGTGCTCTTTAAACTCTCAGCCAGGAGCAGTTCTCTAACATAGTCTATGTAGGGGGTTTTTGTGTCATAAAATATGTTTTCCATACTTGGTAAGTTTATGTAATTACAGGTTAATTTGATTGCAAGGGTACATTCTTTTGACAATATCCATCCTACAGATAACATTTAAGGTTCACTAGTGTATACAGTAGTCATTTAACGAAGCAAGCTTGTTTCAGTATTTGTTTAGGATTTTTTTTTTAATACCCTCAGAATCTCTTTTTTTTTTTGTACAGTAATAGCTTTCCTCAAGGTATAGTTGAGCTTCTAAACTAAAGTCAACAAATCAGTGGCAACCTAGTATTTCATGGATTTTGCTCTACTGCATAGAGTGAACACTTAGAACTCCTTGACAGTATCGGAGGCAGATGGGCTTTGGCTTCCTGACCCTTGCCTCGGACCTTGTATGTGCTGCTTCTGCATCTCTTACTTATGTTACGTTACAGCTATGTTATTTCTGCTAACAGGACTGTAAACTGGGTCTTTGATGAGCATTTGGTATACATGTAATCTAAGTAAAAATTTATTTTGAAAGGCAGGTTTTTAAGGGAATCTGTTATTCTTCCTTTTAAAATCACATCAGGCTGGAATGTAGCAAACAAGTTGTCAAACCTGATGCATATACCCCAATGTGAATTTTCAGTGTGAATAAACTGTGAAATCTCTGGGATTTTTTTTTTTTAATGAAAATTGGCATTTTCCCATTTGGTTACTTGAGATGGGTGTTAATTTTCTCTGAGCTTGTTATTCTACATTTGTCTACATTAAATAGCTTCCCTCTTAAATGCACCCTTCTCTCTCTCCCTCTTAGATCTCCAGATCTTTCTGGGTTTTTTTCAACCTACCCACCTGCTGTGTTGTAGTTCATCTTCCTCTTGTGTCTACTGTGTATTCAATCAATGTACAATTTACTTCATTTTCCAAATTATTAGGGAAGATATTAGATGATATCAGTCCCAATATTAACTTCTGAGAAATGCCACTTGGCATCTCTTCCCATTTTGATGTTCAACTGTAAATACTGTAATTATGCTCTGTTTACAATATGTCTGGCAACTTCATATCTTCACTGCAATATTCGTAACCAGGCACCATATTTCCAGTGTCAGTAATAATCTTCCAGGCAGTAAAGTACCAAAAGTCTCATTAAAGTCTAGATAAATTAAATTAAAGCAAACCACTATCTATAAAGTAGTGCTAAGTAGAGGCTAAAGGAAACCATTTGAACTTTCTGTGTATGATTAGATCTGTAAAAATCTGTTGAGAAAACTTTTGTCCACCCACTAACCCATAAATAATGTTTCTATAAAATGAGATCTACTGAATTCCCTTTGTGCGCTAATCCTGTCATTTTGCACAAGTTGTCTAAGCTATCTGGCATGACCTACTCTTCATGGAAAAAAGATTGCTTTCCATCTTTTATGCATCTTCAGGTTATAGCTAAACTTCCACACTACCACACTACATGTTTCACAGTGTTGCTAACTCATCTCCCACCCCCTTATGGTCCTGGAAGATGAGTGTTTTAAGGTCGTTCGCAGATCTTTGCTTTCTCCATATGGGAGAAAGTCTTGATGAAAGTCTTCCAGCCAAACTGGTTTTTTTGCTTGTTATTATGCAATGCTGAATGAAGTCTCCATGCTAATTGATGTCATGTCCAGTGGAAACAGCAACAACAATAGCAATAAGAAGTTGCTCTTCATTAGTCTATCAGAACAGCAGATGCAGAAGTAACAAAGTCACATCAGCCAGCCCACCAGTCAGAAAACTCAGGAAGAGAAACAGCTATTCTGTGTGGGTTAAATCAGCTGCCTGCTAGATTGAAGGCTGTAGTACAAGTCTGTGCCTACAGATCACTACTGTTCTTTAGCGTTTCTTTTTGTTTCTATGCTTCATTCACCCTGAAAAGAGGGGTTTGTCATAGGCTCTCTGGGAAATAAATCTCAGTTTCTTTCTACGTCATAGTAATGTAATCTCTAAAAAACTACAGAACTTTGGTGAACTTCCCATGGCAAATCATTTTTACCCTTGCATTGTGAAGCCAGTCCTTTAGAAGATGCTTATGAACTCAGTCAAGATTTCAGAATTTAGAGTTCTTTAAGATCTAGAACTCAATAAGAAAGCTAAATTTCATGCAGGTGCTTGTTTCGTATCCTAAAATAATTTTCTTTTCCAGCCTTGAAAATATGCATCTAGCTTTTTGAATGGATTTGTTTAATTGGAGAACTCCCAATTACAGTTTAGGTTTGTTGTCCATACGTGACTCTATTTAATGATAAGATGAGCTATCTAGAAATTAAAAGACTGGGGCCCCAGATCCTGCCTTTCCATTTCTGATTACAGCCCTGACCTCCTGTCTTACTTCACCCTTTGTAAAAATAAGTGCAAGCTAGAGATATCCCTCCTTTAGAAAACAGGTTAATGAATAGTTGCAAAGTACTTTGAGAATGCTGGAGTAAGATCTGAGTGAATGCTAACCAGCCTTAACTTGGTGTGTTTACCTTTAGCCATCTGAATTTTTATATATGACCTGTACACAATTAGATTGTACTACTGCTTAAGATGTTTTAGTTGCAAAATAAACCAAGAGAGCTTGATTGGTTTGCGTAACATGCCAGTCTCTAAGGCCTTTTAAATGTGTACCATTTGTGTGTGTGCTTAAATATTTTCAACAGCGCTTGGGTATTTTGACCTCTATTATTATCTAAAACTCAGTAGTTATATTTAATTGCATAGAAGAAATGGGACACTGTTTTGTGTCAGAAACCCATGCTCTAACTCTCCTGGGCTCCAAGGGCAAATTTTCAAGTGCCAGATTGAGCCTCTATTCACTAACGAAAATTTAACTGCCTTAGATGTTAATTATGCTAGTATTATTAAGCAGGGAGCAGCCATTTTGAAAAGTAAGCTGCAAAGCACAAAAGCTGATATTTAGGAATTAGTATTTGCAATACTGGTATCTTGGACCACAGATTATCAGTATAGATGGTGAGGGAGAGTAGTAGAAAATATTGAATGCTTCATGAGAAACTTGTGAATACCAAGATGTTAAATGTGTCCAGAGCAATCTTGAATTTTAAGGGTGGCTGTGTTTGGCGTAGGGGGCTGATGCTTTTGACAGTGCACCATACAGTGTTGGTTGTCAGATCGGAATGAGCAGAGCATCAGAATGCAACGTGCTTCCTTCTAGCATAGCCCAGATGCTGGGAGCCGTTGGCTTTTTTTCCAATATAAAGCCTGGACAGCATGATTTTTTTCATAAAAAGCTAGGCACAGGGAGATGCACTCTGGTTTCATCCCAGCAAAACTCAGGATATCACCAGAACATATTCACAGACCTGGAAGAAATCTTGTGTAGACAATAGCTATAGTTGCTATGAATGTAAAGCATTTATTGTAAATCGGAAAGTTTCTGGTTGGAAAATACTTTTAAACACCCTAATTTATTCTGGACTGCTCTGAGAAAAGTAGATAGAATAATCCAAATAATTCTATATAATAATTCTATATAATGTATTTTTGACTGCTAAGCCTTCCCAAAGATGAAGCTGTCTTCCAGAGGGGTTTAATTTGTTTTTCAGTAATGTACAAAATCATAACATAGAAGTAAAAATACAGCAAGCAGGAACACCAGAGAGGTGGCAGAGAATCCATCCTTAGGTGTTTTCAAGATTTGGCTAGACAGTCATGGCTGACCAGACCTAGTGGTGAGTGGTAGGTTGGACTGAAGATCTCCACAGGTCCCTTTTGAGCAATGTTTCTGTGATTCTATCAGTCCCAGCATGGAGCTAGAGCTAGGTGTCAGTGTTGATACCTGAAATGAACAGGTATCAACAAAGTCCTTACAACAGGGAGCTTTGCTGTTAGTATCAAATTCCCTACAAGCAGTAGACAGTCCCGAGAGGTGGTTTGGAAGACAGGAAGCCAAGATAATAGTGGAAATTTGAATTTGGATTTGAAGCAGAAGGTCTTTTCTGTGTCATTGGATGTCATTCATGGAGTCATATTAATAAATGATTAGTGAGTATTTCACTTACAGATTTTCAGCCTTCTATTATATTTCATTACCCCACAATGTGTTACCATTTTGCAGGTAAGAGTTTTAGTGTTAACTACAACTGGATTGAAGATAGGCTATGCAATCCACTTGTGCCTCTGCACTGCTGAAGATTTTAATTGCACAATTACATGCTGTATTTGCACAAAAATCTCTGATGCATTCAGTGCACAAGATCTGCTGGACTTGCTGAATGAGTCAACTATTTATTATTCCTTTTATAGTCCTTATTCAGAATTGCTATGTAGAAATAAATGCCTATAAAGGTGCATGTACATTTTTGTATCAACATGAGAAAACCTCTGTGAGGTTCATTCTTGAATGTGTGACCCTGACTGTTGCTATGTCTGCTTCTCTGCTGCACAAGGTTCCAATAATGGACTCTGCCCTACTGCGTGTTTTTTCTGTTGAGTTTTTTACAACTCAATGAGTAACTTGTCTCTCTGTTCTCATGTTGCATGCAATAACTATATAAGACATGCAATAACTACATAAGACATGAAGACTAATGACTTCCCTTCTGATCAATAATCAGAAGCTGTTTGTGTCTGGCAAAGATTATACTGGCTGTTCTCCCAGTGTCTGATACTGCAACACTGCCTCAAATTTATAGAAAAGATGCGCATCTGCAGAAGAACAGGTATTCTGTGTGTATGCTCTCATCTTGTGGAAAATGGCAGGAATTCCAGTGGCATTTTTTAGTAAAAGGTGGATTATTATGGATTAATGGCAGGGTAAGAGTACACATTTTACTTGACATAGCAAGAGAAATCACGTGGCAGAAGGAAAACATCTTCCTAGCCACTGAATTTCCATAATGCTTCTAAGGAGCGTTACGCAACTGCAGGAGAAACTTTGGTTGTCCTGCTTTCATACAGGTGTACAAAGGTGGCAGGAGAGCATTTTATCTCTTTAGGTGCTTTTTTTCATTTTCCACAATGTGGGAAAAGAAGGGATAATCAAAGCCCTCTTGCCAAACATGACAATTTCATTATTCTAAATGACATATTGGCCTGGATAGCTTAAAGAAGCCCTTTAGGATGAGATTGCCTCCAGACTCATTATCCAGAGAGTGGATTTTTGCTTGACTTCGATTATCTGGAGGGATCTATTCCTGTGAAACAACCTCATTTTTCTTTTTGCAGAATTACAGTTTTTTCTAGTGTCTATGTGTTCTCATTTCCTCCTTCATTCTTTTGTTATAGGCCATCTGGAACTTCAGAAACTTTCATTTCCCAGTCAGGGAAAATAGGAGAGCAAAGATTAATATCAGCCTAGAAAGGCAGTTGTGACCATTTGTCCTGAAGTGACAGACACCTGGGCTGGTCTCCTGGGTTTTTGTAGCTTCTCTCCAATGGAACGTTGATTAGATGTGGCCTTTGCATGTTTACACACGGGCCAACAGCTCTTGTACAACATTGTTGTTCAGATAATGGGAACTGAGTGAAGAAAGTTAGGGGTGTGTATGTGGGGAGCGGTTTTTTTCTGTTCAAGTATTGTTTTTACTAAGCTTAGTATTCTGGGTCAGGGCCATTCAGTGAGGTCTGGCTGTGTCAGAGAAGATGGCCGATTTCCTTCCAGTGTAAAAGACATCAACCTGTAGGTTGCATAAGTGCGTATCAGCCACCAGCTCAGCCCAAAGCAACCTTGACAGGGGGCTTATGCTCCAAATCATCATCCCACTTTGAGGACTGGGAATTTGTTCCAACCTGTTGGCCCTTTTCTTGGTGCACTGCAGCTCTCTGTACTATTCCAGTATGCAGCTGAGTGTCTTTACTCAAGCTGTTTTGTCCAGTGTGATAGTAGTGCTTAGCTATAGGTGTGTAACTCTCATCTGATTTGTTATTTTCTTGTCTGATTTGGTTTTTTGTCACAAAGTATGTGACTTTGTTATACTCCTCAAATGTTTTCTCTTTTCTTTGTGTGTGTATGTGTGCATGTGCGTGCACGTGTGCACTTTGGGTAGAAGGACTGGTAACTTCCATGTGTAATTGGGGTGGTTTCAAAGAGCATGGAAAGGGCAAAATGAGGCAGACTTACTTTGTTCCACACAGACTCCAGGTCACCCATACCCTAGGTCTCCTTTTCAGTGCCTTCCTCCTTCCTCTTTTCAAGAACAGCTATAATAGTCTCTTTCATTCCTCACTGAACTCAGTTTCCATCAGTAAAATAATGTAGCAAAGATTTATAGATTCATTTCATGAGAGGGATATGCTTTCATTTTGCCAGTGATGAATCATCTAATGTTTACTTTCCCAGACCTTGTACAAATCTTTTTAGTCATTGAGGTGAACATCAATTAAAATGAAACTGTATTAAAATAAAATATTGACTTCATTTAACATAATATACCTCCCAAGTTGGGAGTCTGGCTTCCAGACAGAGTAGCAGCATAGCAGTGCAAGATGTTATATTGCAGGTTTCATTCCGTGTAAAATTCACAGAAAATACTAACTTCTGCCTCAAAGTGACCACTCTGATTCTTAGTTCTTATGCCCCCTTTCAAATCTGCAAAAAACTTATTCAATACCTTGCACATGACTAAAATATACAGGGACTCAAAAATTTGTGTTACTGGACAAAACCATACTAGAAGTTTTTCTAAGTAAGATAGCTGTCCTCCTATGTTCTCTTCTTTTTGCACCCTCACTTGGTCAGAAGATAAAAATATAAATAGCTAAAGTGCAATTGCTTCTGTACTGTTTTCTAAAGCAATAAAATACAACTCTAAAATTCTTGCAAACCTCAGATTAAGTATTTTTTTGAGCAGGTGGCTTGTTTTCATGTCTAGCTCTGTCAGTGCTACAGTTTGTGTGGATGGATGTCGAAACGCTGGATGTGGACATATTACAGAGTGCTGGGTTTGGATCGCTCAGAACTGTATTTTAAAAATGGTAGATGTTCCCTGATTTTTAAAGTTGGGAACTATTTGGAGCTTTTTTAAATTAGTGACTTTGAGACAGGCAATCAATGTAAGTGAGAAATTTAGATAGACTGATATGGTTCTTGAAGAAAATGAAAATCATGAGTGGGAATAATAGAGTCCACTTGTTATTTAAAATTGAGGCATCTCAAGTTTCAGAAATTTTGGGGAGAAGGTTGGCATCTAAGCCTGCCTGATGTGGCTGCATTATTATGGTTAGAATGCTGAAGGTGTTTTATTGCAGGCATTCAGTAAAAGGTAGGTAAGATGTGACAGATGCGTAAGAACTAGCAATGTCTTAAGAACAGCAAAAGCAAAATTCATCATCCCGTTGAAATACATTAATTAACAGTCTGAGGCACATGGATACAGGTTTAATTGTATTTTAATAGAATGCTGCAGTGATATTTTTATTTCCTCTTCCATACTGTTTTCCATTTTGGAAAGTGCTACTTCTAAAAACACTTAAAAGAACAATACACTGTAGTTTAGTTTGCAGCATATGGAAGATCATAAGAAGGGTTTTTCCTGCAAAATGATTTTGATCTATTAAATTCAGCTGTTCAGGAAAGGTGATGGGGAGAAATGTAAAATATTGAGCTCCTGAAGTTTGAAAGGTTTTCCAGCGGCAGAAAGTGAGACTTAAGAACGCATTCTGGCTGTTTCACCATCAGAAACAGATCACTGGATCAGTTTTCGCCTCAATTTTTTTTTTTTTTACTAATGGCACTTGCTAAACTTGGTACATTTCATGTGATAAACATGTCTTGGAAAGAGTTTTTTTTACATGACTTGGAAATACAGGAAATGTGAGTCTCATTCAGTAGACACTAGGTATACAGGTGCTATTGCTCATGTGAGCAATCATACTGAATTCAGGAGAGTTCTTTTTAATGAACACTGCAGTACAAATTAAGTGGCTGAAATGAATTAGCAAGAATCATTAACAATGCTGAAAAAAAAATGTGTATGGAACAACACAAAAATTTCCCAGGCTCCAAGTGAATTTTCTATAGCATGTTAAAGGAACAGTTGTTATTAACTAATTAAACTCTGCAATAGGTATGTGAGCGAATGAAAATACAAACTGAACTACACCTATAGTAACCCATAAATACCATCAGTCAGACCAATGTGATGAATTCTAGTTATTATGTGCTCCTGAAAAATTTTATTATTCTGTTTCCCACAAGATTTTTTTTTAAAGTCATAGCAGTTTAGAATATCCCTTTTCTCTTTTATTGTTAACAAACGTTCCAGAAAATGTATTCTCTTGAATAAAATTTCTTCCCAACATTGCCCAGAGATGAGGAGTCTGGAACAGTTCAATCCTAGAATAGTCACAATAGAGGAAAACCAGTAAGTCGAACACTTTTGCATGCTGTTTACTTGTATGTGTTTGTGTATTAGGGGTGTGGATCAATTCTCTAACACATTTCACAGTGACCTCTAGCAGAGTGAGCTTAATCAGTTACTGAAGCCAGAGATGCTTTGCATCCACAGTTGTGTTCCTCCACTGTGTCTGTACAAGTGTGCAGGACGTTAGACTGCCCGTGTGTGCATGTATGCTGAATATAGACCACAAGTTATGTTGATTTCACACAACATTTTAGGAGAAGCCCTGTTTCTTGTAATGTTTGAACACATTGTGTGGCTTTATATTTCTGTATGTGAGTGAGGATTTGAATTTACTTGTTTCGTTGCAATGTTTCTAGCTTTAGTTAAATTTGAGAGCAGTCGAAAAATATATTGCTTTAGTTTAATTAGCTTGGTAGAAAAAAGTCCTTTCTTGGGCAGTAATTATTAGTTGTATATTATTAAAAGGAATTAGTTCACATTCAGTTACTTAGCAGAAATAATTGAATCTTCTGATCCAGTAAACTAGCTCACTTTGGATTCAGCTGGTTTTTAATTTAAGACCTATAGAAGAGGAGACCTGTTATCTCACTACAGGGAATTGGCTTCACTTTCCTGCAGTTCATAAACCACAAGAGTGAAATTGCAATCCCCCACAGCAGTTTTCTCTTTATTTTTCACATTTGCTTGAAAGTTTAATTTTATGAGACAGAGCTGATTTTAAAATTTAAAGTGCTTTTTTTGTTGTTTTGGTGCTTTTCTTCCCATTTTTTCTTGAACAAAAGGACTACCAGCTCTAACTGTAGTCTGGGCTATAGTTTCAGGCAGCAGCAATTTCAGGATGTTTCAAAGATGTAAACACAGTTGGGTACTGCAATGAGCCCTTTGGCGATATTCCAAGAGAAACGCAAACAGCTAACTAGTTTGGAGCGGATCTCCATGGAGCTGATTCTCAGCTGGAGTAAATTGGCAGAGCTCCACTGGCTTTTGAGCCATTTACACCTGGTGAGAATCCGCTTCCCTACTTCATGGTAGCTTGCATGTATGCATTTTCCCTAGGCTTTTACACGGTGGATGTGTTACTACATCAAGAAGTAGGTGGTGACTTTACATTATGCTCCATGTGAAGAACTGTAAATAGAGCCACCATCACAAGAACTAATTGTAACACAGTTATCTGAGTTCTTTTTCTTTTCCCTGACCAGATTTTAAGGGGACAAGTAATTTAGCAGTTGTTGTGAAGCTGTTTAACATCAGAACACTTCCTTTGGATTTGTTGTTCATAAATTAATTTTATTTAATAAATTACCATTGTTTAATATGAATTAATATGAGGATTTTCTTCCCCAGTAAGAGATCAGAATAAATTGGAACCAATATTAAAACAGAGGGCTGCACCTGTGTGTGTCAGATCTTTCTAATGACATACTTTATATCAGATAAGTGTATGCTTTTTTGGAGATTATCTTGGAATTCCTAGCTACCTGAATGAGCATCCAGGCATTAAAGATACACCTTTTGCGTATAGAAAGTTATACTGCAGTAGTTGGTTTCCACCACTGTGCTGTGGGGTGAATTTAGGACTGCAGGAAAACATGAATTTGGAAGTTAGGATTGCTTAGGTGTTGTTCATTTCAGGTAGAAATATGGCATATGAAGTATCAGTATGTGCTTTTTTAAATGAGAAGGAAGTTCATCTGTCCCTAAATTGAAAATGTTAAAAATAATACACTTTATGCATATATGCACACGTGCTGTATTAATTTATTAGTTTGGAAGCATTTTCATGCTTGTTTAACTCAAAATGGCTTTGAATTTTCTAAGGAAAAGAAGGTAAAAAAACAAAAAGGAAGGAAAAAAAGAACTGGCAGACAGTTAGTCCATATGGCCTAATTACTCCTGGTATTTTGAGAAAAGAATGTAAACCTGGTGAGTTACTAAACTGAGAAGTGGCTACTGTGAGGGCCATTTTTATCAAATCTCAGTGCACTCATTACATATCCTACCTATGTTAGTGGTATTTCATCTGGGAGAGTCCCTCCAGGAGGTGCATCATAAAAAACCCCACAAGTATAGCGTCTCCATTTGAAGGGATATTCCATCTCCTCAGTTAGCAAACTTCTGCAAAGTCTTAGAGGACTACAGTAAACGCTAACTAGCTGGATGTGTGGAAGAACGTTCTCTTTCTTTAGCTATCTGGTCATTTGATAGTGAAAAACTGTAAAGATGCCATGCGTAGATGGGCCTCAAATTACTTTTCCTTACTGATTGGCCCATTCATGGCAAGTTTTACATTTAAAATGAGATGGTGACTGTAATGTGGACAAGAGGAGCTGTTAACTCCTCCTCTCTCTTAACCCTTCTTCTTTCTGTGACTATCAGCTATTAGGATCTGAAGTACAGACTGCATGACCTGGCGGTACCTATATTTTTGCATATTGAGAATCAGAGAGGCTGAGGGAACAGACTCTGAGACATCAGGAGCTCGACACCTTAGCCCTGCATTAAACCTGTAAGACCGTACTGAAAGTCTGTACAGTTCTACATCTGTACCCTCAGCACTGAGTCTCTTGGTTAATTATTCCAAATTAGCTTTTAAGTTTGTTTGTTGGGTTTATTTTATTATTTTTAAAAAATATCAGATGGGATATTATCATTTGGCTTCCAGCAGAATGAAATAAACCATTTGCATTTGGTGTTGGCACGTTTTAAATTCAGTCTTTCATTAACTTTTCTCCTTACCTGTTATCTTCTGTTTTCTTGTTATGAAGATAAAGTAGATTTCATTTTGTTTTCCATTGTTTTATAACAGATTAATGTTTAGAAATGATCAGTTCCTATTAGTCACAGCTCATTCTTTCTTCTTTCCAGTCAGAGATGTATGAAATCCTTTACTAAATAAAAGATTAATGATTTCTTGTGTAACTCAAATTGCAAAAGAAATAATTACTGACAAAGGACCATATTCTGATTTTTACTCTCCTTTCCTTTTGTGAAAACAATAATTTATTTTGATTCAGAGTTCCAAGAGTGACAACCTTGAATGCAAAGCAAGCAAGGCAAAAAAGCAAGAACACAGCAAACTTCCCCATGGAAGAAATGTTGTCTGTTCTGGCCAGCAGACTGATAGAAGATCTGAATTCAATTTGCTGCTCACTACAGCCTTCTGAATAACGCTGTGCAAGCCTTCTACTGTCTTAGCACCTACGTTCCCCTCCCTTCTGCTTTCTCCTTTCCACCTGCTGAGCTGTACTTCGTGGCCATGTGTTCCATGTCTTATATAAGATTAACCATCATTTGCATTTATTAATTTTAAGTATAAGGGCTTAGCTTTCATTTAAAAAGCCCTGGTTTCAGTATTATGAATGAGTGAATGTAAGTTTCTTTTTTTGCGTAATTTAATTCTTTTTGTACGCTGCTTTCGTACCTCTTGTCTAAAACCATACTAACCTTGTCTCTCAAACATGGAAGTTAGTCATAATAGAAGTCTCGTCATACTCCTCAAAACTTTTTAAACTGGTTTTCTATAAATCTCAGTTATGCTTTTAAAATGCTCAGATGCCAAGATGTTGAAGGGTATTTCAAAGCCTATAAACAAACAGTGCCCTGCCAGTGTTTCTTGGCACTAATGGCCTAGTAGCTAGTTTCCTGCCTGCTGTGGATGGTTTTCTCAAATGCGAGGAAGGAAAGACAGAAAGATGAGTGTTATTTCAAAACTATTTTAGATGTAGAAACAGCCAATACCTCACAAAAAAGGTGAACTTTTATAAGTCCTTACTTGGAGAGAAAATTGAGTAAAAAGCAGTAGAAATACTCAGTAAACTGGTTAGTTACTTGCTGAGGAAAGGCTGAAAAGGCAGTTACAGAGATTGGGTAAATTCAACTAACACAGTGTTGGGGAATGTGAGGGTATGAACACCTGAAGGATGTGAAAACCAAGCAGATAAGAAAGGTGTACAGTGTATATAGTACTGTATACCTGTGTTCACAGGACTGTAGCTAGTTATAATAGTAAGATTAAATCACGACCAGGAAAAATTAGACTTAAGTGTCCAACAGTGAGATTTCTTGGGCTGGGAATCAGGACGTGTTGGAATTTTACCTGTGATTGCCACTGCTGAATCTAACTGCTTTTCAGTGCTCCGTGACCGTTCACTTTTACCAGTATGACTTCCAGCATGCATAGTCCAGTCTTCTAAACATGGAATATATGCAGCTCTACAGTTGTCATGAAGCGGAACAGCAATGAGAAGACTGATTTGGTCCAGTCTTTTCCCGCTGAGCTTCTTTACAGTCACCAGGCAGTATCTGTTTATTTTCCTATTGGAGAAAAATGACAACTGTTGTGGAGGAAAGACTGGAGCAAGTTACATGTGTTAGTGAACCTTTGAAATTTATTTTGTAAGCAAAGGAATTCTAGTGAGAGAACTTGCCTTTCAGCTGCAAAAAATTTCTGTGGCAAACTTCATAGAAATGAGGAGGTACAATGATCTGTGCATTATGTTTTAGTTCTGTATTTTTTGCTACTAAGGCGTTTGCAAGATGCTGCCCACCAATCCCTTTGGTACACTAATTGCTATTCAGTTAGTTACCATCCATAGCTCTCTGCGGGTATTGGACTATGCAAGGGAGTTTTCCCTTGAAGTCAAAGAGTGTAATTGTGTGCCTGCTCGTGGCAGGATTTGTCTTAATCAGCTGGACAACCTAGATGCAGCTGATGTAGTAAATCTTGCAGTCCTGAAGTTCTGGTGGTAGCTGACACCCCGCAAGCACTACAGGCAGTGCTGTGGTGGGAATATTTCTTTGGCTGCCCGCTGGCTGCCTGCTGTGTTCATCTGTAGCCGATGACCAAGTACTGGGGAGGGTCCCCTGGAGCTGGTAAGTGTGCAGAGAGGAAGGAATCCATTCTTTAAGTTAAAACGTTTACATTGCATCAAGGTAATGGAGAATTAGATTTCACTCTCTCATTGCTTGTAATAGAAAAATCCATGCACATTGATAATTTTCCCCAGTCGAGTATCCTTTTTCGTGTCCCCTTTTTGTACATCTGTTGAGCAGATTGAGACGGGTACCAGTGGTTTGAAAATTGAAAACCTTCAATTTTCACATAAATTACAGGTCAAATCTGTGTATTGCGTCAGCGCCCTTTACAGTAAATCACATGTAAAATTAAGTTATGCCCCATTTAAATGACAAAAGAATTCTTGGACTACATGGTAGCTCTTTCCAGTAGTAGCTGAATAGAAGAAGAAAAACTAATAAATAATTAAGGTGGTAATATGTTTGACCACTTTTTTTTTGTATGACTTTTTTCTGTTATTATCGTAACAGAAATGCTCCTTTCAAAGACAGCTAAAGCACTAATGATAGCTAAGAAGGTCATTCCTAGGAGGTTAAACTGGTTTAATTAGAATTTATGTGAAGGTTACTGTAAGAGTGCAGAAAGATGTTAAGGGGTTAACCTATAAGAGATTACATTGTAGTCAGTGTTCTGTTAAAGTTTGAATTAATTTTTCCCATGGGTTTTTCACATTCTAATTTTCAACTAAATGAGACATCTGTTTCAGAAAAGGAAAATTTGCTATGGTTGTCATAGCAACTATCATTCTGTAAGAAAATTATTCCAATGGTTACTTTAGAACAGAAAGATAGAAATTCAGTACATAAAGCAACATCCGATTGCTAGCACAAATTCTGATAATTCAGCCCTTTTTGTATGGTAGATTATTTGACCTGCAAAACTTGTTCATATGTTTTTAACATAAGGTTAATTGTGCTGTAAACAAATTCACTTACAATACATTTTCCCCATAGAGTCTTATATATAGACAATCATTATTCTTGTAATAATACCGTTGAATTTCAGTAGTATGTGAAAAGACTCAAACTGTTCGCTTTAAGAAGATAAGACCTAAATCAAAGTACATTTCTATACATGAGCGCTTCTCTTCAGAGGTGAAATACATTCATGAGGTATGTCTTTAACTGCCAAATACATTTTTCTTGGGGTTTTTTTGAGAACAGCAGATTTTTGTCTTACAGAACATACATGGCAGTATTTTCTTTGTAAAATGCAAAACATTATTGAGAAGAAATTTATAAAAAATTTCACTTTTCCTGAGCAAGCAGTAACTGGAGATCCAGAAATTTGATGCTCGATATGAAGACTTTAACTTTGCTTTCAGGTTCCATTGTAAATGGAAATTTTAGACAAAGTTGTATTTGCACGATATCCAGCTCACAGACTTGTTACTGGGTATTAGAGAAGATTTTATTTTCCCCTACTCGGAAACTTTGATGGCTGTTTTGCAATAAATTTTCAGAACAAGGGACTTGGGGATTTGTAAAATCCCTGTGTGTGTATAAAGATGGTTTTGCTTTGGGGGTGAGGGCACTGAAGTGTATGATTTGTCTTTCTTCTCACAGATGTAAAGCACACCAACATCCTCCGCTGAATCCTTTCTTGGACTTCAGATTTTTTTTTTTTTGCCAGAAATATTCCAGACATTTCTTTCCATCTCGGGATTGTCACAAAAGACAGCATAATGGCAAATCACACAAGTTGTAACATCTCCCCTTCACAAAAGAACAGCTCCAGCATGCATAACTTACCAGCCCTGCACTCGGGCGGCTACACGCTGCAGTCACCACAAAGGAGGGAGGGAGGGAGGGAGGAAGGGATGGGGGAAAGTGCTTCTTGTCTTAATAAGCAGATCATGCCTATTCATAAGGGGAAATGGGCTTTTTAAGAAGTGGCCATGTACGGGCTAGCCCTAGTAGAGACTCTCACAGCTGCGTATGTCATTCGTGGTCATTTGGATTTCAGCAGGATTAAGCTGACTTCTGGTGAGACCTGTGACAGTCACGTTTGTTTCTCTTTATAAATGCTTCATTGTGTCCTTAAAATAGTTATTCCATAGGTTTTTGTCCTTTTCTTCTTGGGTAAATATTGATCTTTCTCCTTGGTTTCTTTCTTGGGGCGCACAGAGTGGCCGTGGCCCATTCTGCTGTCTGGCACACCTGCAGGATGCAGGACAGTGCCTCACCTCGCTTCCCACTGAGGACCTGGGCACAATCCTGTCTATGCCCAGCAGCACCAGCGCAAGCGACGGCTGACAGCAGGGGCCTGTATTCACTGAATCTGTCAGTGGCTTTAACAGTGTTATTTACTATGCCTGCCCGCTTTGTTTGCCTCCTGTTTGCCCTTGCAAATATTTTCTGTCGGTGAGATCTTGCTCCTGGAAAACTTGCTCTTGGCCTGAAGACAATTTGCCAGACAGTTGAATAGTTTCATCTTGGTGAAGAAAGGTACTTGGGATGTAAGGCGTGGAACACAGTCCCAAGGCAGGGACGGAATGAGAGTTTAGAAAAAGCCTAACCTCTGTGTATTTTTATAAAGCCTCCCACTTCTGTAATATCTGAGCACCGTGCAGACTTCAGTTTATTTCTTTTCAGGGCATTCCTGTGAGATAAAAATACTCCAATTCCGTCAATGGAGAACTGAACATAAAGACAGGCTGATCAAACTCTGCAGACTGTGGTTTGGTTCTGCGTGACAGTGTTACACAGCAACATCGCTGGTAGCTTACCACAAAATAAGCCAGTAACTAGACCATGAGTTACCACCCCAGCAGTAGGAAGGTGAGAAGTCATGTACCTGTGAGCCAGATGCTGTTCTTCCTATGAGGAAAGACTGCTAGGAGATGAACAGGTAACCAGAAAAGCATCATTTCATATCCCTGATATAGGGATATGTCTTTTTCTCAGCCAGCTGCCCTGGTCTGAGCAAGCTGACTCAGAAAAGGGTTCCCGCTTCGTTGCTACTGCTATTAGCATCTCTTCTTCACACACCTTCCTCACCTCCCTCATCACAGCTTCGGGAGGCTGGGATGTATTTCTGGTCCCAGTGGCAGATGTACAAAGTTTCACCCTTTTTTTTTTTTTCCCCGGGACACCTGTTTATCCAGACCCTGGTTATCCAGGGCGCTGTGTGGTGAAGAGCAAGGAAATGAACTCTTAGCCATGGACACAGAAAGCCTTTCAGTCATCTGTCTAGAAAAGTTGAGGCTTTTTTTTAGCTGTGGAAGAAAGGAAACATTCTGCAAAGTCCCCTTCTTCCTTTCCTTGTAGCAGAATTTTCTTTTCCCTTTATATTTTAGCAAGCTCTATTTTTTAAGCTGTTTTCAATAGACATGGGTTTTACAGCATTCCAAAAGGAAAAGTGGGAAATACATCATCATGAAGATTGCAGACATGCTAATTTTTGAAATGTTAGTCAAGCATCAGTAATGGAAGAGGATAAATAATAGCTTTATGAGCATTTTCTTTTGTCTTTGCCATACATGATGTAAAGTGGAGTTCAGAGAATTTGTTTGAAAGAATTCTTTCTGTCTTTTGATGCGGTGGGGGAGTGTAAAGCTTTCCTCAACAAAGTAACATCTCAAAGGGAACTCTGGTTGATGTGTATGTATTTATAAACACTAAGGCTGCAATTACCATAAACCTTATTAAATCACAGCAGCCTATTTGCTGTTCTCCAAATACGGATATGGCTAGAACATGTCAGTCAAAAAATTATAAAAAATTTCCAACCTAAAACTAACCCATCAATTTTATGACCTAGAATTAGAGCATAGTCAGCAAGACATAATTTTAATTGATGTGAAATATAGTTTTTTAATCAATGGGACAGCAAGATACGGATAAATGGTGTTCTGAATGGCAGTGTTACAGTCCCACTGCTCCATGATGAGCTGCTCCATAAATATGTTTTGAAAAATGTAAATGCCCGTCTGATAAGAAATCCTGAATATGGAGAGTCTTACTTAAAAGCAAGTCAGCACACCAGAGGACAGAAGAAAATTATATGTAAGAAAAGAAGCAGTATGCTTGTTCTGACGGGATGCTTCCAATTAGGAAAACAAAACGGCATAGATGACGTCTCCAACTTTGGAGCGGGATGTGTCATTGTGCCAGGGTCTGTCCTTACCCAGCTGGTCATAGGCTAAGGGCCAAACGTGACAGGAGCCAACATGAAACATATCCATACCAAGGTATCTCAGACAGATGTTCTTCTAGATGTGGGAGTCCAGCATGCTAATCCACACATGGAGATCTTGGTATCCAGGTCTTGTAAAAGTTGCCTTTCACCTAGTTAGAGGAATACTGTGAATATTTTACTGTATGCTGCCTACAGAAAATGGTAAGGACTGCACTGATTTGCCACACAAGTTAAATAACACTGGTTGTATGGAAAGAAGGGTTTACTGTGCACAGAAAGAAGAAAATGAATGCTATTTGTCTCCAAATTCCATGCTAGTAGAGAGTCGGTCTCCGTATTTTAATTAGATAACCAGTACATGGAAGCAGCACTGAAGACATTCTCCTCCTCTCTTGGCAGGCAACCTTGGTTTTATGGCTGGGGCTTTAATCTTCCACGAGGCCAAGCACTATTAGAGAAATGGAACCTTATTCCAGATGGAATAGATATTCTTATAACACATGGACCACCTCTCGGTAAGAAAATACTAGTGCTCTTAGCTGTGTATTTCAAATGATTATACAGTAACTGATGGCTCTCCTTAGACAAAGAGTGCAATCCTGACTTACAAAAGTCAAAAGTAACATCTGTACTGATTTCAGCAGCACCAGGACTTCAGCTCAGTTTTATGTTTCGCGATTACCTGTGCTCGATGGTAGGACTTAAATAATGGCTTAAAAAATAAAGCCTTAACACATAAAGCCTTAATGAGCTTTATAAAGAGGAAAACTCTTGTTTTCTTATGCGTGTGTCCACCCTGCTGCTGGTGAAATTAGTAGATTTAAAGCATGGAGCCTGCTTGAAAAGAAATGCAGGATTGGGATCTTATTTTTTGAGCACTGTCTTTCTCCCTCATTTGCAGTAGCATTCCCCCACCACCAAGTACCCAATCTGTATTTTTCCTTGTCATGCTGACTTGGTGCATCTTCTGCCTCACAAACCCAAATGCTGCCATTGTTCACCTGTTCTTTGGACAGTGAGGGTGAATTGCCCATCTTTAATACAATGTGGCAACACTAACAGACCAACAAGAAATAGTTTTGCGTTTGGGTTTTACAAATATTAATATAGGTGATATAAAAGCCAGGAGAGATTTCTTGTCTTACGGAAATAATACAATCACAGAAACTTGTCCAGATTCAGTCAAGGCTTAAGGCTTTTAACATGTTTTTCAACGTATTTAACATACAGGAAGCTATTTTTAATGTAACTATGTGTTTAATACACACTAATTTAATAAATTGACACGAAAATGAAGCATGTATTTAATTGTTCTGCTGAGTCTTACTGCGGAGGAGTGCTTTGTGTGAAATGGAGGCAGTTGGTTTCTTTAAACCTTTAGATTCCCCAGTTTCCTGAAGCTAAAACCCTCTTGTCTTCCACCCTTTCTTCTCTTCTTTCAGAGCTTGGAGGAGGAAGTATCTAAAGGGTTTGTGTTTCGTTGTTTTCTTTAGAAAGACATGTTTGCATTCCACCGGTCACTAATCCTGGGGGAAAGGGCTTCTTTGTGAGCTGGGCTTCTCACAGTAAGGGTGTGTGTTTTGATACTTCACCTAAGTGGAGTCTCATGCCATGCCATAGACTGATTTTAAGATGGACCTGTATCGTAAAAGTGGATGGTAGAAATTAATTGTTTAGACCTTGAGATACCAGCTCCAAATGGTTAGTACTGGGGATAACTGCTGTTAGGATCCAAGGCATGGCACTGGGTTTTTGGTATAGTTTTAGTTGTAAGTCATATTTAAAACTCTTTCAGAAGCTTTTTCAGCACTTTTAAAGCCGTTTTTAAAACCACCTGATCAACTGTAAAGAAATCCAACCTTCAGCTGATCTGAAGAATATCCCTGTATCTAGCACTTGAAATCAAGTTTTGGAAGGTGGAGAGAGGGGTTTGCACCACCCAGTTTCAGCCACCTTGCTAATTTAGCCACCAGGCCTCTCCAGGCAGCCTCTGGGATCAGCAGAGGGAGGGGAACCTCTAGTGAGCACTGCAGAGCTGGCACCCAACAGACATGCTTTAATAATAAATGTAATAGTAAAGTTAGTAATTGAAAAATAATATAATAATTGTAGTAATTCTGAGGAAGAGCCGCTCACCCCCACTGACAGTAATGGGTAATGTGAATTCTCCCCATCTCCATGTCTCAGTATTTGTTCTTTTTTTTTTTTTTTTTAAATTTTTGAGCTCCTACCCTTCTCCAGGGATTTTCTTTTTTGAAAGTTCCCATTTCTTTGTCTTTTTCTTACTGATGCATTAATAGATGGCTCAGTCACAGAACCCTCTGCCTGAGGGCATCAGCTGTTGGTCTCCCTGACACCCATGGCAACAAATATATGATGCTTCAAAAGAAATGAGCACTCTGCCTAACTTACAGAACCTTCTTATTGTGTAGCTCTGTCCACAGACATTTTGGGAGACAGGATCCTCCTTGACCCTCCCAGGCAATTATTTTAACCAGAAAGCTGATTACTGTTGTTCTGATCTTGGACAGCATCACTAGAGCTGTTCCTAATGATCATAAATAGCAATCAGTGCTCTTGCAAATTCCTGTTTTTTCTCCAGCATGGCTGCCTAAATTCTGTCCATCATCCATTTTCTGTGCTGCTTTCTCATTCCCTTACTTCAAAAGAGAGCACATCCTCCTAAGCTAATTAATACTAGGTTATTAGATAGATTAAAATTGCCTGCGTGATTTAGATGCAGAAGCACCATTAAGAGTTAATGGACTTCATGTTTCTAAGTCAGTTAGGCATGTAACAAAAATCTGAGGAATTTTTTTTTCTGTTTTAGAGTAGTGCTTTGGGATGAAACCAGGGCAGGGATGCACAGGAGGTTCACACAGGATGAGAAAACAAAGGTTAAAACAGCCATTATTGACCATTTTATTAGTAACCTGGTTATTATTAATGAAGACATGCCATATATTTAATAGCCTATGTATAGCATAACTTTTAAAGTCTTTTTCCTGATCCCTAAAGATCTGCATTTATGATTCTTTTACTTCTCTTCAGAAAGTTCAGTGTTCTTTTCTTTGTTTGTTTTTAATTTAATTTCACCTTTAAGTCTTCATTTATAGCTGTCTGCTTGATTGTCTGTGACAAAGATTTATACTTTCCTGACAGCTGCAGGAACCTGTTTCAAGTAACCAAACATTAAAAAAACCCTAAGATGAACTCTAATTGTTAGCTAGGTGTAATCAATTATTCTTAGTTTGTGTAGTCAGGTGTACATAATAAGCTGCAAACATATGGGAAAGCTTCAGAAGGGTGATAATGCATGTAAACAAAAACATGTTCAACATAAATAATGCTTAATTTAATGGAGAAGTTAATTTTATGGATTTTTGTTTGTGAAGTTTTTGAAGTGGAAATACTTTTGGCTTTATGTTCACCACAGACATTTTGACAATTAACCGTTTCAAATCACTGAAGTAACAAAAGCTATGGTTATAACACGTTTGCTCTGAAAAAAGCATGACTGGATTCCAGAGAAGTTGCTGGCTGCACTTTGACATCTTAAATACTTACTGTTTCCTACAGTGAATTTTGACATGCATTGATACCAAGAGTGACTGGTAAAATCAGTTACCAGAACCGAGCGCTGCTCTGCTCTCTCTGTAATTCAACAGGGCTTTCTCTTTGTACACCTCCCCGACAGGAGCCAAGCAGCGTCTTCAGAGGCATCTGAATAAATTAGGAGTCTATGGCCGTTATCAGAACTTCCTCTTTTTGGCACTTAGGATGCGGCATTCCCAATGCATTTCTGAAAATTGCATTTAGCTCTCTGAGTAACCATGATCCGAGGGCAAATTTTTACTATTTTCATAAAACCCCACAGTATACTGAGCCCAGTTTTCAAGCACTGGCATCTGAAAAGGTATTTCTCAGTGTGTGAACCTACCCTGAAGCTCTGTCAAATCTGAGAGCTTTTCCAAGAGCTCGAATACCACAGTTCTGGTCTTTTAAGCCAGTTGGTTAGCTGCAATTTAGCCATGCTTGAGCGGACCTCAAAAGTAAACGTATGAAAACTAGGTCCAGACTCTATACCTCTCTGGCTTACTACTGTTTTCTCAGAGGCACAATATATTCTTGCTATTGCAGCAATCTAAGTCAGAGATACAAAGCTATGACAGGCACACAGGGAAAGTACCAGAACAACTAAAGAAAAACAGAATGATTATATCTTTTGGGTTTCCAAATTTGAGCCTGATGAAAAGGGCAGAACAATAGAAAGAAAACAAGATTGGTTATTGCAAACCCTGTAATACAACAACATCCTTCTTATACTACTACTTTGAAGGTGACATGAGACTCAGTTGGCAGTAAGCATCCCCCTGCAGTATGTTTTTAGACATATAAGGATGTTGGTGTACGTTTTTGTCTGTGTTCATAAAAAATGCATTTTTATCTTGCCTTTGTGCAAGTAAATGTAGCACTTAGAAACATCTACTGCAGAAGGGCTGAGTTTCTTTTCCTATCTGAGGTCCATAGATTTAGGCTAGTGGGGCTTGCTGCATCATGAAGGACTTAAACCAGTTTCACTTGAGGATGTCGTTTTTAGGTGTTCTGTGGGTTCCTCACCTGAGTTCCACTACTGTAAGATTCAATGTGGTAACAATATAGTTTTATTATTAGCAACACAGGTTCCTGTTACATCAGTTAAAGTGTTCAATTTTAAAAACTAGATCCCAGGACTAGACTTAAATAGCTAAGTGTTGATTTAGATTCTTTAGACATACTGCTCTTTATACCTCACTCTCTTAAAGGAAGAAGAATGGATAAAGCATTGAGTTTTCCCTTTAACAGCAGTGCAAAAATGCTTTAATTGCAGTGATGTTTTTTACTTGAAAAACAACTGGCAAGAATTATCATAGTCCTTTTTCTTCAGATGACCTTTTATGGTTTTCCTCAAGTATTTTTCCTTCCTTCCTTTTCTGCTTACCGAGGCAAACACTTCTTTTTTTTCCATGTCAGTTCTTCTATAGCTACTTATGAAAAGCCACAAGACACGAAATCTCAAAAGTACTGTATAGCAGTACAGCTTTGCGGATAACCTATCTTTTTTTAAAGCTTTCCTGTCTTTTCCAAAGGTTTTCTAGACTGGGTTCCTAAGAAAATGCAACGGGTAGGATGTGTTGAGCTGCTGAACACAGTCCAGAGGCGAATACAGCCAAGGCTTCATGTTTTTGGACATATCCATGAAGGTCAGAACACATTTCTTTCTAGATATATTGAAAAACCACAAACACAGAAGTTGTCTGGTTTAACTAACATTTTCAAACTTGAATGTCTGAACTGAAGCGCTTCTGGAATTCAGATACTTATTTAGCTGCATCTATAGAGATGAAATTGGCTGATACCCACATTTCAATATTTGTACTTCAGCTTCTCTTTCAGTTTCTACATCTTTAAAACAGGGTGATGCCTCCCTCACAGAGAGGATTACTGTGAATTTTCAAATGAGAACAGGAGTCCAGTAGTTACAGAAAGTGACTAAATATTAGGACTGATGGATTGTATTTTCCCTGCTGAATCTCTGTGACTTAAGATAATTCATGTAAACTCTCTGTGTCTCAGTTTCTGTGTTTGTAAAATGGGTAAGAATGCTTTGGGGGTTGCTTCTAAGGCTTAATCTTTGAGATTGTACAATAAAGGTTGTCAGTCCCCATCACTGCGTATATGAAGTTAAAATCAAGAGGGATGTCACCGCTGACTTGTGTAGAAGTCCAAGATACTTATTTACGTATTTATTTGCTTTGGCAGGGGAAGTGTTTTGTACCCAGACAACACAAAGCAGTTCTCCTATTTGATTTTTAACTGGAAAAAAAGTAGTTCCCTTCACATAAGTCAGTGACAAATATGCTCCATTGAAGTCAGTGATGGTAGGAGTTCATCTCCAGGCAAAGGGAAAAGTAGATGCTGTCTGCTATAGAGAAGTCTGTCCTGTTCACATAACATGGCAGCAAGACTTCAAGCAGTGCCCCTACCAAAAGAAATCACTGGGCTGTGCAGAAGTGTACCATTGGCGTGTAAGCATGTACTATCAGCTGCTTAGCTCTTGGCAATGTTAACTTACTGGCAGGAGAATGTGCTCCACAACTGCCAGTTTTCTGCTTCTGGGACTGCTCCAGCCTTTGAAGGATACCTGTGGGTCTCACCAGTGTAGAAATGAACAAACAGAAAAACTGGAGTAGCTGGCATTCAGTTACTTCTGGTTTTGTGAAGAACGATTACCCTTCTGAAGAAATCCCACTCTGCCTTGCTGCTGGTCACTTTCACCATGCTAGTGACATTGAGTGACATTGGTGAGAGGTGTGCTGGTGTAAAATTCATGGAGAAGACATTCAGATCATTATTTTACAGCTCAGGGATTAAGTCCATTCTCCTCTTGTGTCTCATCTGCATGGACCTGTTAATGCCTAGTTAATGTCCAAGATGTTGTTGCATCACAGAGTAAACAGACAACGCATAGGCAGTATTTTTTCCTAGCCCTTTGCTATTGTAGGAGTCTTTGAGATTCTGTACAAGAGAGCTAGTGAATACAGTTCAAACTCATTGTCTTTTCAGAAATCATAAGCCAAGTGAGTTGCAGGGGATATAAGCAAACACTTAGCAAGCCATGAAGCTTCAGGCAGGTAAACAAAATCACATCTGCTGAGACCAAGCCCAGCTTTGGCTCCCGAGGGAAAAGAATGGCACCTCCACAGAATGGTAAATCTTGTGAATTAATACAGTTGGCGCAGTAGGTATCAGAACACAGAAACAAGGTACTCTTCTTGTTAACTATCATAATTTAGAGAAAACAAATGGGGAACTGCATAGCCTGTTTTGCAGTGGGATGCTAAATCTCTGCAGAGGAGAATTCCCATTGCAGACAGCCTGTGCAAACGAAGCTGCTCTTTGTAGAGAATGCATGATTTGAACAGATGAGTTCTTCCCCTGACTGAGCATAGCTACAGCTGCAGCAGTCATTTACTGAACATCCGGGAGGAAGAAATGCTTAGAAGAGATGTTTCTTCCCTATTCCCCCTCTGCACTGCTGTCTCTGCCAAAAAATACTTCTACACGTGGGCTTGCTGCTGATCGCCCCATGGAAGTGACAAGGAGCATGGCAGGGACTCCGGCTAAAATCCCGGTTTGCCCATTACAGCCAGTACTTGGCTGAGGTCATGGCCGAGGAACCTGTTGGCGGTAGGGTAGGTGTGAAAACTGTAGCATTAGGAATCTTCCAGCAAAGGGAATGTATTAGCAAGCTGATTCTGTTCTCTCCAAACGGGTAGCCGAGGAGATAGAAAGTCCCAGCAGCAATGCTGACTGTCCTCCGTGCAGTTTGTGTTTTACACAGAACAATTGTTCTGTGGCAAACAGCAAATGATTTAAAGAAATGTCTGTGACAGGAACCTGACAGAGTTTTCTTCCCTCCCTAGTCCCTAATTAGTGTGTCGTTTTTCCATGGGGAGTCCAGGAGGCCCTGCATTATTCAGAGTATTTTAAAGTACAAAAAAGAGAGGAATTTGGCTACTGTTTCTTTGTTTGTAAATTCTGCAACTAACAATGCTTCTATAAGACATGAAATTACACTTGGAAAAACTATAGGATCCTAGGTACCTAGGATTTGAATAGCCGGAACTCGGTGTGTGTAGCAATGAATATGTTTCGCTGTTAACAATGTTAATGGTGAGACTGAATCTTAGCACAAATGCTTTCTACCAGGTGATTTCCCCAAAATCATGTATTTCTCATCGTGGATGCATTTCTTCATATTGATCTTAATATTTCAATGCAAGTTTCCAACATTAAGCTTTAGTTTTAGTGTAATCAAGCTTTTGTTTTTACCTAGTCATTCATGAAAAGATTATTGACAATGGAGAGTGTGTCTACTTTTTCGTAACACCAGGGCAGTTGACGAGCTGCTTCTTTACTTTCTGAAACAGCATTTCACTGTATTTCTACATGCATTAGAGCTGGAAGTTCGTTCTTCTGCAGAATTATCTCTGGAATTGTTTAGCTTGGGTATCTAGTCGGACATGAGATGCTGGTAAAGGTTTTTCACCACTGGTGAGACAGACAGAAGGGTGTTTTCTCCCACAGAAATGTTATGGTGTCTTAAGATGTGAATTCACCATGTCTGTCAGAGAATGCAGTAAGGAAGCCATTTTTTCTCTCCTTGGGCAGGCATTTTAGTGTCTTCCCATCAAATTTAGTTGAAATTGGGCAACAAGTTCAAACACATGGGAAGAAGAGGTTCCTACTAGACAAATCCCACCCAGGTGCACAGGCACACATCTTCCCCTTTGTCAGGCAATGCTTTTTCCTCATTGGTTGCTTAAAAGATGTACAGCACAGGACAGAAAAAAAGGTGGAAAGATGAAAATTGCCCAGAGTTTGCGGCACTGATGACAGCAAACCCAAATGATCGGAAGTATGGTTTTTTCAGTGCTGTAATTGCCTAAACTCTTATCTTCTCACCCTTTCCACAACTGAGAAGGTTCTATGAAAAAAGCTTTGCAGAGAAGAACACCTGTCTTTCTAAGGAGGTTTGGCTAGCTGGCTGCTAGAGATTATAACCACTAGCTAGTGACGGTCCATTTTACTTTTCGTACATACTTTAAAAGATGGCAAAAAGTTCTGCTGTAGGACAAAGATGGTATTAATTCAGGAGACGGTTATGTTTTGCATGAAGAGAATTTTTAAATTCCTTCCGAGTAATAAATGTGGCACTTACTGTTGTGTGATAAAGGTGAATAACTGAAAAAAAAAAAAAAAAGAAGGTAGTAATGACTAATGAGAGTAACCGGAGTTTTTCTTTCTTTGTAGGTTATGGTGTCATGGCTGATGGAACTACTACCTATGTGAATGCATCTGTGTGCACTGTGAATTACCAACCACTTAATCCGCCTATAGTTATTGACTTACCTACTCCAAGGAACACATGATCATAATGAGGATTTAAAGTTGTGCCCAACACATTAGCAACTTTATATGGCTGGCTGAGAATCCCAATAGGGAACCATTCAACAAAAAAGCAAAAACCTTCTTTTTTTCCCTGCTAGCTCTTCACAGATAAATTTTGAGTGACAAAAGTGGATGAGGAACAAAGACATTTTGGTGCCAGAAACAGATAAAGACTTTAACATTTCACCGTTAAAATATTTGTGAACACAGAAAAGTGAATGCATTCCACATATATATATACATATACATATATATATATATCTCAAGTAGGGACTTTTGTATATACCGTACATTATATTGGACTTATTAAAAGAGCAATGTCTTTCAAAGGAATGTTTCTTTAAGAAAGTTTGCAGTTTAAACATAAGTGTTTAGACTAGGATTTCCTCATTTCAGATGTTTTCCAGTGAGCTCTTGGTAAAAGAAAAATGATGGTAAAGATGTTTTCCCTTAATTAACATGGCAAATGTAAAAGATGGTGCACGAATGACCAGTCAGAGGAGGAAAGCTATTACTTCAAGTCCTCCAGGTCTAAGTCTTTGCATCTATTCAAAACCAATGCAATAGAGGCCCTAATTCACTGTACTGAAATGAAGTTTTACTACATCTGGCATTACAGATGGTAAGGGAAATGGTGCATATTGCCGGCATGCTGTAAACAGCTCAACATTCAAGAAGGGAGACTGCGTTAAGTGCAGTATAAACTCAGGAATTTGTAACCTGGAGTCGCCTGTGAAAAAAAGGATGACATTTCCCATAAAAAAAAAAAAAAAAAAAGAGAAAAAAAAAATGTAACTGTGTTTTCATATGGTAAGGCGATAAGTGATTGTATGTAAAAAGCAAAAAAAAAAAAACCCCACAAAAAGTATGTAGTGGTATTTTAAATAAACCACTCTTCAGTAGTGGTATTTTAAATAAAACCCACTAAGACTATTTGTTTAAAACCTGTTAATGGGACATGCAGCCAGTGATGAGATTACTGGTTTGAATTTGGCCCCAGTCAGAAGTGATTAAATGTCATTGTGATCCTTCTGTCCTTGGGGAACGCAGTGGATGTCAAGGGGATGGGGTCACCTCAAGGTGGAATTTGAGCATTCACTTTTGGGTGGCTATGTGGTAGTGTAAGTGCGATGAGTGACGAGTACACGCCAATGGGTACAGAGCAGGGTCACCTCACAAAACCTGTCCTTGCGGTTTGCCCGCTCACGGACACTGCTGAGAGAGGCCCAAGACAAAATCATCAACCGAGTTGAAATCCATCTGTCGTCTTGCATGTGACGCCAGGCAAAGCAGGGGACGTGTCAGGAGCTGGTTGGGATGGCCAATGCTAGTACTGCCCATGCGGCTTTGCTGGAGGTTAACAGAGGTGTTGAAGCTGCTGGGATTTCAGTCCTGTCCTAGGCAGAAGCTTGAGAATTGATTACAAACCCACCAAAAAAAAAAAAAAAAGTGCTTCAAATGTGCCCTACAAGAAACAGGTTTCTGCCTTGAACTAACAAACTTCTCCATGCTCAAAGAGGAGCCTTTTTGCCTTGATGGAGATAATTTTACGGCTGTGTTCTGAACGTGGACATCCTGAATTTGGGGCTGACAGCATCTAGACGTTAATCTTGTTCACATGCATTGGGCAGATCATCGCGCTACCAGTACAGGGTTGTTTGCAGGTCTGTGCATAGCCCGCATCTGCACACATGCATTGGATAATTGTGTATGTTACTTTTTGCCTGACACATGGATATAAACGTGAGCTTCATGTAGCAGCTGCATGTACGTTACCTGCATACGCAATTTAAAATACCTGTGTCGCAAAACCAGGCTATGTCAGCTTCAACTCTGAGCGAGATAGGCAGGAACATTGCATTTCGCTGGCTTCCCATGGGCAGCAGCTCTTCCAGCCGCTGCTGGGAGCAGCGACCTTTGAGCCCAGTAACTAACTCGTGCTGTGGACCCACCAAAAACCACCAGACCACCAGACAACGTGACGACTCACAGGTCTGTCACTTCTTGTCAGCTGTTGGGTGACTTGGGGTCTAAACAAATTTGCTGCTTTTTCCTGAAACGAAACCCAGAACAATCGGTGGCGCCTGCAACTGGTTTTTGGGTGAATAGTTCACAAGCACATGAGCAGTCTGCCGTGAATTCAGATGGGGCCACTTTTGTCAAAACTATTTATTGGTGTAGAAATTGCAGGATCAGCTCCTAAATCAGCAAAGACTGAAATTCATAGTAGAATATGAACTCCCGCCATCATTGGGAAGATGAGCAATAGCGTGTAGTTAGAATAAAAGTGTCTTAGCTAGTCACAATTCAAGCGGTTTGAAACAAATGTGGCAGGAAATTGGCTGTATGTTAAAGAAGTCTGAAATGTTTACATTCGCTCATGGCACTTAGGAGGCAAAAATGTTAAAGTGGGGGGAAGAGGTCCTTTTATTAGCCTCAACAAAATTTCTATGTCGACCATAAACTATTCTCTTAAAAATAATTTTTCCTAAGGTATCTTCAAAATACTGTGTATTTTTATGTGGAAAGGATACGAAAGCAGCTGTTACTTCAAAATATCATTTAAAGTACTTGAGGTATGAAAGCTTAAAGGTTATTTAATCATTTTGGCATAACTTGATTGTTGTTGTAATTTTTGGTCAAGCATGTTAGAAAAATAAAGTCTTAAAAAAAACAACAAACCAACCAACAAAAAATAAGGCCTCTTTATATCCACCGCAGGCATTCAGCTCCACGTGGGAAAGGCTGCCTGTCTTCTCCCGGTGTAGGAGCCGGCCTGTGGGACATTAAAGCTGTTATCGCGATGGGCTGGGGATCAGCTGCGGGGGGGAGCGCTGGCAGCAGGGCTGGGGGCGATGGGCGGAAGGTGCTCTGCTCTGTCTGCCAGCTTCAGGCCACCACACCTCCTGCAGAAGGTTGGGAGTTGGGGTTGCAGAGGGGAAAACGGCAGCCACTTCCTTTAACTGAGGTATTTTGGTGGGGGAACATGCCAGATCCGCCTGTGAGGCAGGGAAAAGGTAACGTGAGGGGAGCTGCGAAGCAGTCAGGAACTGGGATGCCGTCCTTCGGGAATGGGCGGCTCTCGGGGAAGGATGGTTCATGTTCTGGGTTGAGTGTAAGGACCCGAACATCACAGAGAGAGAGATTAAGGCAAGTTGTCTCAATTTAGTGGGCCAGTCAAGGCTTGGGCTTCTTGTCTCCAATCTGATGTACCTCAGATAAGGGAGGCCATGGAAAGGAAGGTTTCTACAAACGCAGTTTTGTGATTGTTGGCTCTATTGAAATTCAGGGATGCGCTCTTGAGTTGTTTCCCGTCCCACCTCCACACTGCTGACCTTCACTGATATCTATCTAGGTAGCATTGCTCCTGAAGGTGTGCTGATGTGTATCACTAATACGTGCGTTCCCATCACCAGGCAGAATTGTTACCGAGATTAATTTCAGTTCATTTCGACGACAAATAGGGGAGGTATCACTGCATGTCAATGAAAAAAAAAAAAAAAAAAAAAAAAGACAAGACTATTTTTACCTCCCTCAGTCACATATGGCTGAGGATGTGAAATGTTCCTTGGCTACAAGGAACGAGTAAGCTGGGAGTTGGGCACCCGCCTAAGCAGCTGCCTTTTCCCAGGCAGCCCCCAGCCACCCCAGCTGCACCCCAGCCTGGGCAACTGGCTTTAGGCTTTCAGATGATGCTATTTGATAGCCCCTGATGCCAGAGACTCCGAAACCACCACAGTCTTCAAGGAGTTCGCTGCAGGGAGTGAGGCTGGTGACAGCAGCAAGCCAGGCTGGCCCTGGCACCGGGCACTCCACCGGTGAAGTGGCTGCGGGGAGGGAAGGTGAAAACCCCCGACTCTGGGCGATACACGGGGACAGAGCGGGTGGGAAGGTGCTCTGGCCTCGCTGCAGGAGGGAGCCAGAGGGGATAAGAAGTAGTTAGTTTTCTCCGCTCACTGCTTGCTGCCAATAGCCAACGTAAATGCTTCAGAGGAAGGAGGAAGAAGACATGCCTTAGAAGGCAATTTTTGGACTAATCTGCCCATGGGGATCTTTGCCCCCCTCCCATTTATTCTTGTTTGTATGAGAATTCCTCTCTTAAAACCCCATATTATTGCTCACTGCTAATGTAACTCACACGTAGCGAATATAGCTGCACATGTTCTTTTCTTGCAGGTACATTCCTGTCCCTTTCTTGCAAGTCTCTCTGCATCTGCGATTTTAGCGATGTTTTGGAGCAGTGAGCTCCCCAGGTGATTATGCACAGTGCATTAGAACAACAGTGTTTCGCTTATCCTTGTACATGTGCTGCCGTTTGGGTTTATTGACTGTCCCTTTGTTCTCTTTTTATGTGAAAAGTGTAAATAGGAGTACTTATATGTACCTTCTTTGTGCCATTCGTTATTTTGTATACTGCCATTATGTTGCTTTTTACTTACTTCGTCTAGAAATTCAAATAATTTCAATTCTAGCTAGACTCTATTTCTAACCCACTTACTTTTCCCGTCTCAGAAATGCTCCCCTCCTCTCTTTTTGATGTGTCCTTTGGGAGTTGGTGAGAGGCAGCGATGCCAGAAGAGGACCTCCTGTTCCTTCCTCTCCGAGCATTTGGACACAGTTCCCTGCTACTTCATCTCCTGACTTTATCCACTTCTGTTCTTCATTTGTTTAGGGTTTTTTTGTGTAATAATGTACCTTTGCAACCTCCAGTGGAGGACTGTGGTGAGCTGCCCATGGCCCTAGCTGGGTTTTCTTTTCGAAAGGTGACAGCTGATCTGGACTCAACCTGGTTTTCACAACCATCCCCCCTTCCTCCCAGGGAGCCCTACCCAGGCTGTGTCCATGGGGGGGGATCCTTGTCCCCTGCTCTGGCCCGTTCCCTTGGCTTTGGTGGTGTCTTTTGCAATCCTTGTCCCCCCCAGTTGGGTTTTGCTGTCGGGAGCACCTCATCCGCCATGTGTGGTGAGCAGCCCCGGGGCTGGGGGTCCTGCTGGGTGGGGTACGGAGCCGTGCGGTGTTTGCCCAGTCCTCATTCTGCTTTTGGGGTTTTTGTTTCTTGCCTAGTGCCTAACCCATGACCCCTCTTTGCCGCTCACGAATCGCTCTTTCACAGAGGTCTTTATCAAAACCTTTGCAAGTGTCCACACCAATTATATCAGAGGTATCTCTTCTTGCCAGGACTTTGATGTATCAAAAGCTTTCAAATAGATTAAAGGAACGGGCTTTGCTTTTCCACAATCCGGTCGGCTTTGTTCCCCACCCCCTCCACCCAGTGAACTGTATTCCCCTTCTAGAGCAGGATGGGCTAAAACTGAGCAGAGTAATTAACCTCGCTGCCTGCCACCAGGCCAGCGCACAACATGCCCTCGCACTCATGCCGTTTGCTCTGATCCAGTGCAATCTGAGCCTGGTTAGTGGACAAATCCCTTCCCAACACTGGAGAAGATACCCTTCCCTCGCTCAGAGCGAACCTGGTAGCGCGGCTGCTTCTTCCCTGGTTTTGCCCAGGGAGCATCGGTGCTCGGTGAGGTTGTGCAGTGAGCCTCGGGGAGGAGGGGGACAGCCATAGGAAATGACAACCCAGACAGGTTTGCCATTTCGCTTACTCTCATTACCTTTTTTTGGTAATTCTTTCTGCTTTCTGGATGGGATGACCAGCTTGGGGAGGGCCAGATGGGAAAATGCTGGATGCTATAAACAAGCCGCAATGGCTTATGGTAGCAAAATCAGGGCAAGGAAAATGCTCTGCCTCACCAGCTGAGCTACCCAATACCCAAGAAAGGTGGAGGAGAGGCCAAGGAGACATTGAAGCACCCACCCACCAGCCCAGCCCCAACTCCCCCTCCCCACCACAATTTGAGCCAGGCTGCGGGTCCCGGCTGGATGCCGGGGCTGGGCCTGCTCCCTGACGAGAGCAAATTGGGAATATTAGAGGCTATTTGGGTTGGTGGTACAAACTTTTCCATGGAGGCCAACGGAGCAGTGGGAAGGGGTCACAGAGGGTCCTGAGGTACCATCCCCTGACAAATTCCCCCTTGTTTGTGGGGGAATGGCTGGGGATGATGCAGAGTGTACCCCGGCGGGGACCCTGCCTGCGGGTGCGTGGTCCCGAAGCCAATGGCATGGGGTAGGTGACTCTGTCCGCACCTCTGCGTGGCACGGAGCCAGGCAGCTCCGGTGTTGTGTGCTGTGGATTTTGGAGAGAGGCTTGCCCCTGTCCTTCCAGGTTTCCATTTCAGGCCAGTGGTGCTGCCCCTCTACCGAGACGCAAGGGACGGGAAGAAGCGATGGTCGGGTTCCCAGCTGCACAGCGCTGTGCCTCGGCTCCGATGTGCTGACGGTGGGCTTTGTGCAGACAGAAATACGCTCATCTGTGCCGTGTAATTACCCACCCTGGCAGCCGGCGGCTGCTGCTGCTGCTGCTGCTGCTGCTGCAGTGGGAAATTTCATAGCCTCCCGAAAACTTTACCTCCCACCATTATGGCCTGGGCCAAATTTTCTAGAAATAATGAAGTTACACAGGATAAAGCAATTTAAGTGGAGTGGGCAATTAAGCCCCTGTTTATATTTCTTCTACTGTTTTATAAGGCTGTTGGATGGCGCAGCCATTCTGATTGCATCTGTTACCTGATATTTTAAAATGAGCGGAGAGATGCTTCACGCAGACGTGTGTCGGCTGCTGATTACCTTTCTTTTGTCACTGACTCCTCTGCTTCCCGCTGTTGGTCCTGTCATTCCCCACCGCTTCATGCCACTTGCAGTGGGGCTCCCCGAGAAGGCTCTCGCCATGGGCACCCCTCCCCTGGATACATCTATGGTCTACCCAGGGACCTTCTTACCCCATCCTGGTCTTGCTTTTGAGCCCACAGACAAACCCCACCACCTTCCCCGTCAGCACCAGCTCCAAGGACCTGCAACAAGCCAAGAGTGGTGAAGGACAAGGGGGCAGGTCCTTCTGCTTGGGCTGAGCCTAGGGACATCTCCCACCATCACCCTGACTCTCTGCAGGTAAGTGGGTACTCCCATACAGGGGTGGGTTCGCTCCGCAGGGAGGTAAGAGCCCTGCTCCTTCGGGAACAAATGCCAATGCCAGCCAGAGCAAAGGTGGCTCCTGGCCAGGGCAGCCAAGGCGAAGCATGGCAGAGCAGGGCAAGCCTCCAGAGACATGTGCCCAGCAGGGTCCCTCAGCCTCCCAGCATCAGGGTCCCATCTGTTTGTGAAAAGTGCAAACATTTGGCACCTCAATAACCTTGTGGCCTGCCCACAGCATGCTGACCAGGACTTCCACCCCTCATTCATGCGCCAGGTGATGCAGCACCTCTGCCCTTGTTTGCAGTCCTCTGTAGCCACATACATAGGAAAGGAAAGCCCAGAAAATCAACCATATCCTGGGCTGCATCAAAAGAAGCATGGCCAGCAGGTCAAGGGAGGTGATCCTCCCCCTCTACTCTGCTCTCATGAGCCCCCACCTGGAGTACCGCATCCAGCTCTGGGGCTCCCAACGTAAGAAGGACATGGACCTGTTGGAGCAAGTCCAGAGTAGGGCCACGAAGATGATCAGAGGGCTGGAGCACCTCTCCTATGAAGACAGACTGAGAGAGTTGGGGTTGTTCAGCCTGGAGAAAAGAAGGCTCCAGGGAGACCTTATAGTGGCCTTCCAGTACCTAAAGGGGCCCTACAGGAAAGATGGAGAGGGACTCTTTATCACGGAGTGTAATGAGAGGATGAGGGGTAATGGTTTTAAACTGAAAGAAGGTACATTTAGATTAGATATTAGGAAGAAATTCTTTACTGTGAGGGTGGTGAGGCACTGGAACAGGTTGCCCAGAGAGGTTGTGGATGCCCCATCCCTGGAAGTGTTCAAGGCCAGGCTGAATGGGGCTTTGAACAACCTGGTCTAGTGGGAGGTGTCCCTGCCCAAGGCAGGGGGGTTGGAACTAGATTTTAAGTCCCTTCCAACCCAAACCATTCTATGATTCTATAAAAAGCCACTGTGAAGCCACTGAGGTGTCAAGAGAAGTAACTGCTTTGAACCTGCCACCCCATCATTTCATCCCATGCCCTCTGGGTACCCATCACTGGGGAGCGATTGTTTACCCACACATCTTCAAAAGCACCATCTTTCCCCGCCTGTTATGCTCATAATACAGTGTGTACATAATTATGTTTATTGCTTGTTCAGAAAGAAATAATAGCTCTGAAGTGTTACCTATCGGGTTCGTTTCTGTGGATGCCCATAACAATAATTAATCATACGTATTAACATGCGGTCAAGAGACTTGTCAAAACTGGAGCTCTTGAGCGGTAAACAGAGCTCACACAATTAGCAGTCCTTGCTCTGAAAACGCTTGGATTGATTCATTGTTCCTCCCAACACCTAAGAAAGTGAGGGAAGTAATAAATCATGAAAATATAGACAAGGCACTCAGCAAACTATGATGAAGACACTTCATCAGCTGCCTTTAGCTGTGCGTCAGCGTGTTGCACGAGAGTCGGCACTGGCTGAGCTGGTTGCATGACAGCTGTAACCAGCGAACACTCACTAACACTGTGGGTAAACTTGGAAATACTGTGCTCTCTTCTGAGTTAAAAGTAGAGGATTTCTTAATCACTTTTAATCTACCTGCTATCGAGCATATGCCGTCCCTTCAAACAAAGGTATAGAAACTTCTGGTGCACAGATTTTAATCTGAAGAGTAGGACTTTCTCTGTGAAGCCCACAAGGTTGAGTAGATGAAACAGCAAAGGGTGCAGCTGCATTTACTGGTCAGGAAAGGGTCCTTCCACGCCTTCATGAGCTCAGGATGCCGCCGCGCAAGACACCGGGCTCTCCTGGATCCTGGGCATGCTTTGTTAAAGCAGCTCCTTTTAACTTGCAGAAAAATCAACATTTGCTAAAGGAATAAAAGAAAAAAGGACAACAGTGGCAGAAGAGGAATGGTTCCTCCAAACTTTGAAGCTGGTGTTATCTATTAGAAACAACAAAAGGAACTCAAAGCTGAGAGATGGAAAGCAACAAAATGTATGAAAGCAAATGACTTGAATGGGGCTCTCAGAAGTGACGGTGATGTTTTGTGTTCCTTATTGGCTTCATTTCTGTTTCTGAGTGAAAAAGGAGACTGTCCTTTAAAGAACAGTGTTGTCTTGGTAGTCTCCACACTGGTGTTATTAACAGCAGTTGTGTTCAGCAATTGTGGTGTTGGTCTAAAAAATCATCAGGCACTCAAAGCCCACATGCAGAGCTGAAATTGGAAGGTGGTATGTGCATTTTTTACTTTTTAATAAAGAAAAAAACCCTGGTTTTATTCTTTAAAAGTTCTTTATAGATGTAAAAGGCAGTTACTTCTCTTGACTCCTCGGTGGCTTCACAGTGGCTTTTCCTTTCCTGTGTACATGGCTACAGAGGACTGCAAAGCTGTTTCCACAAGAAGAGGGTGCTGATACCAGCAGGACTGCAAAGCTGAACTGAATCTGTGCAAAAGTCTGTCAGAAGCCCAAGGTCCAGTCAATCTGGAAACCAACTTACTCTGTGAGGAGCAAAATGACCCAAGTCTGGTTTCTGAGCCATTCAGGTTGGAGCACCTCAGGTGGTACCCGGCCCAACCTCCCGCTCTAAGCACGTCCAGCCAGGCGGGCTGCTCAGGTCTCCTCCGGCTGAGTTTTGAGTATCTCCAAAGATGGAGAGCTCATTACCGCTCTAGGCATCTGTGCTGGTGTTTGACCACCCTCACGGTGTAAAATGTTCCTCCTTGTAGAAGGGAAAGCTCATGTCCTGTGTTCCCAAGGGAAGCCACCGGCACTGCTCCCCATCCCCAGTGCCCCCTGGCCCATGTGGCTACACAGTGACATCCTGCATGGTGATGTCCTGTGCAGTGGCTGGCTCAGAGCTGGCACGTGGCCTCCAGATAGCCAGCACGTCCATCTGGCTGCCCCGGCTGCTCCAGAACTTAGTGTATGTGGGGAGCCACAGCAAAACCCTGGAGCCTGCTGTTTTTCTTTCTTCTGCTGCAATGTCTTCAGTGCAACAACTTGATTTGCTTCAGTTGTTTTTGGAAAGCAAAAAGAAAACCTACTCTGAAGAAATGTGTGCTGGAAAATGTCTTGGTCCTATTGAAGTCAGCAGAAGTATGAGCACTGACCTCAGCAAAACAAGTATCTAAATAAGTTTGAGCCAAGAGCATCCTCATATGACCGCACCCTAAGGCTTATGCAATTTTTCGAGATGTTTTCAAGAGCAGCCATGTTTATCTCTGCACTGTGCCCTTTTCTAGATGAGCTGGAGTAGTTGAGAAAGACACCCGCTGTGCTGGACGTTCACTTCACCACGCCACATGAGAGCAGCCTCCTTTCCAGAGGAAATACTCTGGTCGTATTTTAATGGGAGATTGTGCTCATTATGTCTGAATCAACAACTAGTACTTTATTTTTGTGACTGTTTTCCAAGGGACATTTCAGCTTTTCAAGGGAATACGTCTTCAAAGTGGAACGACTCCTCAGCAGGGCACAGGTACGTGCCCCTGCGTCACTGGAGTTTTATCCCTGTAAGGCTCAGACGCTCAGCATGCTGGGCTATGTGGTTATTTGCACCTCTGGTGGTTTGGTTCAGGTTTAGCTGGGATATGAAACTTCAAATGCAGGAACTTGAGTTATAGCAAGCAAAAAGGTTCATTTTGGGGGAAGGATTTTGCTATAGAAGTTGTTCAATTGATGATTGCTATTGATAAGTAAATACGGTGCACAGCCTTTAGAAATTTTGTGTACTGGGACCATGAAATGCAGAGAGCATTCCCTCACTGGGTACCGGGAAGAGGCAGAAAAAGACAAAACCAGGGAGGCAGATCAACTCCTGTTGCACAGAGAAGAGGGAGGAAGAAATATTCTCCAAGGGACAGTCTGGCACCAGAGTAATGAACGGACACAAAGAGTCACAGCACAAAGGACGACATGTCATAAAACCAGAAGACACCGCTGCACTGATTCATGATGCAGTTTAGTAAACTTTATGCTCCGAAAGGAGATGAGGGAGAGGGATGTCCGAGGTATCCTCTTGGAAGTAAATAAAGGAAATCAGAAGATGCATAGACCTGACAGTGAAAACACTGCTTAAGTAGGAGGTACAAGTTAAAGAATTTGGGTTTTTAGGACACCAGAAAAACTGCACAGTTTGGAAGAGCTCCTCTTCTGCAGAAGACCAGGCTGTCTGGAGCCGCAAGGAGGGGTTTCAATTAACAGAAGTGTGTGAAAAGAAGGGACCACCAAACCCTCAGACTGTACAAAATCTTTGTGTTGGCAACGTATAACGGAGACAAAGACTACGCTATGCAGAAATTCATAAATTGATTATGTATCAAGATTAAAAGCCCAGGTAATAAATGCAAGGAATAGAAATTGCTTGTTTCGAAACATGCATTTGAACTAGCTGATATTAATGAAACCTAATAGGATGACACATGACAGGAATGTTGATTAAGTTGCTTGTAATCTCTTTAGAAAAGATCAACTTGGCAAAAGGGAAATAAAACTGGCTCGCAGTATAAAACAGTGATGCTGGCAACTATGAAGTCAGTCAACTGGAATATTTATTCATCCACTGGACCTAAGAAGTAAAGCTTGTGGTGTTCCTTCAGGTGATATGCACTTGACACCCTTAAATTCAATTGAGCTTTAGGAGTCATCCCCATAGAGGATGACTACGACTTAAACACGTATCAATAATGTTTCACTCATTGTCGTGAGGCAGTTTGTTCTGAATGGTATAAAGTGGAGATTGCAGTCTGGCAGAATTTCTAAAACCCCCAGATGACAATTTTCCAACAAAAAGGCTACTTCCAGCAGGAACAACATCTACATCACATCTCATCTTGATGGACAAGGAGAACTGGTTCAGGGAATGAGGACGCTGAAGCAGCTTGAGGTATCAGCAGCCATGACTTTGATCACATCCACTGTGTGAATGTAAAATAAGGAGCTAGAACAAGTCAGCTAAACACTTTCTCTTTCAACAGGGTGTTTTCACAAGGCCAAATACTGACACATCAGTTAGGAAAAAAAATTTAAGCAGGAACATGTAGACGGTATTTGCAAACCGTTTAATAAAGTTTGCCGAAGAACAGTCCCAGAATCCAGAAAGACCCAAACTAGTTTCAAAAAATTTGGAGGATAAATAAAAGCAGATTAGGAAAAAAAAAAAAAAAAGATGTATACCAAACTGATGAAGTGAGAAATTTGTGTTAAAAAGTGATGAGGAAAGCAAACGTGCACAGGGAGTATCAATGGCTTGAAAAGGTAATGGTAAGAATACAAAGGCAAGTGGGAATGGGAGATTCATCAACAGTATTATTAAAAATGTGGAATTTTAAAACAAATATCTTCACTGTGTGCAGACAAAATGGCCAGGTGGTAGTGGGACATTACACACTGCTGGTGACCAAGTACTTTTAATCCTAGCAGTCCTAAAACCAGCATGTTAAACAGCAATTACCAAATTTTTTGAATTGGGAACTTTGTATCTGAGAAGTCAGTTGAGGAGCTTTTTAAAACGCTAGTAATGAATTTTCAGACATGTTAGGACATAAGGGAAGTCTCAGCAGTCCAGAGAAAGCTGAAATTGTGCCAATATTGTAAAAAGGGAAAGAGGATGGCCAAATTGAGAGAGCGTTAGCCTGACTTTGATCCCCGGAAAAAAGCAGCGATGGGATTGATTGTGCAAGGCTTGAGTAATAAAGAATTAAAAGAGGCTAATAAAATTAAATGCTAATCAAGGTGGGTTTAAGTAAAATGGATCTTCTCAAACTAATTTGATATCTTTTTATGAGATTACAAGTTTGGATGACAAATGAAATAGTGTTAAGGTAATAGACTTCTGTAAGGCACATGACTTGGCACCACTGCCTCGTATTTTGAGAAGGAAACTGGAATGATATAATTTCTACATGGCACACGTTAAATGAATTAAAAACCACCTAACCGATGTAATTAAATGAGGAATCATCTTTAAGAGGCTATATGTTTTGTAGGGTCCTCCAGGTAGTGGTTCCTGTCCTGACATGATTTAACTGCTAGATCTTGACCAGGAAACCTGCCTCCCCCCCAAAAAAGGTGTTACTGAAACTTTTTAAAGATGAACCAAGTGCTGGACTGCAGGCAATACTGAATAGGACAGCTCACAGGTACGCTCTGATCAAGATTTTTTTAGAAAATAAGGTACAGCAAATTGGTCTACATTTAGGGTTGTACCCCTAAACATAACGACATGGGCCAGAGTGACTTTGCCTCAGGAAGAAAAGGTCTAAAAAAAAAAGAAAAAGGACTTGCACATGGGTTTGGCTGGCAGAAAGCACCTGGTGTGCCCGGCCGGCGCTGTGGCCAGCAGAGCAAATGCAGCAGTTGAGTGGACAAAGCCAGCAGAAGGAGGTTACATGTCCTCTGCATTTGGCATCCCTATGGCTGGGATTTGAAAACGCCCCAGTTCGGACATCTCTGACTCTAGCATAATTTTGAGAAGTTGGAATCAACAGCAGGAGGACCCGTGGAAATGGGAAAAGGGCTGGAAAATTTGACCTAAGAGATGAAAATCTGCGGGGCTCACTGTCTTGCTGAAAAAAGAAGAGGCTCAGGATGATTTCACTGTGACCTTTCGGTAACTGCAGGGTGCACAAGCTGGAGGGCTGCTTAGAGGCAAGTTCTTATCTGAAATAACATAATCTTAAAAATACATATATATGTATTCATATGTATGTATATGGTGTTTTCTTTACAAAGAAAGTAACTAGCCACTAAAACAACCTTTGAATGATTGTGCTGATTCTTTGCAAGTGCCAATTTTAACTCAAGATCTGATGTGTATCTTCAGAAAAAAATTAATTATGGGCATCCCATTTGTTAAAAATAAACAAACAAACACCCATCTGAACCCTTTCAGTTTAACTTATTGGGCTTTGGATCAGGCCCTGCCTTAATTATGGGGAATTCTGCAAAATGACCAGTGGCCAGGGTGCTTCTGCCCCTGACGCCTCGCTGGGACTGTGCAAACCACTGGAAACAAGAAAAATGCTCCTTTACCCAGACATGTCATTTCACACCCTGGCAGGCAATTAAAATGCAAATTAAAAATGTTAATTAGAACTGTTTCAACATCTATTCTAATGCACAAGATGGGAATTCTGTACAGTGTACGACGAAGGATGCATTGTTCCTCGGGCAAAACCCTCCTGCCACTCTTGCTCTGGAGCAAGCAGAAATAGCTGCTACTTTTTCAAAAACCTGATTTCAGCAGAAAGAAAAGAAAATAAAGTGCCGAGTTCTGATCCTGATCTCAAACGCTGGGGTAAATCCACCACTCTCAGGGGAGTCACAGTATGCTGTTGATTTAAGGAGATCAGAATCAAGCCCTGTAAAAGTACTTACACTGAAAGAAGGTGCGAAAGGGTATCCACACCACAATAAAACTTCTGTGCTATGCTATTTTTACTATTTCCCCCTCCTTTTTTTTAAAAATCACAGCAAATTTAGGTGTAGCGATAAAGACAGACACCAGCTGACACGAGGCTCAAACGTACTGGATGGCAGCCTGGGGATATCTCTGTTTCAACGGGGATTCGGGAGGGAAGGAGGAGGCCGTGCCATGGCACTCAGCCCCTGTAGTTGAGCCTGCACAGTACCAGAACCAGGATTTTATAACGACAACGGCTCTGTAAACACACGCCGACAGGTCTCCTTTCCATGTTAAATATTCAGTTGCTTCACTAAGGCTCATCCCAATACACCCTGATGTTTAAGACAACTTTCTTCCCTTTCCTACTTAAAATCTACCTACATCAAAGATGAAATCTACATGCTCCCGGAGCTGTGATGAGGCTGTTTTTACAGCTATTTGAGCAGCATGTTATACCTGCTTATTTGAAGATGATGATATTTGTATTGTTGCTAAGAATTCATGCCAAGCATAATTTTGGGGCGTTGTGAAGATATCATATTTGCATATTTTAAGTATTGATATAATACAAAATTCTTTTTATGACTCTTTTCACAGCATAATAATGCTCTTTCCATTGCATGACAGCCTTTAGCATAGAAAAACGCAAAAACAGAAGAAAATTATTTTTTAGAAAATGGATTTTTTTTTTTTAATCTGATTTTCATTTTCCCATGTTTGGAGCATCCCTTACTGCTCATGACCTGCTGCGTATCATCCAGATAAAAACAGTAATTGCGCAGAGATATAGGCACTTCACACAGCAATGCCTTAATCAAACAAATGAAATGACTGCATTCTGAAGAAGTTTGATTTTTTTTTTTTTTTCTGAAGCGCGCTCTATTTCTAGCCTTGCAGGCTTTATGCCAGTCGCTGGTGTAGAAGATGGCCCATACGAATCTCTTCCTTCTTTCCTTTCTCTTCTGTTCCTTTGCCTAGCCTCAGTCCTCCCTCTGCCCTCCCCTACTTCTTCATCCTTCGAGCGCAGAGAGGCTCTATTTCTGCTCTCGCAGGCTCCACGCCAAGCCCTGGGATAGAAATAGCTGGTACAGAGTCTACAATCCCCTTCTTCCTTCCCTCCTCTGACTGATGCCCATCTTTCATTTCCCTTGTCCTGCTCCCTCACGCTTCTAGCGAACAGCTTTTGTGCCTTCGCCTTTCTGCCTCGCTCCAAAAGGTCTCTCCTGGAGCTGCCCCTTCCCCCAAACCAGCCCCTGCTTCTTGGCAGTAGCAGCAGGCTGCCCTCAGGGCAGGGGATTTGGAGAGACCAAGTAGCTCAGGTGGGCTTGAGGATGTGCTAATGAGCAGCACATGTTACTGGTGAGCGCCCATATTTACAGGGGCTTCAAAGTGGGAAAAACTGGAAAGACCTGAGGAGGAAGAAAATCCAGGGGTGGGCACTGGCTCATCTTCTGCGGTCTGATTATACAGGTAATTTACTTTGTGTCTGTTGAGGGATAGTTACGTTGTATTTTAATTTGTCTGGAAGCCCTATTATGCTGCTTGGCTGGTGGGAGCTTTCTTGTGGCGCAGGGTCATACTGGCTGGTGCTGGTGGTGACCTGGTCCCTCTGGACAGGCTGTGGCTCTGAGGAGCTTCTCCCCATGCTGGTGGCTAGTGCTGAGTGGCCTCCACCGCTGAGCATTTCTTTGTGTCATTTTCTTTCTGTAAAAGGGTTTTCTGAACAGTCAGAGTATGTAAATTAGCAGTGGGGAGCTAGGGGTGCTTGCTCTCCAGCCCCTGTTAGAGGTGCCGTGTGGCCATGGGTGAGTGGCTGCTTTGTTGAGGGACATAGCCATGAGCAAAACTCAGCTGTGCAGGTGGCGAAATGAGAGGGGTCTGGTGGGTGGGTGGGTGACCTGGCAGTGATAGGAGGCTCCTGTGCAGCAGCAGGTTTGTTAGTGACTTCAGTCTTCTTCAATCAGCCTATTCTGCTCTGGAGTGAAGGCAACAAAACGTGGAACGGTGTTAAAATGCTGTTGAAGGACCCGTTTTCCTTTAGCCTTAGCAAACCTTTTGTCTCCAGCTCTGAAGAGGCTCACAGGGACTGCTGGTTTTGGGAACAGAGCAGCAGGGAAATGCTGGGGCTGGGCGGGGAGGGAGGTTTGGCAATGCTCTCAAAGGGAGCAGGTTGTTGCCCACAGCTGAGTGGACCCTGGGGGGATCATCGTCTGCCAGCTTTGCTGGAGAGGCTGCTGAAGGTGGATACCTCCCCTCATTATGGGGTGTGCTTGGCCTCCCTCCACACCCTGCAGTGTGTGAAGTGTTAAGCTTGATTAGTCCAGTCAGATGATGCTTGATGGCTGCCCACTGCAAAGCCAAGTGGGAGGGCTGGGCTGCAGCCAGGAGGCCATGCCCCAGCTCCTGCGCATGAGGGCGAACATCTCCTGTCCCAATGCCTGCGGTGGGACCCTCGGGGAGGGAGGTGAGAAGACCTTGCTTAAGGGCTTTTCTCTACTGACCCCAGAAGAGACGTGTCTGGAGGGAACAGCCAGCAATGGCTCCCTGCGGCTTGATGGCCATCACCTGCTGCTGCTGCGGCATTTTGGTGACAGAAGATGTTGCCTTGCAGGGAGGGCTGGCAGGGACCCGTGCTGCCAAAATCCCTCTGAGGCATCGTGGTCCTTGCCTCCTGCCCAAAACGGCAGCCCACGTGCCTGTGCTGCTGGGAGTGACAGAGCAAACGGTGAGCCTGCCAGAGCAGACATGGCATTGCTGTCCTCCACTTGGAAAAGAAATTGCCGAGATCTGCATTGATGGTTTTATTTTCATAACCACCCCAGCTTTGCCGTGGCGTTTACATGCTGCAGCAGGAGACCATTACCCTGGGATAATGCTCAATCCCACTGATGTTCTTTGCCATGCAGGGGATCTCTGCCAGCCCCTCCTGGCTGGGTGGCTGACCCTTGGCTAGGGGGAAACGGCTGCAAAAGCATAAAGCCCTCTTCCATTACAAAGTTTATTCATCCAGCAGTTTGCAATTTTAATATGAAAAATTGCCTCAGTTATATCAAAATGCTGGCAGTTGAAATTCGGTTTGGGTTTGTTTGTTTGTTGTTTTTTTTTTTTTCCCCTTCTTTACGATGACACTGGTGCAGTGATCTTTAGTTTTACTACATGGCNTTTTTTTTTTTTTTTTAGGTTGGATAAACAGTTGGGAAATGCCATCCCCACCTTTTAAGAACTCACTAAAAAACCCAGCAGGATTTGATTTGTTTGTACAGCAAAAAGATTGTTCTTTAATCCCTTTGGAATTGTTGGATTTGATACTCCTGCCAGTCGAACTAATGAGAAATCCTCTGGCGGGATGTGTCAGGAAACCCGGAGACCCACATCGCCTCTCCTGAAGAGGGTGGGTATCTTGAAAGTGGTGGAGCAAGGGACACAAGTCTTGCATCCCTTTGTGAAACATGGTAGTCACACTCCATGCTAGAAAGCAGTGCAGGAATGGAAGTCTCATTGTATTTGGTATAAAATTGGACCCAATTATCAAACAGGAGGTATAGGAGATTTGGGGGGGG
>VYXH01000669.1:0-50504 GCA_013397275.1 Burhinus bistriatus | reverse complement strand
GGGGGGAACCCAAAACAAAACAACAAATCAAAACAAAACCCCGAAGAGCACTACCTGATAATCACTTTATTTTTTTTCTCCTCAGTTAGATCAGTACAGTGAAATCCACTACTTTAAAATAATTAATGTAATATTTGTGTTATAATCGCTAGGTATTCCAAATAGCAATTAATTCTTTAATTAATATGAATGATTAATTCAGTACATAAACTGTATGAAATAATAACAGAAATTAAATCAAGCATGTTGCACCTGACTGGGGAGGGGGAAAGAAGTTGCCATCAAGGAATTGAGCAGTCTGAGGCTTCACACCAGTTGCAAGGATAAAATTAAACAAGGGTAGGCTAACTGGATCTTAAGAGGGACTAAACTGAATGCCCCTCGGGCTCGGCTCAGCTGCTGAAGCACAGTTACCTCTGCAGTCTGAGGTGCCCTCTGATGCTGGAGACATCCCGGTGGGGCTGGCCGGTGTGACTATAGGACCTGCCAGGGCGGCCAGGCGGGAATAGCCTACAAGTGCCTGTGTTCCCACAACTGAACCAGGACCAGCCCTTTTCAGTCACTTGCTGATATGTGTGTGCATATTCTCGAAACCCACTGTTTCCTGTTAACGGAACTAGGAAATTTTGTATTGATTTAGTATGGGAGAACGTTCTTAAATAACGGTAGTTTCGGTCTCCTCTGTTAATCAAATAGCTAAGCAGCAATTTCAGGGACTTACAGATAGCCATCAGTTTTGGAAAAAAGTCTAGCAAGCATTTTTTTATGTTACTATTTCAAATATATCCAGTTCCAAATGTATTTATTTTATAGCAGAGTACAAATTACACAAATCTTAGAAACTGAAAGAAAACAATACAGAGCATCCAACCTGAAACCTCCCCAATGCTTTTTACTCAAAATCTACAAAATATCTCGTGAAAAGCTCCAAATGCAATGAAACATTTTCTCAGAAAAAACCATGCATTAAAGTGTTCTGCACCGTGAATCTTTCAGATTCATCTCAATGGTTCACACATTCACTACAAATAATAAGTAAAACAGGGTTATGTTCCTCTGCCCTTTCCTATTCCAAAGACTTCCTTTAATAATATATATATTAATGTGTGTGCGTGTGTGCATGTGTGTGTTTGTATGTACGTAACTTGCTCTCTTGTTTTGTTTTATTAACTTTTGTTGACTTATCTTTACCTATTACTTGGGAGAAAGAAAGGTACCAAATCAGTTCAGGTGATGAGGACAGGGCTCTTTGGTGTAGCAATGAAAACTAATTCAGGAACCAGACAGTGAAATATTTATCTAACAGTTCTTCAGAGCAGGTAAGTGTTTAACTGTTGATACAATCCCAGGAAGCGGGCTCTGATGATAATATTATCCTTTAATTATCACAAGAGTTCAACAGTCAAACAATTATCTTTTAATTTCCTCACCAAGATGTAGGTACCTCACGAGATATTCAAACAGAACTTTTCTAGAACAGGGAAATCTAACCAGAGGTTTTACTTGTAGTTTATTGTATAAATATATATACATAGTATCCTTAAAGTAAACCTTACGGCTAACACTGGGAATAGTTCTCTGCAGTTAAGAAGCCAATGCTTATTGGTAAAGTAGCTTCTTTCTAAACTGTGCTGAAGAATATAGAAGAAGAGTTTTAACAGAGAAAGGTGTGGTGTCCTCACACAGTTGGCACCTGCTCACATTTCAATGGGCAGTCCATATTAATGTGTCTTTCACAGTACAAATACGGCACTGCAAGTAGAGGAAAAAGATGCACCGAGAAATGGGATGATTTTTTTTTGAATAATGAAGGATAACATGAAAACTAATACACTTGGAAAATGACAATTGAGGAAATTGAATAGTATGTCTTGTAAACCTTTTTACTGAAGTTAAGAGTATGTCATTACTAAAATGCGTAAAATTAAAAAAAGAATTTCCTTAAATGAATTGCTTTTGGAGACGTCTTAGGAAGCATTATTTTGACAATGTTAATTGTTGTATTTTTCTTTTTTGATAAATGGATTATGCAAAATTAATTCCCTCACTATGTAGATTTAATCCACAACACAGGACCACTGTCAGAATTTTAAAGTATTTTGAGTTTTCTAATAAAGAGATACAAAAAAGCCATACTTAATTAATTTATTAGTTTGAAATTTGAAATTATAAATCAGTCGCTGTCTTTATCTACAGTTTCCTGCATTGGACCAAATCCTACTGTATGAATGCCTGGAGAAAATCATTATAGGATATTTTTGAAGACAAAGTTTTATCATAAAATTCCAAAATGCTGAATAACTCCTCTTCAGTTAGGTTGATGCTGTACTCGTGAAGAACGTACAAAAGACAGAGAAAACTTTAAAGTTTATTCCAGTGCTTTGGGTGAGCAAGAAGAAAAATATTAGTTTATCTTGCTAGAATTTCTTTACAAAATAACTTGATGATTCAGCTCGGCTCTGTCATAGGTTTCTCAGAATATTAGAAAATCAAACCCTCCTTTATTATTATCTCTTCATCTTCCCATGCCAATGCTGGCTCCCTGGGATGCATATCTGAAATCCTGCGTACGCAGGGGTTTTGTTCACTAGCCCAACTAGCACTTGCCTGAGGGAGCACTGGGAAATAGGTAGCACCCATGTGCACAGAAGCTAATTTACAGAAAGTGCAGGTTTAAAAAGTTTCACTGCTGTCTGGAGATGAGATAAAGAGGTGGAATTTCTTCCTTTCTGTCCTCCTTGGATGACCTGCAACCTTGGCATCCAGAGAAACAGAAGGAATAATCCAGTCACTCAAACTGTGCAAACCCGTATGTATATAATAACGCCCATGATGCACTCAGTGCTTTATTTTTCATGGGACAAATGCTCAGCCTGTAAGCATGCCTTCCTAACACTTCAGTGAGAACCCAACTTGAACAAGATGCATCTGGTTCACCTGACGCTAAAAGCCAGGTTAGATACCTGCATCTTTCAAATATTTCACCCGATGCATTTTTTCAGCACTTCAACGGTTTTAAATGTTCTCTATGCCCTAACATGAGAGAAAATAATGCATTCATTTCTGAGGATTACTTCAGGTTTTAGATGCACTTGGAAATTTAAACCCTGAAAGTGTGTCCTTGTGTGCTATGCCAGTTGTCATTAGTTTTCTGGCAAAGTCAGTCTACCCCTTTCCCTCTTAACAGCTCAGCATCAGAAATCGCTAATGACCCCTTGCAGATAGTACAGCCATAAATAGCAGTGTTACTGATGTTAGTAGAGAGCTAATTTCCCCGTTTCAGTAAATTAAGTTACCTAGGAGATAAAGGGATCTGTACCTCCACGTATCACTTAATATCTTGTCAAACAGCAGATTAACACCTTTGTAGTAGGATTTTGGAATCAAGGATTGCTTCTTGATCTAGATCCATGAGGAGTTAGTTTTTTGGTTGGTTTGGGGATTTTTGTTTTGGGTTTTTTGGGGNTTTTTGTGTTTGTGTTTTTTTTTTTTGGGTTTTGGGGGTTTTTTTTTTGTTTGTTTTTTTTTTTTTTTTTTTTTTTTTTTTTTGATTAGCTTATATCATGTTAGGAAGCTTGATCTGAAAGTTATTGAAATCGCTTTAACTAGAAATGGTAATCATCATATGTCCTAGAGTAACATGCCGAATTAAGATCAGGCCCATTGCATTTGATTTTCACTCCTCCTCCCGCAAGCCTGGTCTGCTGAGGTAGTGCCCAAGCAGTCGGAAGGCTGCAGCGGTAGGCAGGGAGCCTCAGGCATGAAGTTGATATAGGCACATTGAGACATCTTTCTCCTCAACCTTCATAGAGGGGCAGGCAGGGACTCAGGTTTCAGCTATGTGGCATTGCCAGAACATATCACATTCCCGCCAGTCCCAAATAACTGAAGATTTAAAAGAACACTTCTGTAACTGGTATAATTGACCACGTTTGTAGTCTACCAGGCGACAAGCTGGCTTCCTGCAGCTCCAGTGGAAGGGGAGCATCAGAAGCACACCTTATTGCTTATTGCAGCCAAGTATTTGCTTACTGTGATTAAGTACCCAGTCCACTAGTTGAACTGTTCTTTGAAGCAGTAGCGATACCAAGGGATGTCCTAATGTACGCAACATTAAACAGGTTTAGGGCCCCATGTTATTTTTTTTCTTGCAGTTGTATAGCAAATATTCAGAATTACTCCGGAATGGATAGTGATTATTATTCCTAGTTAAAACAATAGCAAAGATTTTGAAACCAGTACAGCTAAACAAAAACTGAACTCCCCATGGATCTAGATGAAGAATCACTGATATCCAGTATACACAGGTGTGTATTTGAGGAGATACAAAGTACTCAAATATTTGCAGAGAATATGGATCCCTTGCCTAGTACAAAACTATGCTGCACACGGAAGAGCAGAGAGAGAAACCAGAAACAGAGACTTTCAAGTGGGGACTGCTTGAGGCAGGTATGTATTTAGAAGAGCCCACCCCAGCTAGAGGGTCACAGGGTCCTGCAGCTGCAGCAGTGCCTGAAGGGAGACCTACCAGAAGGTACACTTCTCTTCCCCCACCATGCGTTTGTGAAAGATATGCTTTTAAACATCGTATAGGGACTCAGGTTTTTCTGGTTTATCTATTCAGGACCCCATCAAGACCTCAGACCTCAAGAAGTGTAATCGCATGTGATGAAAGATTACTGTGAGTAACGATCAGAGCTAAAGTCACAAAGAGGGGCCAGGATGAGTTTGTGTTCTGGTTCAGTACCATTTTTCAGAAAATTTTCAGTCAGGAAGCTCAGATTAGGCTACTGTAATTTTCTGACTATTAATTGCTAAATGCAACTTACTTGTCTGAAATCTGCAACATGTAGCTGTCCAGTATGACTTTCATCATAGGATGTAAAAGTTCGCTTCATTGGCCTCCAGCAGGGCAAGATCTGGGGCTGAATTCTCAGCATTGCGCTCAAGAATGACGTGGCTTGTGTTCCAGGACTCAGCTAACAAAGTTGGATGAGAAACACTCGCATTTACTAACAGCATCATGAACACAACTGGGCACAACTATAATGCAGAATGAAAAGGTGTTGGACTGTAATGCTGCCTTAATCCGCGGCTGGCTGCCGAATACTTGTTTGCAAATTATTGCAAGATACTGTTTACACTAGATTATTTTAACCTATAACATTTTGATATTCTTGGGAAGTGCAGATGGTATATTTACTTAATCACTGTCAAAGCCCTAACTTTTCATTATTTGAAACTGATTCTGAAGTCAGTGTTACTTCTGCTCAGATCTCAGTGTTTTCACATGTATTATGCTTGTCCTTGTTTCAACTCCCTCTTTCAGGCATTTTTAATTTTCTGCAGTGTTCATTTTTCAGAGTGAAATTTTTGCTTAAAAGTGTACTGCTCCCACAGTTGGCTTATGCATTCAGTCAATATTTAAGAAAAACAAGACCCTACTGTTCACTTTCCTTAGTACATAAAATACCTTGTAACCAGCTTTTGAACCTTTCTGCAGTTCCAGAGCTGGACCATAGGGTTGATTTTCCCTGGGACATGTTGGGGCCTGTTGTTTTAGCCTGGCTAAACTTGTTACATTGATGTACCCTGAACACGGGTGAACTGCCGAACTACTCATTAAGGCAAAATTAATTCCAGTTGTACAAAGCTTTAACACTGGAGTGATGAGTAAGAGACTTTGGGAAAAATCAGCAAGCTCGAATCCACCTGCAGGCTATGGATCTACTCTACTATTTCCTTAAAAGACAGCTCCATCTCAGTTTTCCCCTACACTCTCCTGGTATTTATTATTGTAACTGGGTAAGTGGCTAGTGCCCCGTTTGTGCCAGTTGCACGCATCACTGGAGTCTCTACAAGCATCTCCTTGTGAAGGAGATGCACAGTTGGCTTTATACATCTACTACATGGGCACAGAGGCCGTGGTGCACCTACACGAGTTGTAAGAGGCCTGGGGGGCAGCTGCACTGTCTTTCTGTGCTCTTGGGGTAGTCCTCCTTCAGACTGTGTAGCTGAGGAATGAGTGGGTGCATTAATAATGCAGTTTCCAACCCAAAGTACTGAGTATCCTTGTGGGCTGAAGGGAGGGAAAGGGCACTTTACAATGACTTCAACTTGGGTTATTTTCATAGCTCAGAGCCTGGATACTTCCATGAAGCCCTAGGCCACTGATGCTCTCAGGCTTTTGAGAAAGAAAAGGAATAGTGCGTGCCACCCAAAACCCAAAGTTTTTATTTGTGGGTTTTTTTTTTATTATTCCTTTTGATGCGTATCCATACACTTACTAGGTGGAATGGGCTCAGTGATCTATAAAGAAATTTAACTTTGAATATTACATTATATAAAGGTGCTCAGAACATGGACTGAGATGTTCAGTATTTTTTCTGAATAGAATAAATACAATAAAAATTATTTGAGACAACTACAAAGGCACTTAAAAATTACTGCTTTATCTACTCCAGAATACTGGGATGGAATTTTACAGCATCAAATTTGTGTATAAAAGAAACCTTATGTAAGATAATGAAGTTCTTTGAGGCAAAACTTAATAGTTTTACCTTACTCTCCCTACTGGTAGTGAATACTTGATAATTCCTAATGATTCCTCTCTTCATACCTTGGTAGCAATCTGTTCGTTCCACATCTGAAAGCAGTTTGGTAATGTAATTTCTCTATAAAATGCTGCTACTAACCATATCTAAACTAATTAGGCACAGTTAGAAACAGCCTAAAAATGTAGCAGGCTCGCTGAATGAGCAGATTTGGAATTTGGCACTGTTCCTACTACATAACTTGATTGGGATGCTATTATCGATGCCTTCCTTTCTGGGCCATGAGAGTCAGATTTCTGTGTCTCTTCTGATCTTCTCTGCCCTAGAGCAGTACTGCGGGCAGAGGGGAACAGCCTGTGTGTAGCTGCCTTGCTGGCACTCTTTTGCCTCTTCATCACAGCTTGGGAAGCAGATATGTGTGGCAGGGAGAGCTGCAAGGGCGCAATATGTGCTGGCCAGTCCTGGCTACTAGGTGTTTTTAGTGACCATTAATAGCACTGCAAGTGAGAGCTTCCTCTGGGCTTTTCTTACAGTGCTGGGTGTGGAGCAGTGGCACAGCTTGCTGACAAGATCTCTATTCCAGGCCACCCTAAGACGCATCCCATCCACTTTTTCTTTCTAGCTTGATTTTTATTTACTTCAACAAAAGCTCTTAAACTGTCAGCTCCCGTGTTTTCTATTTGGAATTATTATCCAAACTTTAACCAATTTACCATATAACCTGGATACATAGAGCATGATCCCAAGGAGTTAAATCCTCCAACTGAAGGAGACACCAAATGAATACTAGGCAGTTAATATCACGGGATTAAATAAGAGAATGCTGGAAAGCCCCTGCATAAAGTGACTGTAGAAACAGGGCATGAAATATCCTGTCAGTACAGCAGAATCTGAAAAAACCCTGTCATTTTGATTTTTATAAGCTTGTATTGGATTTGCGTGGCAAGGTTTTGGTAGCAGGGAGGCTACAGGGGTTGTTTCTGTGAGAAGCTGCTAGAAGCTTCCCCCGTGTCCAATAGAGCCAATGCCAGCCGGCTCCAAGATGGACCCACAGTCGGCCAAGACTGACCCCGTCAGTATTGGTGATAGCACCTCTGTGATAACATAGTTAAGAAGAGGGGGGGGGAAACCTGTGTGGCAGCAGCCAGAAGAAAAGAGTGAGACTATGTGAGAGAAACAACTCTACAGACAACAAGGTCAGTGAAGAAGGAGGGGGAGGAGGTGCTCCAGGCACCAGAGCAGAGATTGCCCTGCGGCCCGTGCTGAAGACCGTGGTGAAGCAGGCTGTCCCCCTGAAGCCCATGGAGGTTAATGGTGGAGCAGGTGGATCCCTGAAGTAGGCTGTGACCCCATGGGAAACCCACGCTGGAGCAGGCTCCTGGCAGGACCTGTGGCACCATGGAGAGAGGACCCCACTCTGGAGCAGGTTTGTTGGCAGGATTTGTGACCCTGCTGGGGATGGGTGTGTTCCTGAAGGCCTCCACCCTGTGGAAGGGACCCATGCTAGAGCATTTTGTGAAGAACTGCACCCCGTGGAAGGACTCGCATTAGAGAAGTTCATGGAGAACTGTCTCCTGTGGGAAGGACCCTGTGCTGGAGCAGGGGAAGAGTGTGAGGAGTCCTCCACCTGAGGAGGAAGGAGCAACAGAGACAGTGTGTGATGAACTGACCACAACCCCCATTACCTGTCCCCTTGCACCACTGGAAAGGAGGATNAAGAAGGAGGGGGAGGAGGTGCTCCAGGCACCAGAGCAGAGATTGCCCTGCGGCCCGTGCTGAAGACCGTGGTGAAGCAGGCTGTCCCCCTGAAGCCCATGGAGGTTAATGGTGGAGCAGGTGGATCCCTGAAGTAGGCTGTGACCCCATGGGAAACCCACGCTGGAGCAGGCTCCTGGCAGGACCTGTGGCACCATGGAGAGAGGACCCCACTCTGGAGCAGGTTTGTTGGCAGGATTTGTGACCCTGCTGGGGATGGGTGTGTTCCTGAAGGCCTCCACCCTGTGGAAGGGACCCATGCTAGAGCATTTTGTGAAGAACTGCACCCCGTGGAAGGACTCGCATTAGAGAAGTTCATGGAGAACTGTCTCCTGTGGGAAGGACCCTGTGCTGGAGCAGGGGAAGAGTGTGAGGAGTCCTCCACCTGAGGAGGAAGGAGCAACAGAGACAGTGTGTGATGAACTGACCACAACCCCCATTACCTGTCCCCTTGCACCACTGGAAAGGAGGATGTAGAGAAATTGGGAGTGAAGTTGAGCCCAGGAAGAAGGGAGGGGTGCGGGGAAGGTGTTTTAAGGTTTGGTTTTATTTCTCTTTACTCTACTCTGACTTCTAATTGGCAATAAATTAATTTAATTTCCCTGAGTCGAGTCTGTTTTGCCCATGACAGTAACTGGTGAATGATCTCTCCCTGTCCTTATCTCGACCCATGAGACTTTTGTTATATTTTTTTCTCCCCTGTCCAGCTGAGAAGGAAAGTGATAGAGCGGCTTCGGTGGGCACCTGGTGTCCGGCCAGGCTCAACCCACCACAAAGCTTTGTACCTACTGGCTTTTGTGGCTTCTGTATAATTACCCTCTGTAGCAGTGAGCTTTCCTGTGGTTTTAACAACAAGATACAACTCTGAAGGAAGTCATAGTATGCAAATCTTCCATTTTTCTTTAAATCATATTTTGCTGTTATTTGCTTAATTTCCCCTTCACTTAAATCCAAATTGAACTTCTCTGCTATATCTGAAATGCAAAGAAAGAATATTCATTTTGTTGTTCTTAAAAATAGCCAACCGTTGTCCTGCGTTCACAAGTTTTTGCAGGGATATGTTGACAGGTCATCAGTTGCAGTGACTGCTGCATAAGGGTGTTATGCAGATCTTGCTGTATGCAGGTACATGCGTATGCCTATACTTATGAGGTCGCAGTTCACATTTTACAGGGTTTCAGGGGACTGATAACATGTCATTCTGATTTTAAATGCACAAGAAGTACTCCTTGACTTCAACTGAGATAACAGATCTGATAAGCTAACAGGTTCTTATAGCCAGGACTTTACATTTGATTATACAGGTGCACACTGTCTTATCACATATGCAAATGTCCTAACAAAGGCACAGAAAATCTTCTCTCTAGAAGAGAACACAACAGAAGAGCAGCATAGCTCAGCTCTTGTAAGAGTAAAATCCAAGGACCTTTCAAATCAACAGGCATTTAGCCATCAAGACCAGTGCAACCAGAAGCACACACAAGGAAAAGACTGGTGAATCTGTTTACTGAAATAGCCCCAGGCACAGGTAAAGGTAGTATATTGGGAAGGCGATGAGATAACTTACGTACATACCATAAGTACCCACAAACAAAGCCACACACTCCGTTTCGAAGGATTAGCTAATTCTGAACAGGGACGTGAATGTATTGCACCCAAGGCTACCGTAAGCTCTTCTGCTCTGCAACAGCAGGGTGGTACCTGGAGCAATCATGCAGTGGATGCCTCTTACTAAGGGCCAGATGTTCCTATGGCTGGGACACCAGAAAGAAAACGGAACACATCTGAGAATGAATAAAGCACTTTGCAGACGGTAACAAACCTAGGAAATCTGACACGGGGATTTCTCCTAGCTTGCTGACATCCTTCTCTTTGCACACTTTCAGTATGCATCTCCAGGAATGTTGGATGTTCTTTCTTATCTTATTTTCTATTGTTTCACAGTTAAGGATAGGTGCAGAACAAGTTGCTGTTGTCTGAGGACGACTGGATGCTGGTATCTAAAAGCAGGAGATAATGGTAATTATTTTCTATTGAGTTTTACTGGTTGTGTAGACAAACCAGCAGACTACAAATCCAGTTTCTGGTCTTCCAGACTTGAGGTTAATGTACCATTTGAGCCACTTCTACGTCTGATTTGAATTGTATCTGAAAAATGTAGGTAAGAATGTGAGAACACTCTTAGTGTCAAAATGATGCTATTCATTTAATGGGCCTTGACCACTTTTTTATTTATTTGGCTTAATTTGTAAATCATTTATAGTTTCTCCAAATTGTTTCTTATTAAGTGACAGATACCTCATTCAAAAAAGGCTATATAGTGCCATCTTAGAACAAATAAACCAACCAGTGGAAAATCACTGAATTATGAAATAACATTGCTTTGATTTGTTACTGGCAGAACTCCTAGTCCTATGCAGAGCCACAGAAGGAATAACGTGAGAGGATCCCGGTGCTTAGTGTCTTTTTGATTGCTGCCTCAGCAGTGCTGTGGTTGAACTGGAAGCAAACCCCCAGCCTACCAGTGTACGATACGTGCACAAGTGATATTTGTGCTTCTAGATCCAATGTATAACCTCATATCCAGTGAGACCTCCCAGTTCTCTCTGAGGGTCGCACTGGTGCAGATTTGCTGAGACCTTGCATACATTTCCATGCAACGAATGCTGCAGGAACATTCAACCTGATTGGTGTTCAGGCTGGTCAAGCTCTTTCCAACAGCCGTAAGTTTGGGGAGACTTAAGTTCCCTTCCTATTGTCTTACACTGCTCAATCTAGCATTCACAGACAGTAACAAGGAATTTTCCCTTGCTTTCTCTGGGAACTGGATCAAAGCATGAAGGATGCATGTAGCTAATTGTCTGGGCTTTTCAAGAAAGAACCTATAGTTAATGCGATAATTGAGCTAGCAATGGGCCAATGTTTAGATTTACCAGCCTGACAAGTTGTTTGCATCTTTAATTTGCTCAATCTGTTATTTCTTTTTCAGTAGCTAAACATCTCCATGCAGAAGTAGTCAGAAAATCCAAGCATGTTCCAGGCACTGAATAATTCTAAACATTTTATTTTTCTGTTGTAGGTTTGGTTGTAGCCAAAGAACGTGGAATAGGTAGGTGCAGCTCCAAAAAGGGGATATTTCATTTTTCTGCCTCTAATAATTTCCCCACCTTTCTGTGAATTCTAGCACTAGGGCAAGAGGCCGGCATGGCAGTGGAGAGGACCAAAGTGCATTATTGACATGAAGTATAGGTATGGATGCAAAAATGAAGCAAAACTACTGCATTCCTAACCCACTTCTCTTATCTCTCTCAGATCACTGGCCTTCATGGCAAGTCTGTCAGATAGACTACCAGAAATTAACAGCTGTAATCTGGCATCTACCAGAAAGCAGACAAGACCACCAGAATATTTTTGGACAGGCCAGCAAACACTCATCAGAAAATCGCAACCGCCAACCCTGCCTAGCTTTGTCAGATGGCCAGAGATAAGCCATCTATTTTTTTCATGCTGCTTTTGCAGCTATTGGGCCTTTGTAATTTGGGATGTTTAGTTTGTTCTCAGAAATATGATTGTACTTAAACAGAAATTTTATTTGCCATACAGCTCTGACAGATATGTGTAACGTAACAGCAGGGAATGCTATTGGTATAAATTGGTATCTAGCCTTTGACTTCAGTGGAGTTACTATCTGGCCCAATTTTTGTCATTGTGACACAGTTTTGCAAATTACCTCAGGTGGTTGTGCCTGATTTAATGGGCAATCAATAGGAATACCTTCACTGAGTTCCACGGGTACTATTTTCAGTCTATGCATAGAAATGAAAACCCAGAATATTCATAAAAGAAGCATACTTATACTCTTTTACCCTACTAGAGAAGATGATGTCTTGGGATGTTCAGGTTGAGAAGACACGCACACGCGTGGGTTCTGCATGGCATGGGCAGCTGGCTTGGTAGAAGTTGCAGAACTAGTTGCACTGGGAGTGATTGATGGCATCATTACAAGTTCTGAGCTGAACTTCTTCAAAAAGTCTTCATACTTCAGTCGTCCACCAGCGCTGAAATCCACTGTGTTCCAAAGATTTTCAAACTAATGAAGAAGAAAAAGATGTAAATGCTAGTTTTACAAAACCAGAATCCCTTTATGTACTAAGGATATGACAAAACATATCAAAAGGAAAGGGAGAGGGTGCCTTGGAATAGGAGGAATCCTAGGGCCTGTCTTATTTAAAAAAAAAATCACGGCTTCTCTGCAGAAGCCTGCACAAGGCTGGGAAAACAATGAAAAAATTATTTCTGCAGGACATTTTTTAATTGAATTGGGCCCTCCGTATGCTGCTTAAACTACTAAACCCTGTGATTAGGCACAGTGATTGAGCTGCAATATAGAAGAATAACGCTTTAACATGAGATGTAAATCAAATACATGGTGGACCTGTATCCTGACTAAGTACCACTGAGGCAAATTTCTCATGCTATCAGGTGCACCTAAGTTACACCACCATCTCAGGAGGCCATTAAGGTTCCTCACTTATTGTATTTGCATAAACAAATTATTTCACCCCGAGGGCAAAAATGAATGAGCACGAAAGAACATAGCAGGAAATCTTTACATACTTTAGAATCACATATAATTACGATGTATGGCCAGGAGTTCTACCTCTACAGTACAGCCAGCCTACAGAAGACCTGAGTGCAGCTGCCAATACCCTTGCTTCTGCTGCCCGTGGAGGTCCGTGGGGCTGCTTGGCCCAACACCGGGCAGGTAGCCCACCCTCTGGGCTACACATGGAATCGTAAGGACGAGGCTGGGCTGATTTCCTGCTGAGCAGCACTTTATTCAGTAAGTTGCGGCACTGAATTAAATGGGTCTACTCATGATGTAAGCTACTAATCAAAGCAAGGATTATCACAGCCTGCCCTTAAATGAGCTGTGCTCATTTTGCAAGTGTTTCAAGAGTCATCAGTATGCCTTTTTAGGGTCTTCATTATTGATTTTTAATATATAAATCTAATTGGGAACCTCAGATTGCTTTTGATTTGATCTTTTTCGGCAGAGACTTAAACCCTAAAGGAAACTAGTCACCTCTTTGATGCATGTGCCAAGTTGCAGTCAAACTTCAAAGGGCAAAGGATACATTTTGAATTTCCTTTCAACTTTCCCCCATTGGCCTGGCTGCTACCACATTATGAATTATAAACAATTCTATTTTGCGCTTGTGATTATACTTCACACTTCATACGATGATCTCAAAGTGTATTACAAACTTCAATTAAATAGAACAATACTCTGATGAGCTGGGTTAGCTGTAGTTAGAAACTATTTCAACACCCAAAGAAGTTTAGCCATTTGGGGGATTGCAGATAGTTCAAGCAAGTCAAAGGAGTTCAAGCAGAGAAGAGAAAAGTGTCTGTGATAAAAAGGGCGAATTTCAGTTGGCAAGATATTAATCAACACCTTGCTTGCAGCATGTTTACCATCCTTAGCCTTTTATGAAAAAGGTCACAATATCAGAAACGCAGAAGACCAAGAAGCCAAACTTCAGGAAGAAATTCTTCATCCACTACTTGATACAGACTCCAGCTGAGCCTTGCTAATAGCAAACAGTAAGTGGCCATCATCCAGAAAAGGATAAAAGAAGGCATTTTCTGTGAAGTCATCCAGACTATGACTATTAGTAACACTTCTGTAACAACTCTGAGCAGCGACAACTGCTAGAACGGCAGGGGTTTGGATTAGCAGTGGCAAACCCTGTACCCAGATTGGAAGGCTCTCCTGGGGCATCTTCATATAGATATACGTAGGCATATCTTTGAGAGGCCTGTCAAAATCAAAATATCTCTGGAGATACCAGGTTTGAGTCTCACTCACACAGAGGCTGCTGCTTATATAAATGAGGCTCCTCAGGCCTGCTTCTTGTTGCTATTATGGATGACAGTTTCTATCAAGATTTTTTTTTTCTTCACTTGTCTGAGGTTCTTTTAAGTATAAAATAGCTCCTGTGTCGCTTTGCTTCTTCTTGAGTGTAAAGTAGACAGGATCCAGTCTGGAGAGCTCTTCAGCTGGAGATGCCTGCCTTACTGCTTACAAAAAAGAAAGAAACCAAGCGATTTTTCACAGCTCAGGAAGGCGTGCGTTCTTCTGCCTCAGCCAGGGCTCACCCCTGCACTTCCACTCAGTGGTTCACAGGGGTGAGGAAAGAGTATCACCACATTTTCACTTTCACTTTCCCTTTCACCTGGTGTTGAGGATCCGGGTTCAGATCTGGCACTTGCACTTGGTACCTCACCAGAATTGTGGCTATTAGGAATACATCACACAGGCCATTTTTGGTTTTTCTGCCATTTTCAAGGGGGAAGTGGAAAATATTTTTATTTCTTTCGGTGCTTTTATCTGCAACTGTACACATGTGCAGCACCGCCTGATAACGTGACAGGCTGTGCAATCTCTTTGCTGTAATTACAAGCAGGCCCTGCTCCAGTCTGCAATTTATAGTCAAAGATGCTGGGCCAAGAACTCAGAGGGTATATCTGCAATGAGCAAAGTACAGAAATAATTTTCTGTAGTGCAGACGTGTGTACGAGTTTGGAGGCTCGCTGTCTTGTTGTTCAGTTTGCTACCAAATGACATTGATGCAATGGTGAGCATGAAGGCTAGAGTGCTGTTAAGTAAAATCTGAAATCTTTTAGTCAAGGTTCTCTCTGTTTTGTTATTCACCTAGTCTTTGGACTAGGAAAAATCACACTGAACCAGCATTAGCAAAGATAAGAAAATGGCTCTTTCAATTCAAGTTCAGCAGAAGCAGAATATTATGACTGGCCTCTCAGGTTCCCCTGAGGTTAGCACTGGGCTAATCAGATAGTTTGTACTGCCAGATTCACACTGTGACTTCAGTCACTCAACCTAAATTCAAGGTTACATAAACTCTGCTGACGCTAATCTGGGGGAATCTTTAACCCAGAAAAGTAGCTGAGAGGTGACCAGGAAGTGTCAAATGCTTGCCCCTTTCTTTGTCCAAGAAGGGCAGGACAAAATAGCTACTGAGAAAAAGGAATTTGCATTAGCTCCCCGTGGACATACTTTTTATTCCATGATGAGAAGGCTTTTCCCCCCATCAACTGGAAGTGGATTAACTTAAAACTGAAAAAAGAAACTTTTAAAATAGCAAATATACAGATAAAGAGCTAGTGAAAGAGAACTACTGTGCTTTGAATTCACACCTTCGCTATTAGCAATAGCATCTCCGTGACTTTGCTTTAGAAAGCCTGTGATTATTATAGTTCATAACCATACTCAGAGATAAGGAAAAAAATGATCTCCCACAAATGTAGCAACAAATGTTCATGGAATTATAGTCTTAAAACATTTTCATTTCATCCAAATTTTTAAACTACTTGCCTATACACAACAGTATGCAAACACATGTCTCTAGCCATAGCCAATTTACCCAGTTGTACACTTAAATTAACAAGACAAAATAATATGGTTTTCTTACTTGTTCTTCAGTCAGCTGCTGATGTTGGTTACATATATCCCAGAACTCCTGTTTTGATACTGTATTATCTTTTGAAGAGGCAATATCTTTAAACTCTTGTGCAATTGTGTTAAAGCCAGCAGTCACTACTTCTTGTTATCTGTGAGAGGATGCCTCTCTCTGACAGCTCCCAAGAAGATTTAGGCAGAATGACTTTTTGCCCTTCCTCAGTCTAGACAAAAAACATACACAGAGAATCAGTAATGGATCCGCTGAATAAATTATGGCACTATGGCATCGCGGTATGGCATTCTGCCAGTCGAAGAGGGAAATGTCCGTGGAGAAGGCGGCCTTCGAGATCCCGCAGGCAGTAAAACCTGCTTCCAGGAATTCTGCCTTGCACCACAAAAGAGAAAAGAGGCTATGCAAGTAGTTAAGGAAAAAAATAGACTCTCTATAAACGTGATCCAACTGGTGACAGGCCAACAAAAGCACAGGATTTCAAGACTGACCTAGACTTTTACAAAGGTCTAAAAAATTGGGTGATCTTACAAAGAGGGCTATTCTATTAATGCAGAAAAAGGGGAAGTGAGCACTAAGTAGCCCAAATATTCCAAACGTATTCTTCTCATCTGAATAGTCTTTAGCAAGCAGTGGAAATCTCTTTGATTGAAAAGGCACTTCAGTCCTGAGATGAAAGAGAGGGCAATTATTTCCCTTTCCTTTCTAAGTTCCAGGTATATTTACGGTGGTACTTTTTAATCTGGTCATCCACAGTAGGGATACTGCAGCTAAACGATGCAGTGGAAGGCTGCAAAGGTACAGAATATGTGAGAGGAAAGGAGAGAAGGGGTTGCATACAAGTGTGTTAATGCTAGCACAAGATGTGCACAACCCCTTGTTTTTGAGCGTGTTGCTTTCAAATCTAATGCCGGTGTACGGCTTCTAAAATCTACCACTGGAGTTTATTGCTAACTAAGCCCCTATTATGCGTCACTCGGCAGGGTGGAAATCCACACTTTGAGTAAATACAGTAGAAGGTCATATGACAAGCAGAAATAAAAAGGACAAAATACAGTTGGTTGGAATAAACTGCAAAGTAAAGCACTGCTAGGCTTTGATATGGTCATACCTGAGAATACTGAAAGTCTCACTGTGCATGCAAAAAGCTACACTTCATAAAATTAAATATCAATGAAGTCTATTCATCATTTACATTCAATCTCCAGAAGTAGCAGCAAACTTCAATTTTTAAAATTAAACCGAGTTTTTCTTATAAAGTTAGTCTCAAGAATGGCACAAAGTGGAATAATAATAATAAAACCCTGCAGTATAAGACTTTTGAAGAAGAAACTACTTATTTTCAGTAATTGAAGCTGACTTTCCACTCACTGCACTGTCTAAACTAAGTATGTAAAATATCTTGAAAGCAAAGTTTTCACAAACACAGGTGGCAGCCAGTTTTACTATAGTTGTGGTAAGAGGTCCTGATAAAACAAAACAATATCTGGTTTTGTTTCAAAGATATTTCCTTACAGCATGCTGAATGTTACTATTATATTTTATACTCCCATGTTTAAGCATATAAGCTTTGCCACCTTCTTGCTCCATGCAATATGAAATACTAAAAACGAAACAGATGGCTTTTGGTCCTGCACTCCTGTTTCCTTGTCACGTCTCACATGATCATTATAACTGGATGGAAAAGAAAATATGTTTCTAACAGAACTGCAAGAAACCTGCCTCCTAATCAGAAAAGACTCCACTATCTTCAGATGCAAATAACACTTTTCAATATTAACCATGCTTTACATAAAACATACGTGTGGGACAGACATTACGTCTGCATTATTATTAAGAGAAAAAATATGAGAAGTGGAATCGTGCATGCAGACGGGGAAGCTGGTCCGTGCTGTAGTTAGGAAATGAAGATTGCCGGACACGGTCCAGCGCAGGGTGCACCTTCTGCCTCCTGCCATTACTGCAACTAAAACACTGTACTGCTGCCTTTAATTATTGTAATGAAGCTGAAGATTTAGGGAGAGTGTTACTGCGCTGCAACCTTTTAAAGAAACGTATTTTTTAAGTGCAAACTTTCCTAATATATTTAATTTCAAGAGCTTCTTGTTTATGTCGCAAGACTTAAAGAACTTTGATCTTAAAATGGTTAGAGAGCCAGTAAATAAATAAAAAAAATCACTAGTTCTTCTTGTAAACCACAGCCTGAAACTAGAAAACCTTTTATATTGTTATAGCATTACATTCATCTGCCACATTCAGTGTATATCTATGACTCTATCATCTGCAGCCAAAACTATCAACTTTAGCTGAAATAATGGAGCTGGAGCCTAAAATCTCAGGCTCTGGCTTGGGTGTCTGGACATTTAAGTGCCATTTCTCCATTTGAAACTAACCTTACACACAGTGTGGGTACATTTCTTATCTTTGCTGTGTCTCACTTCAACCTTGAAAGGGAGCAATAGGAACGAAGCTGCCTAAGAGCTGTGCAGCGTATGTCCTAGCAGTGCTTACAGATCGTTTACAGAAGAGTTTTTGCTGGATGAAAAAGAGGTTACTTCTCTTTTAGCTGATTTCTGATATTCGCTGCCGTGTGCTCTACTTATCCCTTCAAGCTCTGTGTGTCTATCACTTAGGAATTCCGGAGCATGGTCTCTGAGCAGGACCTGCCCCACACCATGGCCAAATGCCCACTGCCACCATAGGCTGTGAAGTCCAGAGTACCTGACTGTCCTGCTCAGCTCTTCACAGGCTTTCTCACCCTTCCTAACAGAATTTGAGAGTACCTTGGAAGGACCATGTAAATCCACTTTCACCTCCTGCTTTCACCAGGAGAGGGAGAGCATTATTATGAGGCTTTTCTTATGGGCTACCCTATGTAGTTCACTTGCTGTTCAAAGTAGGGCTGTATTTTTCTTCTTTAGAAAGTTCCCTGCACAGCCTCATGTCCTTTTCTATAAATGGCATAACTATGCTGATTAGTAATAAAAGAAGGCTCCGCCACCCACACCTGCTCGGTGAAGCTCCGTTCTTGCAGCTCCTGCCTATTTCTGGAAGATTTTTCTATTAGGAGGAATTCTTAATTAGCAAGTAAATCGGTACATCAAGATAAATTACAATTTCTCTGGTCCTCTTCCCTGCCCTGTCACAAGTCTGACCTCTCTCCCTTTCTGGGGAGGCTCAGAAAGCAAAGGTCTTGGGAAACTGCTTACACAAGAATGCCCTTGTATCTCCTCCTGAAAAAGGATGCATTTTCCTCTTTGTACGTGAGAATGACCTTTGCCAGAAGTAATCATCCTTTTGACAGTTTACACAGTTTTAGAGGCTTCTGTGCTTAGACCATGGGCCCTCCTTTACCCTAACAACATGTATATTCAAGTTATTTTCCATGAATACACTTCCCTAAAGATGTGTGGAAGCAGCAGAGTTAGTTGCCTGAGCGTGGATTGGGGTGGAAATGCATTTTCTTCTCATGTTCAGATAACCAGTAATTCACCCGCCAGCAGTTTCTAGCTCTCAGTCTCAGCACTATAGAGATGCTTGTATTTTATCGCTGGTTTACAAGTAGAGTTGTATCGTCATCTGGCAGTGATCAGTCTAGCTTCATTAACCTGAGTGCTGATTTACGCCTGCTGAGGATTTGATAGTTAGTGTGCAACAGGAGCTTGCAATAATAAACCCAATTATAAATAAAAGATGAAAACTCCATTGAGGGTCATTCTCTAATGTACCATTTTCCTTTTGGCCAACTGTTTGCAAGAGACAGATTCAAGTTTTGAGGTCACATTTGCGGGATAAAATACTCTTGGTAGTGTTTAGAATATGCAATGGCATACAATGGTTTGACACAATGAGTCAAAGGTGGCCCACGTGCCAAGCTCTGCCTTCTGTAGAAAAAAAACACATTCATCTAAATGTAATTAAAATAACTATTGTATTAAATAAATACGAAATATGAAGCCTAGGAAGCCACAGCGAGGCTTCCCTGCTTCTGTCTCCCCAGCACTGCCTAGCCCATCAGCAGTACATCTGACGGGCTAATACTATATTCCCTACTTTCCATAATCCCTACTTTCTCCTTTTCCTTCTCTCTTACTAAATATAGAGTGAAAGAAAGGCTTTCTTCCCAGGGAACAACTTGCCATTTTAAAATTCCATTAGATTCTTTTCTTCTTTACTCAGAAGAGAGAAGGAAAGGGAGGTACAGCTTTGCCAGGCATTGTCAATGGGGAAAGACCCCAAAACAGCTATCCCAGCACAACGAGGGAAAGCACACTGTAGTAATGGGGAGGGTACTGCACAGGAGAGCAGAGGCAAGGAAGGGGAATTTTCAAACCAGTTTCACCATGGATAAAGAAAAACATGGAGCTAGATCATGGTATAAGGAAAGCTTTAACATTTCTCAGCCTGAAGCAAATGTAATACTGGAAAATAGATGCAAACATGCAAGTATCCCAGCAGGCGTATCTCCCTGGACCACAGCTGTTCTACATGAGGACAGATAAAGTTTGTGGTGCTGCTGGCTGAAGGTAGGGACATAGTCAGCAGGCCTGCTAATCTCTGCTGCTGGTGCAATGGGTCATGACTGATGACAGTCACTTGTCTGATCAAACCAGTGGCCCAGAACAGGAGGCACCAGAGGTTCAACAGATGAGGACAGTGAGAAATTAATAAACCTGTAAAACTCCCACGCCCAGGACAGGGAAAAACGCTACCGCTGTAGAATAGGTCTTTATGCAATTGCACAGGTAGGTCATGGCAGTAAAATGAACTTCAGGTCCCCACGCCTGGGTGCAGTGCACAAGGGATGGGTTAGTAACACTGCTGAATTTAGGAAGCAAGGTGGTGAAACACTGAGGATGTTACCTCTCTGTTGCATGGGTTTTTTGAGCTCTGAAATTATACAGTTACAATAGGTACACCGTAGCCCTGCACTCAGTGCATGTCATCGCTCGCAGGTAAATCAGTGTTTGGGGAGTCACAGCGCAGCCACCCTCTGTTCATGGAGCTGGTAAGCTGTGTCAGACCTGTCCCCTCTGTTGATTTAGGAGTAGTTTCCAAAATGACAAGGAAGCTGTTTTGTTTGCATTTTGCAGGAAGGAGTTGTAGCAGCCACTGCTGAGAGCAATGTGATGTGAGAGCAAATGGCTTTAGCTCTGTAGACTCTCCACCAGCAACATGCCCAATAAAGATGTAGACAGTGATGATGTAACTATGCTTTTCACTAGCAAACGGCAGAAACCAGTCCTGGACCTCAGTCCTGGGACCTTGAGGTACAGTTCTCACAGTGCCAGGCTTCAAGAAGGGATGTGAACTTGCTATACTGGGGGAATCCTCTCATGGGTACTGGTCCAAGGAGAAGCAGGATGCTCTCTCTGACAGGAAGAGAGTCAAGGATGAACAGACAAGCCTGCAGTTTTGCAGGCAGGTTGATTAGTTGGAACTGGCTGAAAACAAAACGCGCTCAGCTGGTGAGGAAGACACTCTGCAGCATGAGACAGACTGCAGAGAAACTCAGAACAGGAAGCTAAACACAAATGAAAATGGAGAATTTAGCATGGACACAGAAAATTCAGGACAAAGCTAAATCGAATGCCTGATTTGATATTGAAAGGTTCTGCGATTTTTTCTGCAAAGAAGTCCTGGAAGTCTATCTGATTTCCACATTTCATCATTTAAGATCAAATCACATTTTTTTAAAAAAAAAAGCTTTGCTGAATATGTTTCTACTCACTCCAGTAATTCCCTTTGTCAGCTGAAAGAGGCATGTGTCAGCAAACCCCTTGTAATCTCAATTCCTGCCCTTGAACGGGCACAGGTGATGGTCTGTCCCTTCTCTCTCTCATCTCCTCAAACTGACCTGCTCTCTTTCTACCCACTGCTGGACTTGACAGATAATACTAAGCTTGCAGCAAATCACTCAGCACTCTCAGCTCCAGAAAGGCTGAACAACAAATTGTTTGGCCCTGATCATAATCCCTCCTTTCCCCATATACTCCCCACTATAGTACAGCTGTGCCGATCCTGTTTTGACACCTCGCTGCTCTAGACCTGACCAGCATGCCCTGAACTATCGCTTTTAATACGTTACTTTTATTCCCTTCCACATCTGAAATAGTTCACTGTGGGGAAGGACATGCAAGTACATTTTCTTTGAGGGGGAGGGGTGTCTGATTCCCCAGGTGCACCTTTCATTAGGCTGGACTGCATTAGCCACTTATTCTAACGCAGAAGAGCTCCACTCAGGCCTTATTAATCACAAGAGTGACAGGTCAGTCAAGAAAAGTTCATGATGCATATTACCAGCTCCATGGTCTGGACTTTTACAAATATCATCAGAGAGTTCACTGGTGGTTAGTAGCATCCCACCTAAGATAATGTCCTCTCTGTCTCCTTCCTCAGCTTTTCTGCACTTGGTTAGCAACATCCAAGCTAAGTGCCATAACCTTGGTTCTTTCTTATCTGAATATTAAGATGCAACTATAATGCTTAAAAAACTTTACTTTTCTTTAATTCTACTTTTGTATAGTATAGCCCTAGAGCTCTACAGAGCTGTATTTCAGTAGGCATTTTGCTTATATACAGCTGCTGTAGCGTGTATTCTAGAGTTAATCAGAATGTAAAGCTCATCAACATATGTCAAAGCCATCAAAACATCCATGTGATGCATAAAACATTTAGAAATAATTTCCACAAGATTTTTTTCATCTTCCCTTATTCAGCTGTTCTCTAAGGAAAAAAATACAACTTAAACCTGTATGGCTTTTGAGTTTGTGAATGTTTGCCTTTGTGGTTGTGGGTTTTATTTATGAGGTGCCATTTGAGACAAAAGTCATCCCAGGCTCATACTTTACTCATTCAGTAAATTTTCCATACTTTAATGATCAAACTGCATACTTTACTTGTTACTTTTTAATATACTTCAGTGATCAAATTGTGTAGCATAATGATCAGTTTTCCTAATGTGCCTGAATGAGTTGCATACCTCATTAATTTAGATACATACTTTACAGGCCAAAATTGTAGCTTGTTTGGATGAATTTAGGAATTTAACAACCAGCCTTCTCTCAGAACCTGCGCAGGAGCCCAGGAATACGTGTGAACCCAGGGTGGGATGAAATTGCAAAGGTGTGGGAAATTTTGGGTTGAACCCAAGAGGAAAACATGAGATTTGAGAGCATCTGGAAGCTGAACCAGCACTGCGAACCTGGTTCATATTTGTTTTGTCGTTTCAAAAATGTTCCCTTGTGGATTAATTTGGGATTTTAATGATGGATTTTCCCTTCTGCCCCTAACACAGCACAGAAAACTGTTCAAGGTGAATGCTCAATATTGAAAAAAACAGTACAGGCTCCAGTCCTGTCGTGGACCGAGTACCTCTTGAAAGATGTGGAGGTAACTTATTTTTTTACTAAGTTGAAATGGAAAGTATTCAGGGTCTTGGAGGACTAACTGTTAAAGAGACTTCGCGTTAAAACATAGACCCTTGTGGAGTTTGATCCCAGGAGTGTGCAGCTTGTCAAGTTGTTATGGAGGCTTAGCACCTCCTTGGAGGATGAGAAGACATTACAGCAAACACTTCCCTACACACACAAATACATTCTTAAAGTAATTATACAGATATGTTATATTTCATACAATTGGTCTTTGTGCTGATATGACTCAGTTGAAATTTACTCAGCTGAAACTTACTGAATTTATATTAGCTTAAAAGCAGGAAAGGGGGAAATGCGGCATTTTATAACCTATATGAAGTATTCGACTGTTTTACACTTGAGAACCATGTAATCTATTATATCTGTTAAGACTGCATTTTAATTTTAATAAGCTGCAAATATAAATATTTAAAAATCCCCAACTATTTTTAAAATAACTATAATTAAATGTAGTCCTGCCACTAAGGACAAAGTAACAGTTGCTCTACTATAAATATTAATGCCAAATTTACAGAGAATAAAATACATTTAAGCAACCTTATAAAATTTTGAATAAAGCTACAGTTATAATAAGCACTTTGGTAAAGCTATGCCTATTGGTAACTGACACGCCTAGATAAAGTCTCTAACCTGCTACAAAGCCTATAACACATTACAAACGTTTGGAGCTGTTTACGGGTCCTCCTTCATTTGAAACCTGTGGTCCCTCCTCCTCCTCCTCTGCAATTATTTGAAGCCTGAAAGACTTTGGCTCAGGACATGAAGAGGCTGAGACAGATCTCACTGGTTTTCCAGCTTCTGCTTTACGACACAAGATTTAATCACTGTATAGCTCTATATGGATTTGTTTAGCACAACATTCTATTATCGCCATGGCAATAAAGTGGTGGGCTTTTTATATGGTTTTCCATTGGGTGATGATTATTATTTTTCTCATTTTATTTGTGCTTCGAGCATATACTTTTGAAAATGAAACATAGTTACTTCTTAGAATATAAGATGCAAGTTAATACTTTTTTTTTTTTTTTCAACTGCGTTTCATCCAGCTCGTAACCAGCTTTCACATCCTTAGCCAAGTTCAGAAATGAGCTGAAAGGTAATGTCATTTGGACTCCTGCACCCTCAGATCTACTTATACTTGCTTCCCGCTGGGCAAGGCAAACTAAGAGGGGAGAAACCAGAGGAAAGGGAAGGACTGTGAAATTAAAATAGGACAGAGACTTCTTTTACTTACACCTTTTGATAATGTTTCTGTTATTTACAAACACAGTAAGGACTGGTGCACTGTTAAAAGTGTGTGATTATGAACTGCAGGATCTGTTCCTGCAGTCTGCATCAAGTGAACAATTCCAAGTGACACACTGTGGACACAAACCTCTGCCACAGAGAAACAGCAACTCCGGTTCAATCTGAGCTGTTGCAACATGCATATTCAGAGCATCAGAAGACTCTGCCCATGACTGCAGTCAAGATTTTCTCTGTACTTGACTAATCTCTGTATTTGACCTTCCTGCTACATCTACACTGCTATTATTGTTTGACACCAAGAACCTGGTGAGCTTCCCATTCCACTCATTTTTCTGTCCAGTCTCTGCCAGTCTGTCTAGACAGGTCAGGTATCATTGGGCATATTTGGATATCCCATGTCCTACGTTGCCCAGCTGGGGCAATCCAGCTGCATCTGCGGTCATGCTTTCAGCTTGCTGCCTGTACAGACCTAAATCTACATGCGCGTAAGGCGTAACTTCTTAGAGCAGTTTGTAGGGAGATAAGGGCTTCATGGAGTTCAACAGAAATCAACAGAAGTATATGTGAATTTCATGTGCTTAGTTAGTTAGTCAATTCTAACACTTTGGAACGTATCTTTTAAAGAAATTATAGCTTGGTAGCTCTTCTTACCTCTATGAGGTGGTTTATGTTTTTCAGGAAAACTTCCCAGTCTACTGTGAAGTCCTCACAAAGGTTAAGGTTCTTGAGAAGGTGCCTGAACTGCTTGTCTGATAATTTAAAGCAGAAATGGTCAAGTACATGCCGAAATTCCAGTGCTTTAATTACTCCAGCGTCTTGTTTATCAAATAGAGAAAATGCCTGAGAAGCAAGAATTCAAATTATTTAAGCAAACCTAGACATTCCAAAAAAGAAGCCTTTTTAGCAATCATTTAGCACTTCACATGGAAATACCTGAGATCCATATGCCTTTTACCTGCAGGTATTTTATACATGAAGAAATAAGATACATTTCTCAGAACCTTACTTAGTTTAAAGCTTTCATTTCTTTTAAAAATGAGATGCAATTGTTGAAATAAGCCAAAAATAGCCTGTATTTCTGTGCCACTTGTGAATATAAATATGGAAATAAACAACAACGTGCAGTAAAAGCAAAAAGGCATTACATCAAGTATCCAAACATTCCAGCAAAGGTAGTGGTTAAGACAAGAGAGGAAACAAAAATATTTAAGGGCTGCCTTAAATAATTTAGATTAAAATGTTTTTAAATAAAATATTTTATTTGCCTTTTTTTCCACTCCCCCTCCCTCCCCGCCCCTGTCATTGTTTTCTACTCTGCAAAGGACTTGATAGTCCTTCATCCTCATTAGCTTCAGCTCATCCTCAAGGCTTACTTGCTGTCTCATCATCCTCCCTTGCACAAAATGCCCAGCCTGTTCTTCATGGGAGTTTTCCAAAGGTTTCCCGGGGAAACAGATTAGGTTTAGCACAGTTGCAGCAGGAGGCATTCAAGAGAGTAGTTCAAATGAGTGGCAGAAATACCAAGGTCTAGAAAAGTTGTGGGTCATATCCACTCTCATTCTGCCTGGCTGCTGCTAATTTACTGCACCCCCTTGTTTTATTCTGCCCCTTATTTATGTTGCTGCACATAGAAATCACTGATTCCATAAATGTAAATTAATATTACACCTTTCAAAACTTCAGGTTCAAGTCCTATTTGTCTGCTAACACTATAGCATATTGGTGTAACACAGCAATTTTTGTTTTACCATTACAACTGTTCTAAATAATGGGCTTAAAAATGTATATTTAATGTACGTGAATCATGTCTACTGGTAAAACAAATGCTACCACATCCAAATGACATTGGAAGGGAATCCTTTGAACACTAAAGAGGATTCTGTAATTTCTTAGTATGAAAGTTTGATCTTTGCTTACATACTGAAAGTCTTATGGGAAAAACAAAGCATTGAGTATATAGTATGCATTGTACTAAGTATGGTGAAAATGCATGGGAAATAATTGTACTGACAGAGAGAACCCACCTGAATTCTTAAACTATTTGTTATGAAACTTCAAAGGTCTGTATTCAGTTCTAGAAATGTCGTGGATGGGCTGTGATGGTTGGGGGTTTTTTTCAACCAGCTCTAGGAACTGTGCTTTCAGATCTGCCTCTTTCTAACAAAATATTTTGTTGTAAGCTTATGTGTTAGAGTCCCCCATCACATAGGTGGCAGCAACTATTACTCAAAAAATGGTTCAAGAAAATTGAGAACTTCCTTCTTTTCTCAGGTAAGGGAAATGAGGTAAGTTCTGCTTTTCCATAGCATGGTGGACAAAGTCTGGCTCTCCATGGAGAAAATCCCTTGGTCCCTGAAGTTATATTAACCACCAAATGGTATCCTAAAAGACTAAATAGATGACTTGTTTATGCCAAAAGTCATTTTCAAATCATACCCTCCGCAGAGAAAACTGTGACCTTCTCCATTCCCAAGACAACCAGATATGAGAGGACAGATATTGTCTTTTGTTAAAATTTAATGAACACTAACCTGTGCTATTGAATTTATCTGTTCTTATAGAGCAGAGCACAAGGAGGATTTTTTCCCCCTTACTATGAAAAATGTATAGTGATTATATAAATATGCCAGTATCCTGTCCAATAGTTAGTCTATGTGGCCAAAAATGCCAATGTGGCCCTAACAAGTTTACAAACATCACAGGAGTCTCCAAATAGTGTGAAAAGAGATTTCTGTAAAGAAACAGCATCTCCCATGGTAATCCTTTTTTTTGGGTACTTGTACCAGTGACATCATGAGTGATGTTATTTTATTGGAAGCCTGTGTTGTTTTTAGCTGCAGGGCAGAGTCCACAGATTGAGATCTCAGAAATGCAGCTGTTGATGACCGGGAATTTCTACCCCCATTGTTTTCCCCTCCACTGTTCCCTTCCCCTCCCTTGCGTAGGCAGCAGCTCTCCCATGGGCACGCACAACTGATCAGGCCTTTGTCAGGTTGCAATTCTGTGACCTGGGTCATTGGGCAGGAAGACAAGAACTGGTTTTTACTTAAGGCAGGTGGGAGGACCACATTGCTGGGGATGCAGGGGTAGCGAGACCATCTTTGCAGGCATAAGCCTGCCTCTAAAGCCGTGAGCCTAAACTGGACCTGCAACTGCAGGTGCAGATGAGATGGCTCTACAGTTCTTTGCAATAGCAATGTTTCCTTCAAGGTTTTTTTGATTATTCTTTCTCATGCTTGAAACCAATCTTACTGTGGCATCAAGAATTATTTACTCTAGAGGCTGCTGCATTTCAGTAGACTCCAACACAACAGTCTAAGACTACTTAATATAGAGTATTTTTTCATTCAGGGCTTTCAAAATTCTAGAGAGAAGTGGTTATTTTTATTGTTCTCATTTTACAGGTGGGAAAACCAGGAAACTTACTGTTTGACAGCTAATGCACCTTATCTGTCTGTGTCAGAATCAGAAGTGGCCAAGAGCATAAATGCAGATGGTTGCAGAGCCCTAGCTGATAGGTGCTAACTTCTTCAGCCACTATAATATGCTCACATCTGATCATATTTCTTTATCCTCGGTTGCTAGATGATCCTTTCATCTGATAAAACCATAATGCCTGCCTGCAGTAGCACATTATATCTACTTATAATAAGTCTCAGCTTAGAAAACAACAGAGCTCTTTGAAAGACGCGATATTTACATGCTTGGGACACAACTTACAGATGACTGGAGGAGGAAACGGGGTTTGGGGCAGAGAGGAAGGTCCTGATAATTTGCTCTTTGCTTTTTCCTTTCTAATCCTTACCTTCATAGAACCTCTAGGCTTGATTTGATATGCTTATTTTGTGGAGTTACCAGAATACAATCGATTAAGAAATCTGTAGTTGTCAGAAGATGTTATTTCTACATAGGCCAAGGTTGTTGGTAGCACTCAATTAACAGTAGAAAAGTTTTGAAACCTTTGGGTTAGTCCCCAGCCAGGCAGAAAAAAATAGACATTAAACAAGATGTTGTGACCATGTGAAACTTACCTTGTACAATAAATCATAAGATGATGCAACTATTTCTTTTATCTTAATTAGGGCCTGTTCTAAGCTGAGCGCTGCAAAGCTTGCAGGTGGTGCAGCCTGCTTTTGTCTCTGTTGGTATTTAGATGCTCTGCCATCATGAGTTGCTCTCAGGAAATCAAAATAAGAGAGCTTGCTGTCATGAATGCTGATTCCTAAGCTAAGGGAAAAACACAGAATGAGATATCAATGATTTTAAATAATTATCTCACTGTTGTCTGGACTGATTAATTATTATGTTGTATTATTTGTACTGCAGCAGCCCTTCATGGTACGCTTGTGCTGTCAGTGTATAAATTCTGTTAGTCCCAGCCCAAGCTCTTTCTCAGGTCTAAGCCACCAATCCTGTCGTTCAAATGCAACCACACTCTCAGATGCAGATCCTGGCCAATCTTCAGATGCTTGAGGAGACCTGCTTTAGCCTGGGCCCAAGTGACCTTCCAGTCATCAGCCATCAGCATTAACTTTGTGCTTTTTAAACACAGTGCACTATTTTGATCACAATCTAGTGCTGAGCTTACCATCCCTGATGTGGCTGGAGGACATGTAGGCTCCCAACCTTGTCCTTGAATCTCCTTTTCATGTCACAGTGTAAATACAGTCTAATAGACTCTGTTGAGCAGTAGGTGTTTATTGTGCCGAGTGCTGGTACTTTCCTTTGACTTTCTGCTTTACAAAAATATCTTTGACTCACAGATGCTGAAATTCTGCTTAAGCCTCCCTATATGTCATGATCATTACAATTCTGAGAGAAAGAAGCAGAACCACATACAGCCTGGTAAGCTGTTACCAGACACAAGCTAGGACATCCAGTACCGCTCCATGATACGTTTCATGGATGTATCAGCACAGGTCTATACTCACTCATGATTTCTCTACTACATGGGAAGAAACCAAACCAGGTTCCATACAATGCTTCTCCTTATGTTTGTGATAGAAGGGCTTACCTTCCCTCTCAACCTGTACTTCACTCTGCATGGTTTGGCAGGCCACTAGAGAACTATTTTACAGGTTCTTGGCAGGACTCAGCTTCACTGTGTCCAGGCACTGGCCCTCCCTCCTTTGGTGTGTCCACTGAGCTGCGCAGGGCATTGGCACATTTGGCCGAGCAGCTGCGGCCATCGACTTGTGGTGCTCTGTGTCTAGTGAGGGTTTCTGCTCTGATCACTTGTGGTCAGGCTGTGCCTGGGAGCCCAGCCCGTGGGCTCTGCAGGCTGTACTCACAACTTGCCGAATTCCTGTCTGGCAGTTGAAACATCTGCTGGATCACAGACACTGGGGGATTTCATGTTCTGTCACATCGGAAATTCAGTGGGTTACAGAGCTGACTACAGATAGCTCCAGGTAACAACAGTGAATATATTTTTGCGTCAAATATCAGCGTGGGGAAAGATGAGTTCTTGCATATGATTTGGGGATTTTTTGAATTTTTTTTTTGCAGAGGATTTTGTTACCAAACTAAATTAATTTTCATTCAGAGATGTTTTACCATAAAAAGACTGAAACTAAGGCAAGGTTCGCGTATGCATAAAATATGTGAAAATAAAAGTTATTTAGCATGAAAGACTAGGATGAGATGAATAGCACTAACCATTACACGAAAAGCTACTTTCTTCCAATGTCCTGTGACTTATGACCACTTACGGAAAAGACACCTGGTATATTTCAAACATGGACCTCAAACTCGTCTAAGGAGCCTGTAGGGTTCATCACCACAAGGGATACAATAGCAGGGGCTTGTTCTGCTCTCACTTACCTAGTATAAAGCCAGTGCAGTCAGATTATGGAATTTCCTACCATTGAAAGACAATCAGAGAGTCTCCAGACTACAGTATATGCTGGGTGTTTTTGATACAGATCCATTGGCTCTCATGGAATTATTCCAGATTGACCTTACAGTTACCATCTATGGAGAGGTTTTTAATAGATTTTAATAATTTTATAGCCAATTATCAGAACTATAGATTCTTTACACACATGTATTAGGTAGATAATTCTTATGCTGCAGGGGAAAGGCTGGACTTTTTTTAGTCTTGCATTCAGCTTTTTTGTTAGAATTATGGTCAGAGCAAGCTCTAGAGAGCAAAGATTTGACAGAGGAGATAGCCCCACCACACAGCCCTGATTTTCTTGTTTAAAACTGAATTACTCTAATGTACTTTTATCATCTGTTTCCACAGTAAATCACTGGGGACCAATGCCTCAGCTACCAATCACCAGAATATCCAGTTACAAGAATGTCTAATTAATGGGGAGAGCCAGTAAAACAAAGAGGAAGCTTTATAAAACAGGCTGGAAAAGAAATTAGCTATAGACCCCATATCTGCTAGTAAGAAAAAAAATATTCAAGAGCCCTGATTTTGCATCTTGCAGCTGCACAGCACTCCCACATACTACCCGTGTCAAGCTGGCTCCAATATTGGAGACAGTGTGTGGAAAAGGAAATAATCAACACCATTTCAGCGGAGAAATAAATTGCCAAGTGGGCATTAAAATTTTAGTAATAAAACTAAATGCATATGCTAATCTACTCTGTATTATTTAGAAAAGACTATTTTGGATCAAGAAAGGAATAATCTGCACAAAATTACAATGAATGGAGGTGTTTATCATCAAGAGGTCTTTGAGAAAGAAACAAGCAGCAGATTCCTATCAAGGTCTCAATTCATAAAAAGTTGATCACCTAATTAAAGGTGAACTGTGAAAAGACTTTGTTAATTTTATTTCAAAAAAAGAGTCTGGTCTGGCAGGCTCTGGAGAACAAAACCCGGTACTGCCAGGCATGTGACCTTTGGGGGACTGTTTGGTGCAGAGAACCCCAGCTACCTAATGTTGGAGCAGGTCCTTTGTGTTTTTCAGACTGTACAAAAGGGATTATTCTTCTTACGCATAATAAGAAAGAGAATTAAAAGCATAGTTTTGCATGGCAGCAGCAGCATTGGATCATTTGCAAATTATTGCTATGTTATAACCTGATTAAATTCTGTTTCTATTTTGAACTGGATCCGTTTCACATACTTGCTCTATTAAATTGAAATTAAATAAATAAAACAAACTAGCAAACAAATGCACATACTCAGAGCATACTTTTTTAATGTAAGAAGCCATTTCACTCTCATTACCTGCAGAATCAATACATTACCTAAAAAGAATTTTCACTTATGTGCAGTTTTAAGCATGTGGGTATCTCCACTAATTTTAACAGAACTTCTTATGTGCTTAAGACTAAGTAGAAGCTTATAGGCTTTGCTGGGTATGACCAAAGAGGTGCTTAGGAGATAATCACACAAACCTGTTTAGAAGACTACTGAGCTGATCATGATCAAGGTTATAGTTGAATTCTTGTAGTATCCTGTGCAGGTCACATACTGTCACATAGCCATGTCCATTTTTATCCACTTGATGAAAGGCCTTATTGAAATCTTGGAAGTAATCCCTAAATTTATCCCTGAAAGACAGCAGGTGTTTATTTTAGCTCCTTTGTTAAATCAGATAAAAAGGATACAAACAAATATACAAAATAGGGGTGGAGGGGCAGAGCAAGATTTTGAGCTTATTTGTGTGTGGTAAGTTCATATAATTTATTCAAAGACTGCCAGATTGTTCACAAACAAACCTCAAACCCAACGTCCCCCCCATTTAACTTGCACATGGAATTGTACAGCTCAAGCCTCCCATTGTAAAACAATGTTCCTTGGGTGATTAACTGGCTCCTCTCCCTGTTCAGAACTGCAGCTACAAAACACAGTGCTCTCTTCTAAACCATGTCCTGATTTGAGTAACAAAATATTTAGTACAGCTGTTAAAACGATAAGGGGTTGGCAGCATATTTTCTGCAGTTTGAGGCTCCTGAAACTTTGACATAGTAAAGAAGAACTATTTCAACAAACCTCTCTGAGATATTTATCATTTCTTACACATGATCAAATTCAGGCCTCAAAATCTTGACTCTCCCTCCCACTTCACTTTGTCACATACTTCACTGACATCGGGGTCCTTTTGATCAAACTTTGGAAACCCAAGCAGTATCATTCTCTGCCTCTTGATTCAACAAGAGATTCTCCGTATTGTGGCTCAAAAGGACAAAGCAGGTACAGACATTTCTACTTACTGCATGTTTTCAACTAACAAAGTTGCTTAAGATTAATGTAAGTTAAAAGAGTTGTGAATCTTGATGCAGATTACCAAGTATACACAGATTATCTACATACATTCAGCATTTACAAGGTGATATCCTTATGGCAAAAATGACAAGCTTGGATCTCGGTTAATACCTGCAGCCACACTCCATTTGGTTCAGGATTGCTCTTTCTGACAGCCCTAGGGTACAGATGTGGAGGCTGGGCTCTTTAGAGAGTCACGATTTGTAGCGTAAGAGGCTTATTACAGTGATAACACAGTTCAACAGTGTAACCCACATAATCAAGCATGATTTATGGCCTCAGCCTCTCACCAAGTCCGTCTGCGGATCTAAGAGCTCAGACCAGTTCACTCTGCTCCTTGTTAAGCCACCGTCAATCAGCCAGCACCTGAGCCTTACATTTTCTCCTTTGTATGAATACCATGCAATCAGTTGTTATAAGGCTAACATGGGACATATTAAATCTCGTATGCTTTCTAGCAATACTCAGTAAGTCTTTTCAGAGCTCTACAGGCTCTCATGGATCTACTCAGAGGTGTCTGGTCTCAGCTGCAGTTACTGGTGCTGTCTTTCCTCTCACAGCATTGCAGAACCCTTGGTTTTCTATTTGTTCTCAAGAAGCTGTAAGATCAGTACAGCCTTTACAAGAAAAATACATTTTCCTTGTCAATTTTTTCTCCTAAGAATCTGTCCTTTTGGATTTTGCACTTCGTATAAACAAAGAGTAATTTCCTCACAGCCCTCAGGGTCCAGGAAACACCGTTGTCTATGCAAACAGCATCACCTACCTTAAAAGATCTGAATTATAATATGACTTATGTGGGCAGTTAGCAATTTATTTTATGTTTCAGACCCATTGTACCTTCCACTGTTAAATGGACTAAATTTGGAGTACCAGGATTCTCTTCTTAACCAAGTTTCAGCTGGCAAGAAACCATTTTTCAATGATACTTCTCTCAAGTTCAGTGGAATCATGGATCACTTCTCAGCTTCACAGTTTGCTTGAACCTTCTTTTAACAGTTCTAACTCAGCTCACCATTGTATTCAGGATCTCTGGATATCCTTCACTCCTTACAAATCATTTCAGGTCTGAGCTGCTGGCACCATTGCTAGACAAAATTTCTGGGACTCCATAACCAAATGAATAGCGCATGCCATAACATGTCCTGATGCTAAATTCAATCCAAACACCATTTCAGGCTAATGTCTGAGTCAGATACTTATAACAGGTTCAGATGAATCAACATACGGTCTTTCCTTTCACATTTTTCAGCCGCCTTGTGAGTGTCCTGCACTCGGTTAGGCATGTCAGGTCATAATACCTTGACACCTCTATGTTGTTAATTCTGAAGTGTCTGCTGACAGGAAACTCTGATCTGAATTGGTCATACGGGCTTGGAATGCAATGCCCTCACTACCCAACAGGTGGTAACCTTCATGACCTCCTGTATTGTGTCATCTGCACGGCCTCTCCAAACCCAGCCCGCTTTCTTCTCAAATAGGATAATTCTTTTTTTAATAGCATATCCAGGTGTCATGTCATTCTCTATGTTTTCAAGAGTAGACTCCTTGAATGCTCTAGAAAGTATGAGTTTGATCAGTAATTATTTATCCAACTTAAACTTTATTGTCAAATTGAATGGTTTTACCTTAAAAAGAAAATACCAGATGTCACACTATTCGTATATTCTGGAAGCTGGTCTCTCTTTTGTCTACAAATTGATTTGTATCAGCTCTGACCATAACAGATCGATAAACAAATATGTGACATTTCTTACAATCACAGAGCAGAGCTAGAGCTCTGCTCTCGGTTTGTGCCTTGAATAGTGGTGTTGACAAGCACCCTAGAAACACGGGCCACGTATTTCCATTAATTATTTTTCCTATAATACTGCCTCTAAAACATCTTTTGAGGACTTTGTCTTCCAGTGCCAATATACATAAGGCCAGGAGTTGTCTTCATGAATGCATTTGATTTGGGAATTCTTTTCCCAGATTTACAGCCCAGTATGTCCATTTGTGTAGTAACTCAAAAGCTACTTTCACAGCGTGATATGAACTCTCATGTAACATTCACATGCTAACAGGCCTCTGGACACCCTCGTTATCTTTGTGGATGACATATTTGTAACGACTCTGTTTTATCTTGTGTCCAGTTAATCTTCTATGTTATTTCTCTGCCCTTACATTTGCATTTCTGTCTAATCCTACTTCTCAGGCCCTCTTGGATCCTTTTATCAGGTTGCCTACTGGTTTTCTCCCTACTCAGCATCTTCAGTATCTATTTAAGTATCCACAGTTGCTTCAAGTAAATGGATTTTCCTACACTTTTCTGTGAAAACTCAAGAATGAACTTTAAGTCTACAGGAAGTCTTTGAAAGCAGAATCTCCTGTACAGTGGTCGAAACATGTGTAATGTTAAACTCCTGTCATGCAAGGAAGTTTGTTTGGATCCAGGAGAAGAATCTGAACTTGTAATTTGTGTAAAAATTTATTAACATTTTTAAAAATATACGCCGTCTTTCTACCTGAAAATATCTTCTCTAGGACAGTGTCTGTCAAGAAACATATACTTAACCCCATTGGATGTAAGGACAATCTCAGTGACTTGCCTTTTGATCTTCCTATTGCTAACTGGATCTTCCATTTTTAAACTTCCCACCATTACTTCTATGTAATCTAGCTCCTTTACAGGCTTCTCTCTCATGACCAGAGGAATGTTCCTAGCAGCACACATTGCTGTGAAAATATAGCTTTTTATTCTGGGTTTACTTTATCTCTAACACTAAAGATTTGTGGGTACTGATCTCCTGTGTTTATCAGACTCACTGCTTTAACCAAGCCCAGGGCTAGACATATTTTAGACCAAATATTAGCTCTTTCTGCTTATAAACTTAAACTACTGTTTTTATCTTCACTTTTCAATTTAAGTTCATATGGTCCTTTAGTTGGAATTAGATTTTCAGTAGACACCCTCAGTTTCAATAGTCTTTCTTCATATGTAGAGATTCCTGAGCCAAATTTTTTACAGTGTGCTTGGAGGTAACATTGACTGAGCACCAGTTTTGAACTTAGATGTGTTATTCTTCATCTGCAGCCCCCATCTGCAGCTTTTGCACCAAATTTCTATGTGGTATTTTGTTGTATTGTTGGTTTGTGCACCTTCACATAGATCTGGGGGTATGAAAGGTGTTCTCTTTTGTTTCTGCTTTCCCAGTTGCAAGGTCTTGCAAAATAATTGTATTTCTTATAGCTACTGCAGAATTTCTAAACTCCTGGACATAATGTGAATCCATGAATTTTCATGTATTTCACTTTTGCTACTACTTGCAGATAGCTCTGAAGACTTTCTTCAAAACTGACTTCTAGTTTTCTTTCCTGATAGACAGAATGTCCTGCTCCCCTTCTGATATTTTCATACTGTCCCTTATGATTGTCCTAGATTGACTAAACAGATTTTCCTGTCTTTTTTTTTTTTTTTTTTTTTTTTTTTTTTTTTTTTTTTTTTTTTTTTTTTTTTTTTTTTTTTTAGATCCTACCTTTCTGGGATCTTTTCTGTATCTTTGGATCTTTGATTCCAATCAGTACCTGATCCCTTAAAATGGAATCTTTCAAAACATCATATCTACTTGACTGATCCATTATTTTAAGATCAGCCAAAAATTCTTCAAAAGATTCCTCCTTCTGCATTCTCATATGAAACCTGTATCTTTCAAAAGTTCAAGCTTCCTTGAGGGTGCAATATTCCTTCAACTTTCTTTCTGTAGCTGCATGGATTGCCCTCTCACCCTGGCTTGATTTCATGCCATGAAAAACTTTGATAGCTCCTACTCCTGTAATATTCCAGAAAATAGTTGTGAGCCTCCTTATGATTAATCTAGCCACTGCATATAGGTTTCAAAGCCTGATGTGAATCTTTTCAAGGAAACTGCAATATTGCCAGTGTGGTTTAGAGTCTCTAAAATCCCCTAAAGAGCTATCACCTTTTCTCTCACTTCCAAATCTCATTTTTCTAGTTAATTCCTTCCTCTTTTTCACATTCTGCTCCTGTTACCATGTGGTACTTGGTTTACACTCAAAGCAAGACTTACATCGGGAAGAGCATAGAAGTACGCTGCAGAGGGTGCACATCAGTCAGAGCGCACTTGCATTGCAGTCGAGTTAGCTTTACTGTCTTGAATCTCCGTGATGCTAGTTACTGACTAACCAGCTCAGACTCCTTCAACCTCCTTTTAGATATGAGACCCTAGAGATCCAACATCTGCTAATTACATCTCTGGGTTTTAACTTTTATTATGTTTAGAAGCCTATAGACTTTCCAGCGAGATACAAATCTAAAATCTCCTGACAGAGGGTTTGTTTTTTTCGAGTTACTGTAATATGCCGCAGCTTAAAACCCACGGCTTTACAGTGATTGCAAATGGGCAATGGTGGAGGAGGATGGGTGCCGAGGCCTAGAAAGAGACCAAGAGTCAGACCTAGGAAGCAGGATGCAGCAGCCTAAAAGTCCAAAACAGCTGACCATCCTAAGGGCAGTTTGTGATTTCACTGAGAGATTGATCTCTCCCAGCCCTGGAAGACTATGTAGCACTGCTCCTTCCATCTTGCCAGGGTGTGCTTTGAAGGTGTGATAGGGTCCAAGTTGTATCCTTATTGCAGAAAAATTCTGGAACCGTTTGCAACTGTATGTTACTTGCAGTGCCACTCTTCATCACCACTATTATCTTCCATTTAAATCTTCCTAATGAAAGTAAAGGCTGAAGTAAAATCAAGACACTTTTTGAGATTCATATTTTTGGAAAATTGAGGCATTCAACATTTTTGTACTGATAAAAGATTTCCAAGCAGTAATTATTCCACTCACAGCAGTAAATATGTGTGTAGAGAAAACGAGGATTAAAACCATAGATCAAGCTACATTGCCAAAAAAATAATATTTTCTTGCAATTGTTTTGTATTTTTCTTGAAGAGCTGGAGAGCCACCGTTCAATGTCTGTTTCTAATTTGGGTGATTTGTTCCTGTGAGTTACAACAAAAGCAAAAGGAAAAAAAAAAAGTGCACAGCAGTATGTTTTGAATTGTAAGATGTCCAGAGCTTTTGTCTGCCTCACAGTGTGTAATCACAGGGCACTGAAACTGCTCCAAAGCTGTTGGGGTGAGGTTCACAGCCCTTGCAGAAAGCCAGAAGAAAGGACACAGGCTGGATGCAGCCACTGCACAAAGAGAAACGAGACGGCTTAAGCAAGATCACAGAAGGGGGAGAGGGTGCTGGTCCCAGTGCAGCTGAAGTGGGTCCTATAACCAGCAAATCATACCTCAAGCAACTGCCTCCTCCCAGTCCGAATTTGACAGGTGAAAGGAATCAGTTTTCCCACTCATTGAGAATGGAGGCTGAGACCCATGTGGATCACCACGGTTAGGTTTTGCAGCCACTGCATCCATTTTGCTGACCAAGAGCAGATCTCCTTACGCTGACCTTTACAGTAGGAGGGCATGGTGCTCACCTGTGCTTCCCATATCTCAGCTGTCTTATGCAGTCCTGGAGCGGAAGGCTGACATCTGGCTGGATCACTGCCTTCACAGCCACCACGTGGATGGATTTCATCCATCAGACAATGACTCCAGCTTAAGTCATTTATGGCTTTCCAGGACCTTATGTGAAATCGGAGGAATTCAGAGGTCTGGATGCAACTCCTTTTGCACTTCCAGCTTTCCAAGAGAGAAAACCAGACAGGAACTGCTACCACAGGACTGCTCCCACTGGCCAGGAGGTGGGTGAGAAAGTGTGGGAGACGAGAAGAGAACATTCAGCTGAAATTGAAAGGTGGCAATAATCGATAACAAGACATGATTTTGCAGACCACAAACAATTAAGCTGTGAACTCATTCCCAGAGGAAGCTGCAGATGCCAGAAATTTCAAAAGATTAAGAGCAGAACTGGATGTCTTGTATATATAAATCAAGAAAAGACAGAATCTAACAAATAATTAGAACATAATTTCTGAAAGGGGTATAAAATTCCCACCTGCAGGCTTAAACCAAACTCTGTCATTGCCCAGGATGAGATGGCCTTAGTGCAGGAGCAGAATATTTCAAGTCCATCTATTAGAAGGCTGCTCCACCTCAACTAGAAACATCTAGCTCTGGTTGCTAGCAGGTAACCGAATCCAGTTATACGTGACCCAGTCTGCCAATTTCTGTTTTCCTCCAAATTACAGTTAAGCAATCACTTTGCACTGGTATGTAAGTATTTTTGTGTATAGCTGCCATATACATAGTTCTATACGTAGTCAATGTTATAGTAGGTTGTCAAAAGTAAATAATTCTAAATGATGTGGACCTGCCAGCTTATCACATCATGGCTATTTTATTTTTACCTGTCATGTCTTCCCCATTGATTTAATTACTCTCCAGCTGCTTTGGGATGAGTATTCACATCTTTGAGCCACACTGCATAATTTCTGCTTGCAGCGCAGCATCTTCCCTACTTGCAGAGCTGCTTCTTATTTATAGCATTGGCAGCAGGGCTGCCTTGCACTTGGCATTGCACTAATAGGAAAGAAATAGAAGGTTCCTGACCAAAAGAGCTCTTCATCCAAGTATAAGACTAGAGGCAGTGGGCTGGTACAACACGTGGAGCAGAAGAGCCCAGTATAAGACTGTTAGGGCCCAAGTTTCACATCAGACAGTTACAAATACAGTAATGAGCAACGCCTGCAACACAGCAGCTGTCTAACCATCTCTGTTGTATATTATGCAATTTTTTACAGGTGGAATGCCCGTTGATACCTGCGGGTGTCATAAGTGCAGTTTATGCCAGAGACCTGCAATGAATGTGGGAGAGTCGTGATGCTGAAAAGAAAGGAGAGTTTTGCCCTTGATTCCTTCAGACTATTTGGGATACTGAAAAACAGAATTTAAAATAAGCAAGGTAAAAAGGCAAAAGCCTTAGTTTACAGGCTTCTTTGCGTTTTGTGTTTTTTTTGTCTATTGATTTCCCAAGCTACCTCTTTATCTGGAACACAAGGCTGCTCTTCTTTGTTTATGAATGTATCACCTTTACCAACAATGTCATGGGGAATTATCATTGTTATCAATAATAATTTATTAGTTCCTACAACTTCCAGACACTTTCTGAGCACAAAAGAAAGCAAATTTGTCCTCTTGGGGGTATATTTTTACATGTTTTTTGCTCCTGAGGGTTTATACTCCTAAATAAATAAATAAATAAATAAGCAAATAAAACAGTTCAGGAGAAGAGTGAAAGCACAAGCAGAAAACACGATAAGCATCCACGTGGTGTCTATCTACAATCTAGAAATATAAAGTTTTAACAGCACTGTGCTGGGGCAGAGGATTCTCCTGCTGCCTCAATCTGCTGGCAGGTGCAGGAATCCTATGGCAGCAGCAGGCTAATCACTGCTGACTCACTAGGGCAAGCATGGATCATTAGACTCCAATCTGAATAGGATATCATTTTGTCAGTTGTTTATCAAACGCTCTTCTCAGGAGCAATGACCTATTAACTCTGTAAGTGTTGATTTTGTTTGAGGCAGAGACTCCTCTTGGTTGGAGACAAGGTGCTTGCTTCCGTCACATGGAGCTAGGGTCCATCCTTGTCAAGGCTGGTTTTTTGCTGAATCTACAAAGCCATTTACTAACAATTTAACTAGGTGCTAGAGGGATGTGAAACCAACTGTGATTGCTACTTGACCCTCATCCAAGGGATAGGGTAGGATATGGGACCCCAGTGTCCTACATGCCCAACCATTCCAGCTGCAAGAAAAGCCCCTCTTGAGCATAATCAAGATCTAAGTCTACATTCACTGAAGTGGTCTGAGAAGAAGAGGCCTGCAGGGTGACAAAACTGCACTTGCTCTTCTCTCTCAATCTGAGCTGATGGCAGTGTTAGGACTGGAAACACAAGCTGAGATGATACCAATAAACAGGACAGGGAGTGCTCCGGGCACAGAGGCCAGCTGGCACATTTCTGCTTGTGAACCTTCTTAGCCGCCGAAAGGGAGCAGCTGTCTGCAAACTGCCCATTAGGAACGGTCCTTGAAGCATTCTTGCTCCCAAACAGTGCTGGGAGTGATCAGGGAAAACATTAGCTGACACAGGCCAAAGCATGATGAGGACTATTTTGGCAGTCTAACAGCATAGATGACTGTGTCTGGGAATGTCTCTGGACATTCTGATTTGTCAGTATAGATATTGCCATAAAGTCTGTAAAATAAGTAATATAAGCCATGGAGAATATCTATAAAAAAAGTCTCACAATGCACACTGAGCTAGGCTTATCTCCAGCAAATCAAGGGAATAACACTATGTATAAGCTTGGTACCTTCCGAAACTCCTTTTCAAAGCCTTTTATGTCAAAATTATATTCTTATGGTACACAGCAAAATCTTAACAAACTAAATTATATGCCAAGCTCACAAATAACTTACTTGATCTGCTTTTTTAATTTCTCTTACATGCAGAGTTTCAGTTTGCTGTTTTTGCTGCTCTTCCAGCTTTGAATGCTTCCTTTGTTGATTATTACATTGTATTTGCAAATGTGTGTAGCTGTCTTCCATGATGTGTTTGCTAAGCCCTGTGTCAGCGGGTGCAAACTCTATCCCCAGTTTCTGTAAAAATTCTTGGTAAGATGTCTTTTTGCATCTGTATCATACCTTGAAAAAGAAATGCTCTTTTTAAATATTCATGTGTTCTTCACAGAAAGGCATTACAGATGTCCTTAAGTGACTTAACATGTTAAATCTCACTGACTCCCCTTCCTTATAGAGGTGCCATACCACACTAAGGAGGAGTGAGTGACTTTATATGAGACTCGAGAGATAGGGCTTATGCATTGTAATCACAGAGTTGATTCTGAAAATACTACCCTGAGGACCAAATTGTCAGGACTATCCTCCAGCTCTCAGTACTGCTGCCTTTCAGCATTTGGCTTGAGATGCAGAGAACTGGGCTCCTAAAAATTCAGTCTCAAGTGTCTCAAACTGGCCACACAAGTCTGAGATGCCCAGAACTGTAATCATCCTTCAGAAACATAGGTTTAGCTTCATAAACACTCTTCATATTTTCTTAGGTATAAACCATTCCATAGGCTTTTTCCCCTGCGGTTTCTCCCCCTGCTAGTGCTCCGATGCATGGTAATGCTTAATTTAGCCTCAGCTTCACTCTAATTCCTTTATTCAAGTTACTGACATACCAGGCACATAAGAGATTTTAGCTATTCTATAAAAGGAGTGGCTGATGGGAGTGAGGTTGTGCAGCAGATAACTGCAGGGAAAGGATACTCTTCAATGTGCCATGGCATCCATAAGGAATAAGAATGGAAAGTAAAATCTAATGGAGTAGAAAATAATTCAGAGATGAATCCGTGCTAAGAAAAAACTATATAGTTAATGCAGTTTGAAACCAAAATGCAATACACTCAGGTTCTATGTGTTAGAGAGAGTGATTATTTTTTTAAATAGACCTGCAGTGAAGGTAGCTTTTTATATAATGTCACATACAGCTGACATCTGTGCCATTTCGCACACAGTTTATAGCACAGCTCCTCTGTGTTGAAGACAGACAAGTATTTTCCCCCACTTCACAACAAATTACTTGTCTATAAAAACATTTCATGATACTACTTGCCATCTTTACACAGCATGAAATTACCTTACTTTCTTTTGTTATGTAGTTGGTATGGAGCATTTTTCTTTCGACTGAATCACTTTTATTTAGGTTGAAAATATTATAAGTAAATTTAGTGCTCTGAAAGGAGAGGCTTGTAGCACTGCCTTCAGACAGGTATGCAATGCGGATTGTCCACCGAGCTCCTTGATGGAAGCTCTGTCTGCAGTTCCCACCTGACCCGAGACACCTGGAACTGACTTTCACCCCTTAAAAACTGAGCTAGGCGTTTGTGTGTATAAACAAAATTGATAGAAAAAAAGTTAGTTTAACCAGTGACCTAACGTGCCATCCAAGAAAAAAAATGCATCTTAAATTAAAGGGATCAGTACTACTGAAGCCAAGAGAAAGTCCTATCTTTGAATTAATTGGAAACTGATGGATCTAATTGTATTGTTGAATTTAGTATGATAAGAACGTAGCCTCCTGTAACACAGTGTCATGATACGAGGTCACAATCATAACAAAAGAAAAGATTTGTTGTGCAGTGTAACCTACTGTCCTTCACTGCACTACCAAAGGCTCTGTAATCCTATAAAAGATGCATTATCGCAAAAGCTAATCATTTAGAGTTGTCATACCTTGCCCAAAGCTGCTTAAATTCTTCCGGGGTGATTGGAATGCCAAATCTGAACAAGACTTTCTTCAAGTCCCTTGGCTGTATAATACCATTTCCTTCACTGTCAAATTCCTGAAAATTCTGGAATGTGAAAGAAATCGTCACTAACAAGAACCAACAAGTGTGACAAAATGTTTGATATCTCTATAAGCTTAATGAATAATGGGAATTGAGAAAGAAACAGAAAACCATGCACATCTGAATTTCACCTTTTAAAGTTTTTTCATTTGATTTTTATTGGTTCCTACTTTCTGCTATGGATGTGCAGCTCTCAAAAGCTTGAATTGGGATTGACATCACAGGTATTTAGATTATTTACTCTGTGTGGAAAGTTGGGATGGCAAACACAGGAGATATGAGCACGAGAAGCATGCATGCCGCTGTGGGTATGCTCACTGCTGAAGCATACCAGTGGAAGATGAAGACACTGGAAAAAGGCAGACCTGCAGATTTTCTCCCCAACTTGTTCTATACCTAATATTAATTAGATTTTGATGGGTTTTCATTGGTTTGTTGGGTATTTTACCATTCATCTTGCAAACTGAGACTACTGGTACTATTGTCTGATTTACACAAACATTTAATGAAAAAATTATATTTATTTTTCCTTGTGCTGCTCTGTTGCCCAAATATTGCAACAATTCAACAAGTTTAAAAAGATGGAAATAATTTTTATAGGACAGTTTTGTGAGAGTCTCTTCGGATGGTGTAAGCACTGCAGTCAAAGCTTCACTGTGCTGGGCAACACTGGGTGTCAGCATGGGAGCAGGTGTGTGTTTGTGTACAGCACTTAGTCAAACAGGCCTCAGATGAAGCCCATTAACAGAACCATTAAATAAAACCAATAGTAAAATATGAAGAACTTTTTAGAAATAACTGTAATAGCATCTATTACATAATCAACATTACAAGAATTGAATATTATTCAAACAGTTGATTCTTTTTTAATCACATAGTAAGTTTTTATCATTAATGAGCTATTTTGCAAGGGTCTCTTTGAATATTTATAGAATCTGAAGATCAACATTGCATAATGTTCTGAAATCTATTTGTGCTGCTTATTTATTTAAAGAAAACATTCTTCTTACCCTTGCTAGGTCATGCCATCTGGTTCTTGCTTTGATAACAAGGTAGTAATGAGTGTGATCACAAGCTAGCTCTGCATCCGTTATCATCTGTTTTTTTCTCAGAAAAAGAAAAAAAAATAAAATAACTACTAACTATGTTTTACGTTAGTGGGATCTTTAATCTCCACAAGTTTCCTTCCCTTTTGTTGTTCTTCATGGTAGTGGTGGTTTTGTTTCCTAGTTACTAAGATACCCATTAAAGACTGTTACTTCACATCTGTGTAAACTTAATTCTTTAAATACTGCCTTATTTCCCTAGCTGCAGGTTAGGGAAGATGTTTTAAATTTTGTAATTCCCTATTTATTTTCAAATCAATGTTGTTCAATTCTTCCTCAAACTCAAGAGCCAGCGTGGATCGTTTATACGCATAGAAGGAAATGTTAATTATCTCAGAAACAATTATATCTTGGAGTGACTCCAGGAAGATTATCCTTGATTTACATCAATAACGTAGATCAAAACTATCTTTGTGAGTCACCAAGGCATGGCTAGTAAGCCTGGGGAGTAAGACCCACATTTGCTAATTCAGCCGCCATTACAAGTGCTTCACTTTTGGGGGCTGGGTGCTTGTGGTTGAATTCAAGCATGCAGAGGAATATGGGTGCCTCAGGTTAGGATCCAGCGTAACTGTCACACTACGCAGAAAGCTGTTTCTCCTGTTTCTCCTCCGGCTGCTGCTTTGTAAGGAAATGTTGCAGACATGGCTTCAGAGCCTGGTTCAGCCACGCTTCAGGAATGTGTTCCGTGGACCAAGATTCTCAAATGAGAGGCAGAGGAATATTGGATCTGCAGACCAGGTGAGATGTGGTAACTACATCTGACCTACCCACTGAGTTCCTGTACCACCCATGGCATGCGCAGACCAGAACTTAGTTCCTGGAGGACTGCAACACTGCAAACTCAGCCACTTCTGAGCTCCTGGGGCTCTGGACCTTGACAGCCTTTACTGTGACCTCCATTTGGATTTAGAAACATGAATGCCACATTCATCTATTTTAGGTGCCCGAGAACCTTCTGAGTTTTCCCCACTCCCACTGTGTGACAGAAGATTCCGTAAGCCTAAGCAATCGACCAACAAAAATAGTCTAAAAAATCAGCTGGGAAAATGCAAGTGCTCTTAAGGCTTTCAATCACACTATTTTCTTTGCTGGACTTCTCAAACAGTAATAGTATTTGAAATGAGGAAATTCTGGAGCTCAGTTCAAAATGTTTCAATTTCTAGCTAAGTCCAAACTGAAACAGAAATGAAAGCATGATAGTAAATGCTCTCAGACTCCAACTGTTAGCAGGACTCAATCATCACCAGTTTCCTTTCTTGTTTTAGACTGATGTCCTTGATTCACTCAGTTGTCCAATTCAGGAAAAAAGAAAAACAAACCAAGCAGATAAATATTACTAACATCAGAGCCAACAGTAATGCTGTAAGAGACAAATAAAAACTGGGAAATAAGCCTGTGTGTATATATCACATCTTCACTGCCACAGCAGAGATGAGTTGCTGATCAGGAGCTTTTTCAGTCCTGCTGTATCTTGTCATTATTTTTATGAATTTATCTCCGTTTGCATAGTTAAACAGAGTCTCACACTGAGTTTTTAGAATGAATTTTTTAGTGCCTAAATGCTATTTATCATTAAAGTTAAGCTCAAACTTTAAAATTCCAGATGTTTTAAGCAGCACCACTTCTCACAGGAAGGGAGGCTGCAGCACTGTTCTCCCTGTCCTCCACCCACTCCATAGTGCCTCAGTGCTTCTGTGCACCTCACCTGATCTTGCCTACTCTTAGTGCCCTGGAGTGTGGTGTTTCGGGCTACTGTAATGTACACCGACAGCAATATTAGTCTCAGAACTGACAGACACTGTGCCGGACAGGTAATAGCCTGGCTGCCCCTCAATCCAAAATGACATCTGATTCCCTAACCACGTCCCCAATTCTGCATGCTTGGAAGATGCATCAAAGTTGTCAAGTTTGGAGGCTAGCTCAGCTCTAAGGCTCCAATTCAGGCACCAGTATACGTGCTTGACCTTACAGATTTAAGCAGTCCCCAGGGGTAGTTCTGGCATTTTAACCTAGCGGTGGATTCAATATCTGATTTAATGGAGTCATAAATCACTGATAATTTGGTAACGCTACCCAACTTCAGCTTGATAAAGACATATTATGATACTATCTTTTTTCAGTCATACCCAATACAATTTTTCACACACTGTATTCATTTCTGTAAACAGATCAGATTACTGTAGGTACTGCACAACTTTTTCATTCTTACTTGTGAGATGGCATGAGCCGAGGAGGTACCTCCTTAGTTTCTTGGGTGTGGAACAGTTGACAGAATTCTTGGTAATTTAACGTGGAGGTCAGGTTCATTCTCAACAAACCAAGTCGGCACAGAAATTCCTCATCTCTAAGATGAAGCAGAAAGCTGTCCAAGAACCGCTGGAAGTCAAACATGTTGATGATACCGTCATGGTTACTGTTGGTTTCACGGAAGGCAGAATAGGTGTCCTAACAAGGAATATTTAACTAAATATATTTAACACGTCAACTACGTATTTTTAAACATAAATAACAAATGTTTGCTCTAGGCTTGTTTTGACAACAGGCAAATATTTTAACGCAGTTTGAGAATACAAAGCATTTATAGTACTACCTTACTCAACACTTGGGATAGTCTGCAGTAAACTGCAGTCTTATTTCTTTCTCTTAGGCATGTACAGAACTGAACAAAAGTAGGGAGCATCAAAAAGCCTTCCTCATACAAATTTACAAATTAACCTCTACTTTCCATCAGTACTATACCATACTATACTCATTTCTACCCTTGCACACCCTTAGAAAACCTGTGATGAAGAGAGACTTTACAGCAATTGATCTACCAGCTGAACTGCTTCTTCCATTAAAATAGACGCAAAATGTACAAACACCTTTAAAATGGTGCAGTTCTTCAGAAATCTGAAGTAATGCTGATCAATATGATCAGCTTTGCTAGGGGTGTCCAAGCTGCTTTGAACAGAGGGTCCCTTTCCTGAATGCTGATCTTTTCAGTTCTCCAAGGCAACAGGGATGGGATGGGATGGGATGGGATGGGATGAACTGAGCAAAAGGGTAACGACTGCAGCTTCTCTTCTTTGTGAAATGTGATCTCTCTTACTCTGTGCATATCCGTGGTGGGAATTCAAGGAGTACATTCTAATGGTAATTACAGAAAATAATAAGCAAATGTAGAAAAGCTGGAAAACAACTCTTGATTAAGATCACTGTGTTGCCAACTTTAGGGACAAAAAACATCTTCTCGAAAGATCATTCTCATGAATAGATGGACTATTCCATGAATGAGTAGTACAGAGTTATTCTTTTCTAATTGCAGAATCTTTAATAGCTATGCTCACAAAAGGATGGGAAAAAATAACTCGGATCTTATTTTCCTGGCAGAGGCTGCAGAGGAGACAATGAAAAAAAAAAAAAGGAAAGAAAAAGCCTTTGCCTTGAAAACTTAATGTATTTGAACTGGAAGTTTCTGAGAACACAACACAGAAGACATGAAATCCAACATAATTTTTAGAGTCACTTTCCTGACAGCTCCTCCAAACCAACTTTGAAAACAAATGTTTGTATTGAAATAACAACCAGCTTCACTGCCTAAAGCAAACCATGGGTCGATGTATTTAGCCCATAGACTTCCATCAGTTTATCATTAAGTTGATTGAGACATTCTTCAGCAGTCATGTAATGATATTTAGCATCATTTACTTCATGTTTTGGGCTGTTACATAACGTAGCTCCTGGCCCATTCAATCTGGCATCTGCAATAATGAAATCAAGGTACAGCAAACATTGAAAAGATATTAAATATATCTGATAAATAGCACAGTAATATAACATAAAAAACCCTCAAGAAACTCTGCAATCATATTCTTTACAGCCCAAACATGACAAAGTCCAATAGCTGTATGCAGTGTTAGTGGTGTCCACCCAGTTTACAGTAATGGCCCAAGCTGCTATAGCTTTCCCAGCACAAGGTGAAGAAGATAATCTCAACTGAAGAAAGCACAGCTGAGACAAGGTCTTTGATTTTTATAAGCCTCCTCTGGTGCCTGGTTGCTTTGAGGAAGGGAGGTATCAGACTGGAGGAGGAGAAAAGGAGCACTGTGAAAGCTGTGACTCTCTGTCACACTGCCTGTCCGTCTCAGTGACGGAACGCAGGAGCTGCAGACAGTGTCAGAGAAAGTAATTTGTAACGTCTTTGACTGTGTAGCACAACAACTGCACGCTAGACCATCTCCCCTGGAGAAATTCTATCCTGGCTAAACCCTCCTCTGGTTTGAACCAATGATGTGAGCTATTTCAGATCTGCCATCAAAACACTCCTGACTTAACAGAGCATCACCACTGAGACTATTTTGCCTGATGTTCTGTTCTGGTAAGACTTAGTCCTGCACAGACAGCAGCTTCATATTGTCACAAGTTTATTATCCCACAGCCCAGCAGGATCAGGAAAGGGTGACAGCCAGCTTCCCAGCAGGGCACTCATGTACTTCCAGTTCTGAAGGGCTAACATACTTTTAGGCCGTAGAAGAGCTATTTTGGTCACCATTCCAGATCTGATTCCTTCTGCTCGTTCTGCAGTGATACTCTAGGAACCTATTTTACCTTGCTTCTGGGGAAAAAAAAAGACTAAGCATCTTTTGTAGCCTCTTGAGCATTTTAGATTTTTTCTGCAACATATGAGCCGTATAGAGGAGTAAAGTAATTCATGTCAGATTTCAAAATGGGAAAAACTTCCAAAGAAAACACACTGACATTTCACTACACCCTACTCCTGATTGAAAAGAAAAATGCTAAGTTAATGGTCTGTTCTAAATGAATGTTTCTTTTCTTTTTAAAAGATTTACATAGACCAACACAAAAGAACCTGTACAACTACTCCGAAGATAGTATTCACTGCATTATTTTAAATTCTCCTGATTTTAACCTTTAAATCCTACCCCTCCCTACAGATATGCACTATCCTTCCCTTTTTTCAATTTCGGTTTCTCCTGAAGTCTAGTCAAGAAAAATTGTACTCGTGTTACCTTCCCACTAAAGCTTGTGAGAAGAAAACCAGGTCTCTTTTTCTATAACTACAGAACACCCTCCACCCCAGTGAATCACAAATCATTGAAAAATAGAAGTTAGGAGGGTTTTTTCTTTGTCTTCTGGTTTCTGAGACTTACTTTATGTTAAATGTGGGTCACACTTCCTTTTACAACTATGAGATATAGTAACATATGGAAAGAAAAGCTGTGATTTTCATAACTGGCAAAAGCAAAAATTTTAAATACAGACAAAACACTGTTGATTGTTGTTTTAAATCAAAGAGCTGGCATACTCATTTTCCTCAAGGTTAACCTGTTTAAAGCATCTTTTATTTGGCTACTGGATGAAAGCACACATATTGTGGTGGACAAATGATTAGCTGGCTATATCCACAAACTTCTAAATTTCTAGACCTGAATGAAGAAAAATTTGAATATTATGTTAGCCAGATACAAGTCAGCTCTCCTCTTTGTCTTAGTTCTAAAAGACAAAAAGTGACAGCAGAAAATAGTAGTAACAGTGTGAAAAAAGTAAATGCGCACCTCTGAGAATAATAACAGAGGCATAATATGGAAGCTAAAACAGGCCTAAAAATGGCAAAACTCCCATTGACTTCAATGGCATCAGAATTTTACTCAAAAAATCTAGATGTATAAAAGAAATAAGAAATGAGTAATTACTTACTAGCTTTACCTTGCAATTAGGGTTCCATCCTAAGAAATCAGTTCAGATTCCATCAGCTTCATTTTTAAGAGGTGGAAGTTGAAACCCTTACTTACAGTGCCTTGAAATCAGTGAAATTACTGATAGGGCAAGGCAAGTAGCTGAGATGAAAAAATGTGTTCCCAAATTACAAATATATTCCTCTTGTATTCGGTCCTCAGCAATGGTAAATCAATGAAGACAACATCCTCATTGTATGGGTGGACAATACATCTATATCTAAACAAACAGTAAACCTCACTGTCAGTCTTGATAGTCCAATAAAACTATCAATTATGTTATAGTTAACAACATTATACACCAATGCACGCAGCATGGGGAACAAACAGGAAGAATTAGCGATCTGTGTGCGGTCGCAGGGCCATGCTCTCATTGCAATTACTGAGACATGGTGGGATAGCTCACATGACTGGAACGCTGTCATGGGTGGCTATGTCCTCTTTAGCAAAGACAGGCCAGCAAGGCGAGGTGGTGGATTTACTCTTTATGTGAGAGAGCAACTGGAATGCATTGAGCTCTCCCTGGGGGCGGATGAAGAGCGAGTTGAGAGCTCTTGGGTAAGGATTAAGGGACAGGC
>VYXH01000668.1:17373-43426 GCA_013397275.1 Burhinus bistriatus | reverse complement strand
AAAAAAAGAAAAAAAAAAAAAAATGGGAAAAAAAAAAGAAAAAAAAAAAAAAGAAAAAAAGAAAAAGACAGCTCCTGCGAGAAGGGGAACGAACCGCTGCTGAGGCTTCTACAGCTCTTTATCAAACAGCTCTGCTTCAAAGCTGGGCTGCTGCATTGCCAGAGCCGGCAGGGAGCCGGGGTAGCCAAACCCCTGGGATGAAGGAAATGTGCTCAGGGTCCTCATAAGCTGCCAGGAGCAGAGCACTGGGGTTCCCTTGCAGGATGTACCCATAGGCAGGCACCGTACTTTCCCAAACTCAGACCAAAAGGAAGTGGGGGGGTTCGTGACCGAAAATACATAATCCCAATTCTCTCATATTTCAACTATACCAGTGAAAACATGGAAATCCCTTTGAACCAAATATGAGTTTTGCCTTGAGTAGGAATTTAATCCGAACTTTTACTATTCATTATTTATTTCTATAAAAAAAAATTATTTTAGCCACTACAATTTTTTTTAATTTTGAGAAAGAATTATGTGTAGATTTCTGAGTTTATAACATTATAAACTGTAAGAAAATTAAATAACAAAGAAATCTCACTTAAAAACATGAATCTTCCCATTCTTACTGTGCTAGTGACATTTTCTTACTTTTCAACCTCTCCTAATCCATTCCTCGCCAATTTACGTTGACAACAACTGAAAGCAAGTAACATTGTGAGATAAGTGCGGTGCTTCTGTATGATGAAAAATGTAATAGCTCCGGTATCAGATTAGTCTCGTCCAGCTATCCTAGGAATCATGACAATTAGACAAAATGAAATTTTTTATAAGATTAGAGCTTCTTATTTTAACAGATTTAGAATACAAGCTTCAAATGACCTTAGTGAGCATTATGTAATAATACCTATAGGGAACGGTTCCTGCAAATCAGCTTTTCTCAAGTGATGAGCAATGAAGAGCCCTTCTGTGTGCTGTTGCAGCCTCTCCTTTTCATTGCTTTTCCTACTGATCTTCATGATGTTTACTGGAAGAATCAGTAAAAGGAGGTAGGAACTAAAAAGAAGTAGTTTTACTTTCTGCGATACGTAGGCGTTGCAAACAGACCAAGGAAAAGGCACCTTTTTGCAGATATCAGCTACCCGCAGAAAGGCAACATCTCAGAGAGCAGGAACAGACACAGCTAGAAACTATGTGTAACAAGGATACAGGACCAAAGCAGGAGAAAGAGAAGAGCATGAGGAAGCAGAACAGACTGGACAGTAAACTCAAGAGAAAAGACGGCGAGAATCTTCGAGACTCTACTTTCTTTCTAGCATGGAGTACAATCCACTATTTTTTATGGCTTCTGAAGCAATAGGCTCCTTCCTGACTGATGTCTTTAGGTGCTGTGCCAATACAAATGCTAAGTAGTGAGAGTAAAAATGAAGAACTAAAGGAAAAAGTACAAAAACAGACAGTATATTGTCATAAAAGTACAAAAGGATGCATTTTGCTATTACTCCTCTAGTCCGCTGTCTAATGAATTGCTCCAACCTTATTCAACAGCAAACAGGGTAATAATACTTGGTCTACAATGCAGTGGACTTTCTACATAATGAACATTTCTTGTATAATTTTTCTATACCACATGCCCCCCTGTTATTCCTCTAGCCCTACCACAGATGTACAAAATGAGCAGGGACAGGGGGGAGAGACAGGGCTCTGTCCAGGCAGGAACTTCCCTAAGGAAGATCAGCCCTCTTCAATATTGTTATTACTGAGGTTTCTGTTTGGTGACGTGAAACACTAGCAAAATGCAGTTTCCGAGGGAAACAGTTTGAGATCACAGAAGATGTGGAAAAGTTCAAGAAGACTCTGGCCTGAGACAATCATGTGGTCACCAACGGGGCTGGTGAAAGAGTGGACCTGCACAAGTCGTGGGGCTGCTGCCTAGTACAAATCCATGGCTACAGGAAAACACAAGCCAGCAGGTTATCCTGAGACTGTTTCAGTGGAACAATAAAGTGAGCAGAAAGCAAACACGAGAGTGCTAAATTACCTCAGACTGTGAGGGTGAGCTAATTGCTATTAACCTCTATGTGATTCTTACAGCTGAAACTAATTTGGGAAGGGTATCATAAGCAAAATCAGTACAGCTATGACATTTTAAAAAGGAAACTAGTTTTTTTCCTCTTCCTGATTAAAATTCAAGCTGCAGTTACAGCTACATAACCTACTGTCTTAAGATTTTTCCCTTTGTTGCGTTCCATCTTTGATATAAAATAGATATTAAAGTATCTGTAATATAAAACAAAAATTGGAATATGCTACCCATCTCACCATTGCCCAGGGCTTCCCATACTATGTACAGTTTGCACAAGACTCCACTATGTCTAGAACTTATCTCCAGTTTCTTATAAAATAAATTTTTCTCCCTTTCATAATTTTGAAAGGTAAAATATGAACCTAATGCAATCCTAAATAGCATCTCTGAAGATCCACAGGTACCAGAACACATAACTTCCAAGATGGTTTTCTATAAAATTGGCTGTTCACAAATTTGTATAATTTTAACCAACAACTAACTTCTTTAATTAACTTTAATTTCACAACTAGCCACTCAGCAGAAATGCCTAGTAAAGACAGTTATACCAGCACGGTTCTTCAGAAGGTTAGAGTTTTTTAAAATTATTATTACTTTACATCTTAGGGGGTGACTGCAGAGCTTGGGGACTTTTTTGTGAAAAGTTGGTTTATAATGTTCTGGGAGGCAGTGGGACAACATTATTATTAAAAAGACCCTGAAGTTTTGTCTTGCTAAGGCTTTTAATTTCATAGTTTTCAAAACTGCGCCGTTGTCTGTTAGATTTGGTGATGCACAGGAGCGTCCATGCTCAGGGTGTATGTAGGTTAAGACATACTCATCTGCAGACCAGCTAAACTTCCAGTTTTGTGAGCAACATATCTGCTGGCTAAGGGTGCCCTACCAGATAAATAAAATAAATGTCACAAAGTGGTAACTTTCTGGCAAAAGTAGGGTAAAACTTTTCATTTTTTTGAAGGGAGAGATAAAAATTTTGATATCAACCATGACTAAAGCACTGCCTTCACACAGCTAAATTAAGACTAACTACAGTCTTCTAAGGTAAATGCTAATTCTGTGCCTAAGCATCTATGTAACACCCCCATGAAGGTACGCACATCTGAGCGATGTTTTCCCTGATGCTATCGGGTCTGATCCATTACCTCTGACTCAGCAGTATTTGAACTAAAATCAAAGTGGCCGGATTCCAGCATCACATCTGAACTACATCCCATAAAAGACTTTTTTTCAAATCCACAGTGGTTTTTTTCTGTTGCTTTATTCTATCAGAAAGAATGCTTTATGCAAATTTCCTTTTATTTTTGAAAAAAAAAAAAAAAGGAAGCAGATTTATCAGTTTGCTTTAACTCATAATTTGTAAGAGTTAAAGTAAAATAAACTCTCTTGTTTTCCTTCAGTTCTTGCACACTGAAGACTGCATACTCAATTATTTTAACCCTTATATTGCAATTTTTTTCTACACAACATGAATATGCAATGTGCCCACTTGAGACAGTAATCCATGCTTACAGAAAGTACAATACAGTAGAGAACTGGAAGTAAAAATGCAATTTTCAAGCAGTTTCTCCATATATGTGTTAAAATTTTACCTTCAAACCTTATCCCAAAATTCTAACACTGTGCAAATAAACTCTAAGAACGTATCTCTCTCTTCACCTGTACGCGGATCTTTGGATGTAAAAGTACCCAAATTTTCATCTGTAATCAAAATGTGAGCACAAATGCACTTGTTCAGATTCTGTAAGTAAGGGCTAACAGAATAGCCTTTTTCATCTTTTTTAACAGTGATGACTCCTTCAGGAGATAAAGTGTCTTGCACGTCATAAAGACCAGAACACATTCAGTCATGGGCTTTCCTTCCCCCAGCAAATTTCCATTTGTTTATATGAGGCTCATAAGACTCTGGTGATAATTAAGGGGGTGCTGGATACGTGGCATAAGCAAGGCTAGCACGGCGAAGATGAAGCATGGGTCTGAGGGGAAGTTTAAACACCGCTTTCTGCGTGTGAAAGAGAATGTGTGAATGTGTAGTGGACCAGGATAATTTTGGTGGAAACGTGAAAGGCTAGCAGCCCTTTTTTTTTTAACCTTCACGTTATTTTCTCTGACTTATTCAGTAAGGAATATGCTTCAGTGCATGCATTAGGAATACTGGGTTCTGTCACTACGTGGCACGAATCCTGTCACTCTCATCATCACCCTGAAGCTCAACCCTGTTGTTCCTTAAAGAAAGTCTTATTCTGATTTATTATTATAGTCTTGATTCTGGATAAAATTAATAAAACGGAAAACAATTACCTAATCCATGTATCTCATGTAAATTAACACAGCTGGCTGAACATCCCCATTCCTGTCTCACAGAAAATTCCAAAGCTCTGAAAATTTTTTATTGCTTTTTCAAAGCATGAAAGGAAGTTTAAGTTGCAGAAAGCAGGAAAAAATTTCTGTCCGTTCTGTAGGGGAGATGTTCAGAGAAGTATTTGAAAAGTAGAACCTGAGACCCCACCTTCAGTTCCCATCAAATTTAGAAAAATGATTGTGGTTGACAGAATAGAAAGGACACTGGACAATGTTCCTCCCAAGCCTGCCAGGATTTCATTAAAATAACATTGACACAGATACGTTTTTGTAAAACTCTGTTTCAAGAAATCAGTATTTTTCCAACTAGAAATATTTTGTCTTAATTGAAAATTCTTAATCAATATTAATAACACAGTATCTATACTATAATTAGCTGACTAATCAAAATGAACAATTTCATGAAAAGTGTTTTGGGAAAGAACTTCCTATAGCATGGAGTTCTATCTACTGATCTGTTTTGACTTGTCTGGGCTGTAGTCCTGCTCTTTGAAACACTTTATTTTAAGGTGAGTGACTCTTCAGGCTATATTTAGCTTTTCTCTAACTGAACTTCTATCTTATCAAACTTATTTTGGAGAAAAAGATCTCTTCTTCTAAAAGAGCCATCTGACACGCTTACTGAAGACACAGGACAACACTGTTGTGCTGACACAAGCAGAGCGTCCCTAAGGCAAATGGAGTAGTGCTTAATTGAATTGCACTTCAGTCTTCCCAGACCCCAGGGTTTTCATTCAAAACCCAATTTTTATCTAGTTTTGATAAAGCCCAACCATTTAAACCTGTTATAAGATTTTCTGTGAAGATTTTTATGAATAGTAAAAGAATTGTTTGAGAAGAAACATATCAAAGAAGCCCAGTTTCCAGTTTCAGTTATAGTTTTCAACTCATAAAAGTGGATTTTTAAAGCAAAACAAGGCAAAGGAGGAACAGAAGACTTATGACATTCTAAATGGTCATTAATTATGATTACAATAAATATCTTTTTTCTACTGATGTACACTTAAGAAACACAGTAATACACATCTCTACAATTTAAAGGATTTTTGGGGATGCATTCAAAATACAGGATCAACCACACAGTTATAATTTGTAGAATTCTGCTTTCAGTATTCACAGGTTGCTCCTAGATTTGGGAAGAGTTTGCCTCACGAAACAATAGTTTGCAGCTTTTAGCCAGGCTAAAGTCTCATTTTAATTAATTCTCATTTCAGTCTAGTGTTGCCTCATTGACATCAGTTGAATTACTCTTCATTATGGTGCTGAAAGACACCAGTCAGTTCCTGCACAAGTTCAATTGGTTAGAGGAATCACTCATTAAACACAAAAATAAATATAATTGTTCATCTCTGACACGTTTTTATAGAAGGATATCTGGTGTTATAAAAGATAATATTCTGAAATGATTTTACTTGGTCATTTTGTAATCTATCCATTACTCCAATAACTTTTCTTCATCATTTAGTTAATATGCAAATTAGTCTTTGTAGTGAGATAGTAATGCAGGTTCAGACTACTATATATTAGCGCTTTACGGTTTCTGTTTTCAAAGATATTCCATTCATTTTAGCCAAGTATTATCTGTCTAAAAAAAAACCCCAAAAACCCAAAATAAACAAAAAACCTAAAACCTAAAACCAGTTAACTGAATTTTGGGAAGATCTGATTATCTTTAATTCAAAGTTAAAGTTGTTAAAAACTTACCCCATGCAGTAGGTCTTTGGAAGAGTGAGAGATTTGTCAGAATTTGAATCTTTGAAACGTTCTTTGCTCCTTGTACAGCTGTTTACATCAGCTTTTTCCCCGAAAATGTAGGCTGAATAAATTTAGAAACAGCAAGAAAGTAAGACCTGAGTTTAGAACATTTATAAAATTAAAGTATAAAACAGGTACAAAAGACTACTAAGGAAGCCGGTGCTTCTGGGAAAACAATGAACAAATACTCAATCAGAGTCATCATTCATAAAATGTCTTAAGAAAATTCACACGTTGCATGGCTGAAATCGGCAGCAATAAACTTGTCTTAAACAAGAAAGCAAAATTAGAGGGACAACCTGTAGTTTATTGAATCTTACTTATCTTACTTTATCCTACTTAAGCTGGAAAGCCATGCCCATAGGATTCTGAAGAATGCTGACAAACTAGTTTTCTTCCTTTACCCTAAGAGATTTATTTTTTTTCCAAAGGGGAGGTAGTAAAGCATTGTGCTTATATGTAGGTACCGAGTCACAAACAAAAACAAGTATAGACTATAAAGAATTTGTCTAGAATATAAATTTGTCTAGAATATAAATCTCTTTGATCTGTAGAATGGTGATCAGGTCAGAGTGTCTTAATCAGAAGACTTAGAGCCCAATTGTTCTCTATTTTTTCCCCTCTGTTAGGAAAAGCTGAAACACTCCACAGCAATCCAAAGCTTTTTTTAAACTATAGTACATAAAACAAATGAGCTATAAACACTATATCATTTTACTTCCATGACAAATAGGACTGGAGGAAGACTGTAGGGCTGGAGGAATGCTCAACTGTATTAATGAAAGAGAAAAGAATATGAGAGGGCAACAANGTCTTTTCCAACCTAAACCATTCTATGATTCTATGATGACACCATAAAGGTATCAGGAACATATAACAAAATGCTTGTAACCATTGCCTAATCTACAGAGAGCACTGCAATGCAATGTTACTTCAGTTATTGAAACAAAAATGAAATTTTTCCAAAGAAAAGACTTTTCCAATAGTTACATTGAAATGCAATCCAATATATTTTTCATGTAGCTTTCATTTCTAACCACTAAAATAATAAAGAATGGATAATTAGTGATCCTAAAATAGAAATTTATTGTTTGTTGCACATAAAAACTGTTACTTTGGCTGAAAATATATCCTGATGTAACTCTACTTATCTCTGCAGCATTATATCAAAAAATTAATCTGATCATTTGAACTTATTCAAAATAAGAGGATAAAAGGGCAACTAGAAAAATCTAAAACAGTGAAAAATCAGTAGAAAATCTAACTTATCACAGAAGAGATTTAAAATTCTCCTGAGGATTTTTCTTAGAAAGTACCTCTTTAAAATCTCAGTGGTACAATGCTTCTGCTCCTGTTAGTTGAAGTGACAGTCTTTTCTCTGGCAAACATGACTTAGGAATTCTATGCATCTCTGATCTGACAAAAGTATTATTATCTAAAACATTGCAGAATATGAAAATCTGCATTTTCATTGCATTAGGAACTGACAACTTCATGACCTACAGCAAATAAAAGAAATTTCATCTTTAATTAGCGAGGAACACATTATTGTCAGTTTTAACAGAAATAATAGGAAAAGCATTTGGAATCTCAGTCTTTTTTGCCACATTGCAAACCTAATTCTTTCTCTTTCACTTGCTATCATTGGGATTACTACTTGTCACTCTCTTCCACTACTCTTCCACCATTGGAAATTCACTTTTTTTTTTTTGGTTGGTTTTTTTTTGGTTCCTCAGAATGAAATTAGTTTATTCACCAATAAAGCTCAAGTAGAATTCTTTTTGTGCTGGAATAGAAAGGAGTTAGAAGGAACTGATCTCCTTGCATTAACCTTGAACTGTAGAAGAAGGTAATGGTACCTAATGCGGCATCTAAACTAGGAGTTCAGTTACGCTGAGTTCACCGTGTAGGTAAAGAGATTGAGCCTTCCAAAAGATAATTCAGAGAAGAAGCTAAATTTTGAGTCTTGTTTTTCTCCTCAGAAGAAATCCTTTCTGTGTGAGGTTGAATGAGATCTGGTGCTGTAGGTCACTTTCAGGATGAGATCCATGCTGCTGCGACCCTCTGACACAGCTCCGGGCTTTCCGGAACGGCCCTGGCTTTTCGTGAATCAATATTGCTGATGAATGGCCTCCAATAAGAGAAATCTATTTGTCTTGTTTTCCTTGAAGGATTTTAGTTACCAGTAGAGTGAAGAGATTCCTTTAAAATTTTAGTGCAATATTAAAAAATACTTGCTTTAAACATATTTATCCCCCCTCCTGAGCTCCCATTCCACAATATTTGCCTCATCTGCAATGCTTTCAAAAGTTAAAATTGTTTATTGAAATAAAACACAGAGAATTCCATTTCTCTTCTGACACAGCTATCTCAGGCTGCCAGTTTAAACACATCACACCTCAAGAGAACATCTGTGTGATGCTACTTGACTGAACAAATGCATTTTAATAAGAAACTGGGCAAAAATTTGGAAAAAAACCTTAGTTTTATCCACAAAAATCAAACAAATTAATATTGTTTATGCTTTACATTGACTTTTCTTTTTCTATAAAATTTAAAGCGGTTTTTATTTTTCTGAAAGGGCAGGATTTACTATTTTTGTACAAACAGGGAAAACACTTTAATTTGGGTGGGCTTGAGACCTTCAGTGGTCACTCTTGTTAACATTTGTCGGTTTTTATTTTAAGCTGTCACGTTCTGGAACGTTCTTCTGTCAAAAAGGTATTTTTGTCAGGTTTATATTCACTCTTGGAATAATGTGTGCAAATTCTATCTGCTATAAACTCTGTTCTTGATAATCCTTTATCTACTTTAATTAATAGATCAGATAATTAGAGACACTTCCTTTACAAAAAAACCCTATGCTTCTGACCTCTTCAAACATAATGTTCGCTTTTGCCACTAATCCTACGAAAAACATTTTATGACGAGATCTATATTGCACAGAAGAGGGTTTAAAGACTGTCTTCATACCACAAAATCTTACTTCCACAGTTTTCAAAATGCAATTATCAAGGCACTCTCAGGTGATCAGACACCATCCATTTGGGGATCATTTCACTTTTGCAGCCCTTGTTAATTACATAGTTACACTGAATAATTTTTGTTTTAAAACTGATGAATTCTATCACCATTACTTACAGTTTCATAATCAAGGGAAGTAGTTATAAGATTAATTCACCTAACCTTTATTGGTGAACCAGTAAATAAGTAGCAATTCAGATTAATTTACCGGAATACTTCTGTGTGTTGCTGTTTGTGAGGTGCAACCAAGTGCATACTGGCTGACTGTAGTTTTTGCTTTCCTTATGAGTGCGTAATTAATTTCCTTGAGCTTCTCTGCAAAGCTTTTTTAATGTAAAATGCGTTAAAAACATTCAGACATCAGCTGGAGAGAATGGACCACAGACACAAGATCCAATTGCTCCAGGGGTTTGGCCACACTTGCTGTCTGAGAGAATAAGTCATGACATGAGAGAGCTATTGGACCATCATAATGCGTGCAAAGCATCACAAAACAGCTCTGTAGCACACATTGTAAGATGAAATACAAAAATTCTGCCTTTCAGAATGGCTAAGATGGAATGTGTTTGAGATGAAAGAAATAATTTATGATCAGATGTGAAAAATCAGCAAGCTAAATATGACAGTAACTTGGTGTTCGCATAAGATTTTCAAGATAAAATACATAGGTAGTTTAACTATGGACAGAAGAAAATGAATGTACCATCTAATTCAAAGGTAATTTATACCAACTGTATTCAAAAGCAGGTCAGTGACATTCTGAGACTAGTCTCCAGATATAATTTGGATAAATTAGGGGACTGCTGTAACTTGGACTTGGAAACTTCTCTCTGGGAAGTTTCCAGTGGAAGGAATCACTGCAACACACCATACTCTTCCTTTATCACTGTCATCCACCTGTAGCAGCAACAAACTGGGAAGCGTCAGCAGATGGCATAAGATGTAAATTCTTCCTTCACCTTTTGTCTATATTATTCTTATAAAGCTCTTCTACAGGGCTACGACCTCTCTTATACAAATGTTGACAGTAGCCCATTACTTCTCTTCTTCAATACTTTCAAATAACTGATATTCTTTTAAGGCTGAAACAACACACTGGAAGTGATTTTTAAGAATGCACCTTGCAGACGAAAAGTTTAAAAGAGAGAGGAGAAATCAGTGAAAAACAGTAATTTCCGTAGCACACAAATTATATAAAAGTCTCAACGGTGGTATGATTGAAATTGCTTTTGAAAATATACCTTTTAAAAACAAAGTATATATAAAGCACTTTCATTTATAAAGTTCCTTTCCTTTCTTTGTGCTTTGGTATAAAAGTGCAGAAGTTTGGGCAGATAGAGAAGAGACACCTTATCATAGAATCATAGAATCATAGAATCATAGAATGGTTTGGGTTGGAAGGGACCTTAAAGCTCATCCAGTCCCACCCCCCTGCCATGGACAGGGACACCTCCCACTAGACCAGGTTGCTCAAAGCCCCGTCCAACCTGGCCTTGAACACCTCCAGGGATGGGGCAGCCACAGCTTCTCTGGGCAACCTGGGCCAGGGTCTCACCACCCTCAGAGGGAAAAACTTCTTCCTAATATCTAAACTAAATCTCCCCTCTTCCAGTTTGAAGCCATTACCCCTCATACTATCACTACATGTCCTTGCAATAAGTCCCTCTCCAGCTTTCTTGTAGACCCCTTTCAGATACTGAGAGACTGCTCTAAGGTCTCCCTGGAGCCTTCTCTTCTCCAGGCTGAACACCCCCAACTCTCTCAGCCTGGCCTCCCAGCAGAGGTGCTCCAGCCCTCTGATCATCTTTGAGGCCTCCTCTGGACCCGCTCCAACAGGTCCATGTCCTTCTCATGTTGGTGGGTCTTGAGCTATGAGTATGAGTTATGAATAGGAACACAGTGGTTCTCAATAAAAACCACGGAAAGCACTCTGATTTTTGTAGCTTGAAATGTTTTAGAGAAGGAAATGTTTGTGGAGATTGTGAAATTCTCTTAGAAGAGCTTTTCTCAATCATTTTATTTTGGAGGAAGGGAAGAGAGTGAGGTTTTCTCTCACAAACTTGCCTACTTTAAATAGACATTTCAGGAGCACAGATTCATGACCCACGCTTTCTCTTGCTAGCTAAATTGCCAGTTGCTAGATGAGATCTCCCATTTAAATTCTGTAGATGTTGGTGTTCTGGCTGCATAGCTGCGTTAACTATGTATTTTTCAAGAGTCCCATAGTAGTAATTATTTTAAGCACATAAAAGAATGAACGATAATGCAGACATATCCTCAGCAGAGGGGTTAGAAAAGAACCGAGTCCCATCACCTGCAATCACAGTCATACACGTCACAGCATCCTAATATCCAGCTCCATCCTGAAACACACAGAGGTCTTCTCTCTCCATTCAAAATTCTAAACTATTCCTGAACTGAAGTGTTTCAGTGGCTGTAAGCCTTTAATTTATCACCTAAATTTACCCCTGGCCTCTTCATATCCATTTGGTTTCATGACAATGTTATCATTTAGCTTAAAATTCTTTCCTATGAAATGAAACGTGCATGTCATAGATAGAACATTAGCTCATTTTTTCCTAGAAGCGGTCAGTCTCTGATTTTTAAGCAGCCTGTAGTTTATGGGCAGCTCAAGTGCAGTCTCCATTCTGGAGCTTAATTCCATACTGTGCGGGGAGCTGATGCTCATACAACTGTTGGGCAAGTCAACTACCCCGCTGTGAAAGGAATTGAGCACAATGGGCCAACGTTACCACAGGTAACCTGCGACCCAGACTACAGGTTCCAGTACAGGCACCTCCAAGCCTGGAAGCCAGCCCCAGCATAGAGGGACCCTGAGAAGACACCTTTTTCCACTTTGAACTACTCCCATTGCTTCCCTTCCTTCACCTTTCCAAGTCTGTAATGTGTCTTTTGGCAACCTGAAGTTTTCTGCGGGAGGTTTGTACTGTCTACTCTGAATTTAGCCTGCTTTCCTACATATCATAGGTCATTCCTTTTCACCAAGCTACCCATATATGAAACACAATACCTTATATTTTGCTAAACTCTTTCTTCCAGAAAGCTGTACTGTCTTGGTTGGTACGGTTTGATCTTCTGCTAAGTTCCTTTTATTATTAAAACTGTGTGCCTAAATTCCCATTTGAATTTGTCTCTCTCTCATTGATTTTTCTTCTGCCTTTCTTCTTTAGATAAATGTGCAGCATTTTCTGCCACTTTGAGGTATTTATACACTTCAATCATGTTATTTTCCAATCTTCCTTTTGACAAACTAAACATAAGGAGCTCTTAAAACCTCTTCTGTAAGAAAATTGGCCTTACTCTCAGATCATGGTTTAGTGGCTTTGTTCAGTACCTTTCCTAATGCTTTAATGTCCTTTTAAAACTTGGACACAGAATTTGATGCAATGTCCCAGGACTGGTGTCATTAATATCAGATAAAATCTGAAGTGACCTTCATGCTCCTGCTCACTCTTTCCCTCTTTCCACACCAATGGGTAATACAATAGTGCAGCAAGAACTTCACCACAACAGTGTTGAGTTCTTCAACGCAAATTCTGAATCCTTCTTCAGTCTCACTGCTTCCTCCAACCCACCTACATTCCCAATCCATATATCTCTTCATATCCTTCCTCTGCCTGTTTTAAACTGTTCTACTTAAATGGACTGAACTTCAGAAATAGGTTATTTTCTTGTCCCCATCACTATTTATACCTCTGTCAGTTATTTGCAATTCTTAGTTTTAAACCATCAATGATTTCCTATTTTCTTTCCAGATTGTAGACAGCGGTGCTGAACACCATTCTTACTACAACTCCCTACAGTAGCTTTTTGTCCAGAATTTAGGATGTGGGTGCTGCTATAGAGAAAGCACATCTTGGCTGTGCCAGGCTGCTACTCACTCTCTAACATTTATATCCCGCTGTAAATGTCCTCAGCTGGACCTGACCATTTCTCACTTAAATATGACTTTTGGTAGGTCGCGCACTGTCACAGACCTGTGATTCACTATGTTTTCCAATCTCAGTCTATGAAATTCCAACTTGACTGTCTTCAAGGCTTGATGCAAAGCTCATCTCTCCTCAGATTTTAGGTGAACACTGATTTAACAGACAGAACAGACCAGAGACAGGTTCATGCCTGATTTTGTATAACAGCTTATTTGGAATAAAATTTCTTACCCTAACTTTTGATGGTGCAAATTCACCCAGTCATAAATGAGTTTTTGAATACATTTGACAACATTTTCCATTTTTTTCTTTGTTTTTGTCCACTGGTTTAGTTAACGAATTTCTTCTTAATTGTCGGGCCAGGTTTAAGTTACATTGTAAAGATGTTCAGGACACAGTCAGGAAAGTGAACTAAAGTACTGCTTTAAGTTTGAAATTTGAAGATGGTTTAAATCCTTATAACTGTTAGTAAAATTTACCAATAGCTCACAGGAACAACACAGGATCACTACCAGGGCTAGTATTCTTGTTGGTAACTTTTCCTGGTAAAATATGAACAGACCAGAAGACTGGGAGGTTATAAACTCTCTCCAGTAAAAGAGTTCAGCAGTGGGAAGCCCTCGTTGCCTCGGCCTGTGAACAAAAATGTACAGCTTCCCTTCTTGGAAATCTGAAGTCGCATAATGGCTTTATGCTAACCACAAGTCTGTTGTAGCTTACTTCTGAACGCACCACTATAGAAAAGTTTTGCTGATAGTAAATTCTTGTAATTCTGCCTGTTAGAAAACGCACGCGCAAATTATTTAAATGATTGCAACAGGTCAGATCTCCCTCCCTCCCGTCCTGGCCTTGCGCAACAGCTGCGGATCAAGGAGGAAGCGACGTGCATTCCCACCAAAAGGAGCTAAACTCGTACTTCATGAAAGGAGCGTAACTTCTCTAACCACCCAGCCAGAGGCTTATTTTTCAGAGACAATGTACAATAAAACTGAAGAGTCCTTACCACGTAGAATTAATTTGTATGTTAATTTGCAAACAGAAAACCCACGCTTTGCCAGATGGGCCTTCCTAAAATCAGGGTTAACTATATTGCCAAGTCTTGCTCCTTTTTAACTTGAAGAGTATTCCACAAGTCTGCTCAGATAGATGAAATTACTATTTGTCCAACAGTATTCTTGAAATACACATTTTTGATTAAAAGCAATTTGAAAGGGCAGAATCTTGCAGTGTCCACCAGCTTTCACACAGTAACACACCAAGCTGAGAGAGAGGGAAAACATTCCTTGAAGAAACACTTAGTTAGAAATTACAGCTGGTTTCTAAAATAAAACTTGCTTATACAAAATGTATTAATTATGCTGAATATATTGTTTTCAGAAGCAGGCAATAAAATTATTCAAGATATTCTAGGACTTTTAACGGACTAATGAAAGCAAATATTAATCATGCTATCATATAAACAGGTAAATGCCACGTTGAGAAAATCCACAGTCACAGCCAGTACAATTTTTCCCCTTCAGCATTAGTTACTTTAATTTCAAAGTACTCTATTCCATGGCAGCCTTTAAAAACAACAACTGCAAGTAGGAAAAGTTCAGAGAAGTGAAAAAAGGACAAACAAACAAATTCTCCATTCAGCAGAAGTCCTGGACATTGAAGCTAACAATGGGCCTTTCTATATTTGTGTTCTGGAGAATTTATTTATAATCAGAATAAAAATATAAAATAAATATATCATGTAGTGTAGGAATTCTCTGTACCTTATAGAATAGAAATGTAACTTACAGAAAGGTATAAGAAAACAATCTAAGTGTTATATGTGTATGTATATACACAGTAACTTGATTCTCCTGCCTTGCAAGTAGACAAAACCCAGCAAAGTGTAATTGGACCCTCATATTTTATTTGCTTTATAACCACATATGGCATTTTACAGAAATATAAATGACTATGAGTTGCAATAATGTGATGAACCAGAGATGTTCAGAATGGCTGATAATGAAAAGAATGTCAGAGGCCAATAGAATAATTGCAAATTGAACTAGAAAAAGAATATGTCAAGTACTTACTTTCTCAGCAGGGGAAATACTTTATGCAGCTATGGGAAGAAATAAAGAACTAGGTTAACTACTGAAGGAGACTAAAGAAATATTTTTACTGAAAGATAGTACTGAAAGAGATACTAAAATATTCAGAAAAATTTAGAAATATCCAACAATTTAGAAATTTATGAACAATCTAGAAATATGACAATCAACTGACACATAGAATGGAATAAATGCTAGATAAACAAATAGGCAGAAAGATTAAACTTTAACTCTCTGATTTCAGTTAATATTATAACCAAAAGACTTAATTGCCAGTTTTAATAAAAATATGAGTAAACCCCAGCGTTCTAGAGGTTTCTATGTTCATACTCTGTACATCTCCAAATTTGTAACACTCAAGATTTAATATGAAATAATTTTTGATTTAAAACATTAAATCCAAATTTCAAATTGGAAGACAGATTTTTTTCGTAGACCTTCTAAATGGAAGTTGCCATAAAACTGTAACTTTTCATGTCTGAGTAACACAGTCTCGAGAGGAAAAAACACAACATTCCCAGTCTGCACTTAACATGGCATCTGCATACACACATACCTGTATGGGATTTTTCCATTTTGGAACTCCATCCACTGTTAACAAGCAAGGTTCCGCTTAGGTTATTTATGAGTTAGAAAATTCCTAAGGTTTTTACATTATTCTCTGTGTTTATTTCTAAACAAAGGCATATTTAAACACTGCTCAAATAGTGAATTGGCATTAACAGGAGACAATGAAATGGGTAAGTAAAAAAGATTCATATCCTTCTGCAACACATTTTTGACTAGAAGTCAGCGCAAAGAGGAAAAGCTCTTTATCTTTTTTGAAACTCCAAAAGCCACAACTGGTTTTAGTTGCACTGTGTATCACAATGTTACTCATAATTTTATTCATATCTATATTTACTGACCGCTTTGTTTTTCCAATGTGTTAGCCAGCACTCGCGTAAGAGTTCCACAACAATAAAGACCTTTTCTCCAGGCCCACATGGCTGGTCGCGGTGCCGATACCCCTCTCTTGGCATGCGCAGAGCACACTTTAGAATGTCAGTGGGAGTTCCGCATCCATATGGAGAGGAGGCTATAGGACGTGACATTTGCCATGTGGCTCTGAGATGAAAGTTTTGCCCTAAGATAGTTCCTTCAGTGAGTTGTGGGGTTTTTTACCACCACAGCAGTCACTTTTGTTTCAGCAGAAAACGAAGCTCTAAGACAATGTTAAAGAATACCATTTGCCAAGAGATTATTTGGTATTTTGTTTAAATATCGACATAAAACATTGGTTGAAGAAAAGTTGGTGGTAGTAGTACTACTCTATGAAAGATCTTCACTACCTCTTTTTTCTGATCTAGGCTTCTGCTACACCACACCCACACCACAAGCCAGTCTTAGGTAGACACCAAATTGTGACATTCCACGTTCACAGCTATTTATATAGATGACGTTATTTAACTCTGTGATAATGGCTTGATTACTGTTGACTGGAAGTGTTATTAATTTCCAGAAGTCCTGAGGAAGAGGTAACAGCAACCTATAACTATGCAGCTTAGCAAAATAAAATTTGCATATAAAATGACAGATATGAAAAGAACTTACTCTCTCCATGTCTTTGCTACTACTTTTTTTGAACATAAACTGGCTTGAAAGGCAATCCCAGCTTTCCTGTTTTCCTATTCATACAAGAATGAACTAAGTGATTCATTGTGTAAAATTGAAGTTTCCCTAACAGAATCTCTAACAACACGTTTTGTTCTGTTTTTTGTGTGTTTGTTTTTCCTTGCCGTTAGCTTGGTAGCCACAAAGGAAACAGACAGTGCCAGATCTCGTAGCATGCCGATGTCGCCGTCTGACTTCCTGGATAAGCTAATGGGCAGGATGTCAGGCTACGATGCAAGGATCAGACCAAATTTCAAAGGTAATTTCAAATCTAAACTTTCAGTATTTTGGTATTTCTTCTCACACAAATGCAGTTTCTGGAACAAATATGAAAACGAAGTAATACACTCTCTGAACAAAAAAAAAAAAAAGGTGCCTTCTTTTGCCTTTCTTTGCCATGACAGTCCATTTCAGTAGCAAAATGCTGCCCAAATGCAGACCTTTGGAAAATGTAACTTATCACTAGATTTGAATTGTCTAATAGGGGTTGGCTGTTTTGGTTTTGGTTTTTTTTTTCTTTTGTGAAACACTTGTGAATGGATTCAAATTCCCACCTTGGACTACGATAGCCCGAAGCACTCCAGAAAGCAAGTTCTGTGAAAGAGAGGCCAAATCCTCCTACCTGCCTGATCCCAGCTCTAAGAGTGCACTCATGATCTGACCAACGGAGTAAAACTCAAGAGAGTTTATCTTAGTTACCAAATCTATCGCCAAATTAGATTCCACACTCCTGTGCCCCAGTTGTATTTTGAAGTGGCAAAAGGGACCGTCTTTCCTCTTGTTCCTTTCCCTGTTCTCAGTTCTCCACTGAAGCTGCAGGTTCTCGATGCCGGGAGCTGTCTCTTGGCACGGACCTTTTACGCTCTTAGCACAAAGGAGATTCAAAGAAGACAAAGGAGATTCAAAGAAGATTGGAAGCCCAATGTTTGCAAATGCAATGATTATATCTTCCAAGGGTCTTAGCACAACCCAGATTATCCAGACTCAGGCATGCTGAAGTAGAGAATTTAATGAAAGATTATACAAATTATATTATTATACAAATATACAAACTATTGTACAGGCAAATACCACCCATTCTAACTTTTTCAGTCTGGGAAGTTTAGGTAAATTTGACTATCATTATTTTTTTAGAATGCAAAAAGTTCCAATAATATAGTGGAACTATATTCAACGCTATTTCTAAATCTTTAAATCAAGATTTCAGTCTTTAAAGTCTCCAGAGTATAAATATTTTTTTTTAAAGAATAAACTTATTGTGATTAAAAATGACATTATTCTTACTTTGCCTTAGCTGCGTCCTCTTACGCATATCTTCTTGAGTCCAAGAGACTGTCTTACCTTTAACATTTCGCTATAAGGCGGGTTTTCCTCCATGTTTACTATGAAAATTTCCCTTCAAGCAGACAGGTCTTCCTCCTCTAAGTCATCTGTCACTGCTTTTCCATCTTAATTCTTATTCAGCACTAAATTTTATAATTTTTTGACATGTCCAAGTCCCAGAAACCTAAGTGGTTATGACTCTAAAGCCACTGCTATTTGCTGGCTTTGCCAGAATTTGCCCAGGCTGATTCATGAGGACCAAGTAAATAGTACGTCAAGTTACTTCCTCGTCGGTAAGCCATAACCAGTGGGTGCTGTATTTATAAACTTATTACCCAGGATTTACTGCAGCTGGAAATGCTTTGCTTTTAATAAATTCGTGGTGCTGGTATTCCTCAGAAAATGATAAGCGTGCACTGGAAATTCACACACATAGCTAAAAGATTTACAGTAGTGATCCATATCCCTTATGACCATACGGAATAAGTCCCTTGGACTTTCTTTGCCAGAACTGCTTTGAAGAATGTTCCAGTGCTTGGTCTCCTGGTGGGTCGATGTATCAAACAATATTTACAGAGCAATCCAAAACACTGTATTTCTAAAATTACTTTCTTATATGAATGGTAGCTCTTAAATTATTTTTGCTCCTCATTAAAGTTACCGTGACTTCTTGCCGCAGTATAGTCTTTAGCATGCAAACTGCAGGTTCAACCTAAGGTAAAGCTGAGCTGGGCAAAAGAAGACCTCAGGCAAAGTGTAAGCACTGCAGTTTTTCTCCTTTCTTCTTTGGGTCTCCTGAAGTCCTACAAACAAGTGTTTAAAAATGAGGAGCTTACAGCATAGCGGTTGATTTGGGGATTGGATTTTGGAGTTTGTCATGGACGCCATGCAATCATAATCTTCTGATGGGGCTACAGTGAAGAATAGGCAGATGGTTTAAAGATTACAAATTCAATGCAGTACTTCTTGAAAGTATAACTCAAAAGGCTTAGGGCCTTGTTTTGTAACTATTGAAATTTAAAGAGACAAAACCTAATTTGACATTGTTCTTTTTCAAAAAGTGCACATTCTAAATCTTCTAGACAGCTATGCAGTTTGAACAAATCTGCCCAGAATGATTCAGATCTATCACTAAGAATAAGTGTCTCCTTAAGTGACTTTGCCACTTTGTGGCTAACTTTATTAGTCTTACAATAAGTGCTGAGGCTTAATGTCTTTTGCGGTTTTTAATCTGGCAGCAGTTTTAAAGAGTCAGAACCAGTACTAACAAGAGAACTCAGACCGTCATTTGAAATCATTTGTTCTTTCAGTAAAATTCCTTTGTAGACAAGATTTTTAACTACCATTTTTTAGTCATAATTAATCTCGGTCAATAACACATAATTATGTGTTTTGAATGAGTGTTTTGCTTTTGGATAAGGAATTCTGCATATACGCTCTTGTTCAACAGAAACAATAGAGAAGACTCTTGGTATTTATTTAGCTATGGAATAGAACAGAAAATGAAGAACTCCTGTAAAATCTTCATTCCAGTTTCAAAATATTCTTCTTTCCAGTACATCAAATATAGTATAACAAGGTGCTTCTCTTACTCAGTTGTTCCTCATCCCAGACTATACTTATTCCTACAAATACAGGAAATACTTCACTGTCGTTCAAATTTGGACACAATTATGTAACCCCTGTGTAAAAATTGTCATGGCCTCAAGATGCTCGGAATTAACCTGATACAGAATAGTTGTTATATTTTTAAATCTCTACAGCCCAGATTGCACCACTGATAATAATCTATTAAGATGGAAATTTTGGGATTTACATAGGAAAATGGAAAGTGTTCCTTATCCTGGTATTGCCAAAGAGAATTCCACGATTGTTAGTTTAGGAACTTCTTAAGCCAGGACTTAACTGAAAAAATTAATTTAGATAAACATTCTGATCACTTCTGGAAGCTGTTTATACTTTTGGCCTTTCCAGTATTTTATTACAATAAAATCTATGTGTTTTGGAATAGTCAAAAGTATCATTTTTTGTTTGCTTTGAATTTGGTGACTATTTTACTGATTTTGTTGCCATGCGACATAGTGAGAAATAGATGACAAGGATTAATTCCTTTTGATCTTTACAGATTTGTATAACTATACATCACTCCCTACCTTATCCCTTTTCCAGTGTGAAGAGTCCTGTTCTACTTAAACTGTTTTTGTGTGGCAGCATTTCGCAGAATTTGCGATCCTTGTTTGACTTCTTGACATCTCTTTTCTCCCTAATATATCCTTTTGAGGTGGACAGAGGAGAAATTTTGAAGTATTCAAGATGGAAGCTCATGATCTACTTGTATGGTAGTCCATTTTTTTATGTATTTCTTTGCCTTCTCCTATTGTTATTGATTACAGACCATGCTTTCAGAGAACAATTCGTAATTATCTTTCTTGCGTGGAAATCATTAATTTGGAGCCCATCAGTAGGAATACATAGTAAGGATTATTTGGCACTGAATTTCATCAAAGATTTTATTGATTGATAGCTCAGTATTTTGTGATTTTTCTGCACCTCCTTGCAGTCGGCTTTATATACAACCACGCTAAAAAATCTTACACCAGAAGCAAAATTATATTGCTATATCTTCTCTTCTAGGTCATTAATATTGAACTACAAATATTCAGTGCAGATCTATCGGGGAACTCACCAGCAATCACCTCACACTTTGAAAAATGGCTATTAAAGCAAAAGGCCTATAAGAAGAATCTCTCTCCCTTCATCAAAACTAATATCCTTAAAAAGCCTTTGACAAAAGGTTGAGTTGAAAAGTTTTTGAAACTCCAAATAAACTATTTTAGATAATTAATTATATATTACAATTAAAATTAATATTTAAGTTAATTAGATATCCTTTCTCCACAGGCTCATCAACTCTTTCAGAGAGCTTCAGTAGATCTGAGAGATGTTATTTCAGCAAAAATAGTATTAATCCCTATCTCTTAATCATAACAGTTCTCATAATGTCTACGAGATTGGTTGGTACAGAGGTAAGGCTTACAGGGATAAAGTTCATTGTCAACGTCATCTACCATCACACCTGGAATCTGTTTTTCTTTTTTAATTCAAGTTATACTTGCTGGACACGGTATACATTTCCACTGATAAAAAAACTGACACAGGTGATAGCTGACTCACAGTGATTCATATTTCCACAATTTTGCAAAGATTTTTACAATGTCTGGCTTGACATCACCTCAGCCTGTCAGTTTGTTCCTGTTCACTTAGTCTGAAATGTCTTCTACAGTCCTCATACAAATCTTCCATCAGAACAGCTCCAGTATTTGACACAGCGAGCAATTGGAGACAAATGCTGCTACGAAGACTTCGTTTACTTTTTCGGCTCTGACCTTCTTTACTTTCATGGATACTTTTACTTCTTAATCATCTTCTCATGACTTCGCCTTTCACGGCTTGGAAGGGTTCTATTTTTAATGTCTTGCAGCTAGTTATCATTGTTAGCTTTTCTGTCTCTAGTGAGTTTCAGCTTTATTTTCCCCCCCGTCTTTAATCTATGTTCAACGTGCCCAAGTTCCTGTGTTTGAATATGAGTTCCAGGTTTAACAGCTTCATTTATGCTTCTTTTTGATCATGTTTGGGGAAGTTCATTTTGACTCTCAGCACAGTATCTTTAAGTAATGTCTAAACCATTGGCAAGCTGCCTTTAGCTTCTCCTTTTGTGCTCTCTAACTCGCTGTTAACTATTTTTGTAATGCTGCTTTTGAAATTAAACATCAGTGTTATAGTGATTTAGAGCTTTTTCTTTATAAAAGCAACTATGTTTGTTGATACAGCAAACTTACACTTTAAAGCATAGTACTGTTTTAAACAAGATAGTATGATACCAAATTTGAAATGCTGACAAGTATTACAACATGAAAGTGTTTGAAAGGAAAGCTGCCTTGCAAACATATCATCTAACATATCCAGGAAGTATAATTTTCTCCCTGAGAGTTTTTAGTGACTCTGCCTTTGTTCACCTCCCGGGCTTTTTCTTTTTTCCTTGATCCTTTTCGGGAGTTGTCAATGTCAAGCCTTTACTGAATTCTAAGAAGTACTGGATATGCCCAACAGCTCTAAATAATTAAGCAAGTATCAAAGTGAAAATAGCGTCAAAGTGACTGCAGAGTGATACCTCCTTACCTGAGACTTCCGCTCCGTAGGTGTAGTCTTGTGTACGACAATGACTGAAGCACACGTAGTGACGTTTTGTTGCAACGGCCACACGGTACTTCGAAACAATTATTGCCTTGAGGAAAGCAAACTGGATCTTCCAAGCTGACTCCTGTTGGCAGAATTTTTTACGGACATTCTGACTCTTCAAGTTTTTAATATCAAGTTCATTTGCTGGTTGTAAACCACCAGCAGTGGCAGAGCAGCTTGTTACTTCAGCGACCCTAAAAAAAAATACTGTATCAGGGTTTGTAAGACCAGCCCTCAAATTCCAGACATCGATCTTTATTATTAGCGACCGCTTATATCTGGAAAAAGAAACCAGGTTCTCCAGTGCTGAACTGGATTATTGATATAAGAATATCAAGGTGCAGGAGGGCGACAGAAAAACCTTGTGATGGAAAAACCTTGCTCCCGCTGTACACAGACTGAAACTGATAAGAAATAATGGGAAAATTAACATGCTCTACCATAATGCCATTTTTTCAGAGACTTTCAGAGAAATAATTTAAAACCTTTTCCGCGAAGAGACGATTCATTGTTCTGTTATCATAATGACTGCTCTGCCACTACTGATGCTTCACAAATGCAAGATAAGACAGAACAACAGTTGACTGAAGACCCATGGTAACAGAAAATTCAGTTTAAATGGATTCTTAACCATTTTGTGGATTTAAGAGAAATGAGAATAGAATCTAAGCCATTCTTTCTTATCCATATTTGTTCCTGTAAGCAGTAGAGATAAGAGTAGCAATAATATATTTCTGTTACCAGTGATGACAGATAACACTAAGGGTAGCAGCTGCCTTGAGTGAAAAAGGTCACTTTTTCCCCTAATTGCTGTAAGAAGTGACATACATTGCTCACTGAAATGCACGTAACAATATTTTTTTACTGTATACTTCAAATGGGATGCTGATTTTTTTGCATAGAATCATCTGTGCAAGTTTATAATTAACATTCTTTTTTTATTGCTAGAACTAGCCAGCCAAGTAGTACACCTTTGAGACAAATCAAAAGGAAAATTATTATAAACCATTCAATTTAATTTTGCATTAAATAAGTTGAGACTGTAGTATTATTTCATCCTAAGTCAATAAACATTGTTTCGTACTGGTTTATATTTTACAGTCACTCAATAAGCAATGATTCTGGAACAGGGACTGGTGTTTTTTCTCTTTTGCAGGCCCTCCAGTTAATGTCACATGCAACATATTTATAAACAGCTTTGGATCCATTGCAGAGACGACCATGGTAAGATATGTTACCTCAAACAATGTTAAAGCTTAAGTTCAATATGTTCAATGAGCTCTAAAGCTAGCTAGGGCTTCTCTTCACCTGGAACTAAGCGAAGGAGGAAATCTACTTCCGAGAACAGGCAGTGAGAACATTGAATTTGGCAACTGATTTTTTCTAACAGAAAATCCATCATTATACCATCGAACACACAAGTAAAAGCAAAGCCAAGGGTTGGTTTTGTTTTGTTTTTTTTTCCATAAGTTTTATTTGGCAGTTGTAGTGAACTCATGATTTTCATTTAGATAGGTATTAGTTTCTACAGTGTCCCATCTTTCTAACCTCAAAAATGTCCATTCATTATGTGGCTTTGTTAATAGTATTTTATAATTTCATTCTATAAAGTGCATATGGGGATGTATACTTTTCTTAAAAAGTCTGTCTTCCCTAGAGCTATTGCACAGAAATAACAGAATAACAAAAACGGTGATCTGGTATATAAAATGTCGTTAAGAATTCTGAGAGTGGGGTAAATATAAGTGGATTGCACACTTTTTGTAGACACACTTATAACTGGTCTATTAAAGAAAGTCTCCAAAAAGACTGAAGATATTAAGGAAATAAGGAGAAATAGAGGTCAAACCTAAATTTTGGTAAATTTAAGTAAAACTAAATATTGAATTGTGAACCAACAAAAATATCTTGCGTAATCTTACTTAACAGGTGAAACATATCTGCTAATAACTTGGAGCACAGATTTACCCACTAAAATTTGGTGGGGGAGGAGATCTAGGCACTCTTCCTGCTTACAACTGCCTCACATATTTTGAAGAAAGGCAAATAAACTCCTTTTAAAACAGTTACATAGTAATTTGGGGACAGAGAGGGTTAAAATATAGAGAGATGAAAGAAGATCTGTGGGAGTTTGTAAGATCCAAATATAGTAAATACTTTGAAATCCTAACAATTTCAGGGGTCAGGATACATACTTGGAATGGCAGAACACAGAATAAAAATAACTGATATAGCAAGAAAAAAAAAGAAAAGAAGATAAAGGAATAATACTAAGCAAAAGCCATCCTTCTGAATTACTAATAAGAGCAAAAATGAGACTTTTGAACTTAGTCAAGGACCTGTAGTTAGGAAATCAATAACATAAATGCAAAAATTTATGCCCTCTGTCTCCAAAGTGATGCTCACAGCTGCTTGATCTTTACTTGCCTTGGAACATAGGGGTAGATGTTACTGAGAGAAGCAGATGATTTTTTTCAGGTAGAAAATCACTTTAATTCGTATTTGGGTGCCTTGCCAGATTGCAAATCCCAAACAGATTGACATGGCATGCAAGGAGATTTATTCAGGTTCAATCAGAAGATTAAGCAATGCCCATATGATTAGAATAGTGCTCCACAGCTACTTTTTAATGGCTGTCTGGGTGAAAATGGTGCAAAGCAGGAGATGGACCACAGGGTCAGTAAAGTGCAAAGATCCAGCAGTTAGATCACTATAGAAAGGATATTTGGAAAACTGAAGTTGCTACCACTTAAAAAAAATTGTCCTGAATTTGGGAAAAGGCTGCCTGAGTTCACATCTCAAGTGTATTTTCTCTCCAAAAAATGAGAATTATAAATTATTTCTTTCAGTACAACTTAGTAAATTAGTACAATACTTCTATCTTATAACAAAATTACATTCTGTTCTGTGCTGCCTTGAAAGCCAATTAAAACAGTCGAGGTAGACTACGACCTGGTCTGGAACAAATAGCTCCAGGGTAGTATGCTATAAAAAATACCAAACCTGGTCGGAACCACCGGGTTTTTCATTCTACCATAGAATCACAGAATCCCAGGTTGGAAGGGACCTCAAGGATCATCTGGTCCAACCTTTCTTGGCAAAAGCCCGGTCAAGCCAAGGTGACCCAGCACCCTGACCAGCTGAATCTGGAAAGTGCCCGATGCTGGGGAATCCACCACTTCCCTAGGGAGATTATTACAATGGCTGATTGTTCTCAGTGTGAAAAATTGTCCTCTTGTGTGCAAACAGAACCTCCCTAGGAGTAACTTGTCCCCATCACCCCTCCTCTTTTCCATGTGAGTCCTTGTAAAATGAGAGTCTCCATCTTCTTTGTAGCCACCCTTGAAATTCTGGAACGTGGTGGTAAGCTCTCCCCTGAGCCTTCTTTTCTCAAGGCTGAACAAACCCAGTTCTCTCAGCTTTTCCTCATATGGCAGGCTTCCCAGTCCTTTGATCATCTTGGTAGCTCTTCTCTGGACCCTCTCCAGCCTGTCCACATCTCTCTTGTATAGCGGGGACCAAAACTGAACACAGGATTCCAGGTGTGGCCTGACCAGCGCTGAGTAGAGTGGGATAATGACTTCTTTATCTCTGCT
>VYXH01000668.1:0-17088 GCA_013397275.1 Burhinus bistriatus | reverse complement strand
CCCTTCTTGTACATGGGGGTGACATTAGCCTTCTCTCAGTCTCCTGGGATGTCCCCCAATCTCCACAGCTTCTCAAAGATTATGGAGAGCAGCCTCGCAACGACGCAGCCAGCTTTCTTAACACCCTTAGGTGTTAACGTCAGGGCCCATCCATTGGTAGGGATCAAACCGCTGTAATAGTTCACATATCATCTCTTCCTTCACTGATGGTGCCTCTGTGTTTGCATCAACCTGGATTGTTGTTCCCAAGGCCTGGGGCCCAACGGTGCTGGTAAAGACAGAGGTGAAGAAAGTGTTGAGAACCTCTGCCTTTTCAACATTTTTGGTGACTGATTCACCTCTCCTGGTTAACAGCGGGCCAACATTTTCCTTCTGTTTCTTCTTGTTATTTATATACCTGAAGAACCCTTTCTTGTAGTTCTTGACATCTCTGGCCAATTTGAATTCAAGCTGAGCTTTAGTTTTTCTAACTGCATCTCTGCACACCCTGGCAGTGCCCTTGCAGTCCTCAATGGGTATTCGTCCACTCTTCCATCTCTGGTACACTTCCCTTGGATTTGAGCAGACTCAGAAGCTCACAGTTAAGCCAAGGGGGTCTCTTGCTCTGCCCGTTTCCCTTATCTTTAAAGGGGATAAACTGTTTTTGTGCTTCCAGGAAGGAGTTCTTGAAAAAATCACAGCACTTGCTAGCTCCTTTATCCTCCATGGAAGCTTCCCACGGAATCCCTCCCAGCTGAGCTCTGAGCGAGCTGAAGTTTGCTTTTCTAAAATCTAAAACCTTTGTCTTAGTAAAAATCTTCAGCGTGCTCAGTGGGATCCCAGACTCCACAATATTGAGATCACTGCAGCCAAGGTTACCACTAACTGAGGTATTGCAAAGGAGGTTTTCTTGGTTTGTGAGTAACAAGTCCAGCAGTGCCTCCTTCCTTGTTGGCACATCTAACATCGTATGAAGAAGCCGTCCTCTACACGTTCCAGGAACTCATGGGATGACATGTGAACTGCTGTATTGTTCTTCCAACATTTGCCTGGGTAGTTGAAGTCACCCATAAGAATCAGGTTCTGTTGACCCGACGTTTACTTAAGAGACCCAAATATTGCTTTGTTGGCCCTATTGTCTTGGTTTGGAGGTCAGCAGCAGATGCCTACGGTAAGATCCCCCTTGGAGACAACCCCTCTGATCTTGACCCAGAGGCATTTGATAGGGCTTCCACAATCTCCTTAGTTGAATTCTATACACTCAAGGTTCTCCTTAACATAGAGTGCGACTCCTCCTCCTCTTCTTCACTGCCTGTCTTTATGAAACAACCTATAGCCATTCATCACAATCCTCCAGTCCTGTGAGTTGTTCCACTATGTTTCAGTTATTCCTATATCATAACTTTGCGACTATTAAAAAACTGTATTAAAAAACTGAACGATTAAGCACAACCTTGACCTTAGGACAAATGCTGCCTTCGTGATGCTGGTATTCTGTTTATAATGTATTCACTGATACAGTTCAAACCAGACTTTTGGTTATGCTTAGCAGTTTTTGACCTCTCAGAGACTCAAATCTTCCTTTGCAGAAGAAAAAAATGTTTTTTTGTGGATAAGACTTTCAATTGTGTATTTTACTAGCTTTAATTCCCCCCAACGCTGAAGACGAACATCTTCTGAAAAACATGAAAATCTTTCTATCTTAAAATTACGATCAAAACCATCTCACATTATTTTACAAACTGAATTTCTGCATTGTTGAACAAAAGTCAATTCAGAGCAACTCAGTATTTTACCAATTGTCACTATTTTACCAATTTTATTTACTATAGTCCTTAAAATTCAGGTACCTATGTGTTAGTATTTATTCTAAATCTTTATGGATAGAACGACTTATTAGAACAATTTATTAGACTCAAAAAGGATTTTGGTATTCTTGATAAGTACTTTTTTCCAAACTGTAAACAGAAGAGCTTAAGTAAGCTACAAGTGCAAAATAAAACCTGGCCACTAAGTGGCACCTTGAAGTCTCGCTGTTATTTAAAATTACCAGCAGAACAATGGGATATTCATGTCATCTATTAGTTTTAAAGAAGTCAGAGCACATCAAGCCACATCCTTCACTGTCCTTGTCATCGGTCCTGGCACCGTCAGTCTCTCTTTCTCCCGGTCTCTCTGATTCTCCAGTTTTCCCACTGATGACCGAAATCTTTGAGCTCCCTCTGGTTCTTCGGTTATGCATAACACAGTAAACAGTTACAGAAAAACAATGGGTTAAAAAAAGCCGAGATCGGCTGCAAAATAGCCCGGTGCCAGCTTTACGTTACCGGAGTTCAGAGTTCTCGGTAAGGCCGAGGAGTTTGTCCATGGGCAATGGGAACTTACAGGGTGCCGCAGGAATCCGCTTTCGGGCAAGCGGGTTCTCTTAAACTCATCCACAGCCAAATCAAAAAAAATAGCTTAATTTGGCTTACAGCTTGTTAACTCTGTAAACGGGTTCTTTCTTTCTGTTTTCTTATTTTGTACCTTTCTTTCAACCTCTTTAGAGTATGGGTTCCCATTATTTCATATTCCCTTTCTTTGTCTCAAAAGACAAATCAGACGGCTCATAGTGGGGAAAAGGCATGTCCCCTCTTGCTAGGAAGCTGTGATTCTAGTCGAACCTAGGGAATTTTAAGTGATCACGTGAGGAACTTATTTTATGTCATGTATGCTCTGAGGAGACAGGAAAAAAGTAAACCACATAGTTTAAAACTGCCTTAAGCAAACTTCCATTATGAGCACCACTTAGGGTCCAGCCTTGCCAATATTTCTGTGTTATTGAGAGGAATGGTAGTACTGGATCTGTATCTATCTCAACGATATTCACCAATTGAAGATTTCACACTCATCCTCTAGCCAATAAAACTCTTATTGCTTCGCACATATAAAGGAAAACCTAGGTCCAGTCTTTCATTTTTTACATGTTGCTACTATTCTTTTTTTCACCTAAGGATTTAGAAATCTTAAATAATAGCGGGAGATTAAAAAAATGTGGAAGCCCAGAATAAAAGTACTATTTCATTACATGACATTAACATAAATTGTCATCTGACGTTTCTTCTTTAAGATAAATAGCAATGTACCTAAGCACAGTTAACCTTAAAAATCTGGGAAAACAATTGGATTGCTCGGTCATGTAAGATTAAAAGTACATTGGTAATATGGGAACCATATCCTACAGGAAACCTAACCATTTTCTTATTGGTGCACTGGAACTTAAGTTTCAGGTTCTATCAGACCGTCCTCAAAAGTTCCTTACAGAGTGTCTCTCGGTAGCTCAAGCTGTGCTCAGCTTGTATTTGCACTGTACCTCCTAGCGCTAGGAGATGTCCTGATCGTTAAGAGCAGCGTCATATACAGTGTTGGCAGCTACCAACAACAAAAAAGAAGAGATTATTGGGTCTTACAGGGTGACAATAACATCAACGCCAACATTTTCAGCTGCAAATGTTCAGAGACAGAATACTGACTACATGAAGCAAAGGCGACAGAGTGGTTGGGCCATGGGGCAGATAGTAGGCTATCCCAAAAAGCCTCCTCTTAGTCTAGTAGATACCACTGACCAGCTTATTCAAGGTTCTCCGAGTTTTAAAGGTCAGGAACAATACTTTGATCTTAATGCAGATTTACAGCAGTATTTACTAAGTACGTATTAATATGCTGAGCATAATGCATGTGCTAAAAGTGCATTGAAAGGGACACTCACTGAGAGACCTAATGGCAAATGACAACAGTGCAGACAATGACCACGTTAAAAAGCATATGTCTGATAGTAGTTCCTGCCACGTTCTTGCTGACGGGCGTTTCTTGGCTCAGTCTGAAAAGAACTGCGTTATCCTCACAGCGTTGTTAAGAAGCAGGTGATAGATATTTCTGTGCTCCCAGCACTAATGAGATTATCTTACATCTAAAAATAAAATATGCTTTTAACCTACATTAACCCATTTTTAAGCCATCATAATTACTCTCTTTTCATGAGTCACAGCTCTTTAATTTCATCAGCTTCATCTCTCTTCAAGTGAGCATTTCTGTTTATGTTCTTTTCTACCTATTCTAGGTTGTCTTTAAATAGAGTACCTGAAAGGAGCGTTCACTTGTATACATTGCAAAGCTTAATGCTGAAGAGTTTCACCAAATACTTTTCCTAAAATGAATCATTTAGTTGATTGTCTCAAATACAAGGAAACAGATGCTTTTCTTTGGTGAAAATATGCTGAAAAAAATCTGTATAATGGATATAGCAATGTATTAATACCGAAGTGGCAGGCAGAAGTACCTACATTGCCCGTTTTTTATCTCAGATGAGTGAACATGCAATAAAGGCCACTTTACAGTTTCAATTCAATTCAACATTCAATTTTTTCCCTATTTGACAATTAACTCCCTTCTATCAAGGCACAGAGAAGTCAATAGACTATTCTCAGAAGAGTTTGGAAGGCAGGCTATTTAACATCCTTTATTTTATCACAAACTTGCCTCTGCCCCCCTGAGCCTGGGTCATGGACTCAGGAGAAGGCAGAAGTGTTTCAAATTCTAGCGGTCTGCAGCTCTCCAGTTCGTTACATGACCAGATTAATCCATGCAAATCCCTCTGCTGCACCTGCGTTCAAAGCAGACAGCATCATACCACCCTCCCCAGGTACAGCACCTATTTTCCATATTGTACAGAAATCCTATAGGATGCAACCGAAGTGTGTTTGAAAAAGCACATTGCCATGCATACAGAGTACGAATTAACAAACAAAAAACATCATTTGCTTTCAAAATAAAAAAAAAAAATAAGACCTAGATCAGTTGGTTTTATAAGCAGGAATGCAAAACATCGTTTCATGCAGCTCTGCTCTAAAACTTGTAGCCTAGGGTAGCTTTTTAAAAAGGTGTTATGGTTTGAGAAGCTCACAGCAATTTATTGTCGTTTAGACAATCATTCTATCACCCAATGACCCCTCTCCACCCAGGAAGGGGAATTGGGAATGAAACAAGGAAATCTGGGGATTGAATTATAAACAGATTTAGTAGAATAAGACTAAATAATTAACAGTAACAACACTAAAGTACCAATAGTGATCCCGATACCAATCTAAAGATATATAAGGATTATACTCAGCCAACTATATCAGTAGGAAGCCGTGCACTCCCAGCAGGGGACAGTGAATGTCGGACACTGCGAGTGCTACGGCTTCGGGAGGAAGGGAAGGGATCAGGGGTCCGGCACCGGGGTCCAGCACTGGAGCAAGGAGTTCTCAGGATCGCCACCATCAAGGGAGAGAAAGAACTCCTCAGCAAACTGCCTAATTTCTATTGACTGTGCCGTTCACGGTATGAAATAACCCTGTTGGCCAGCTTGGGTCAAGTGCCCGGGTCTCGCTCCTCCTCATCCCTGCACCTGGGGAGCTCAAAAACACTGAGACCTTGAAACTCATGTGCCATAGCTGGTTGTAAAGTACATATTTTCACAAATTCAAACACTAGAGTCTTCTAAAAGTACACTTTTCCCAAGCATTAGAAATTAGTCCCGTGTCACTCAAACCAGGTCAAAAGGAATCTTGGAATTCAGACATTGTGTGGTGGAAGGTGTCAGGTAAGGCGCTGGCTGGTATTACAACAGCACGATGAAGCAGAGAAGGCCAAGGAAACCTTAGCCAAAGGCGGCACAGCCAGCTCCCGTCCGTCTCTCCAAGTTACAAGGTGTGGCACGGTACCAACTGCGTGGAACAGCTGACCGAGGGTGCGTGCCTGCCGCTGCTGGGCGGCGAGGAGAAGAGGTGCTTCAGGTGCCTGTTAAGAACGGGACCAAGTGGAGCTGTGCACAAAAACATGAGGGCCAAGTACGCGATTTGCTGGTAGACGGTACTAGATGGTGCCGCAGACGGAGAGGCTGGGCGAGGCTAAGGAGAGAAGAGGCCAGTACAGACGATGCTGCACGTGATGGTTGTGAGGAACCAACAGCTGAATTCCCACAGCTGGGGAAATCTGGTTCCCTACTAACACTGAAAATCATCCTTACACAACAAGTCGGAAATGAGGAGAGATAATCTCACTGCATTTATCTCCTGGCCTCTGGGAAGTTTATGAGGATAATTGTATTATTCTATACCTTTTCCTAACATTCTTTTTCTGTGTTATAAAATGAGAATATTCCTGTATTCTTTCCTGGCATCTATGCTGGAGTTTTTTCCTCAGAAAATAACCCTAGCCTCTTAGGCTCCTTTTATGATTCTGAAAAAGTAAAGGAAATGTCATTTTTTCCATTTTGATTCCTTTGTTGATTTATAAATTATTCAGAAAAAAATAATAGACAGTGTTTGCATTGGATCATTCCAGAATTAAATGCCAGGAATTTGGGCAGCAAATAGGCTTCGCACTGAAAAAAACAGTTTTGACTGTTATGTTTGGTTTAGGTTTGGACTAGCAAAAATGGCTGATTAAACTGATTTTTAAAAATCGCCAGAAGATTTGCCTTTGCTGGAGTTGATGACCTTTGCAGAAGCTGGTGGCAGGCTTCTTTCCCTGGCCCCGCAAGCCGGCGGTTTTTAAACTGTTCTCAGAAGCAACTCTGCAGGGAGCTATTAGGGAGCAGCAGTGTTCCGTCCTTGGTTAGAAGAGTGCGATCATGGTATTTGAAGAAGCAGCTCAGTTACAAGGATGGTTTCCACATATTTCACATGTTTGAAAGCCAGTATATTCAATGTGGATATACCGGCAAACAGAAATACAAACTATGACTAGACACCTCGGTAAAAAATGAACAAATAATCTTGTCTTATTAAATATCAGGTTAATCTTTCTTCTTTGTCACTGTAAAACAGCAACAAAGCAACTCAAGACCAAGTCTCAGGTTTATTTTTGATAGCATACTGAGGCCAAATTCTGCGGAAAGCTCTAGAGATACAGTGCAATCTTACCTAATAACAGAGTGCATTTGTCTGAGAAAATACTGGAAAAACAGCAAGGTTTTCTTTTCATGTCTCAAAACCTGCCGTTTCTAGATATCCTTTGAATGATTTATGAGGAAGTGAAACTTCCTTTATGAAAGGAAATTATTTCATGCAGTGAACAGCTGTAGATGGGCTGTGAAGTTACAGTCTAGAATAAGTGATGCTGTGCTGGTGAAAAGCTGCTTGAAAAAGTTTCGGATGTTTTCAGTAACTTTAGATGAAAGTACTGTCATAGAAGATCTGAATCAGTTGGTAGTGTGCTTTTGCACTATTAATGGAAATCTAAAAGCGGTGCAAGAACTGAAAAGGACTATATTCTGTACATGAACAAGTCATAGGTCTGGAAATACGATAACAAGTATCTACAGTAAAGCAGAAGATCAAACTGGGAGTTTTCCCTGACAGCAGCCACGTAATGGCCACAAACAGAACAGAGGTGTGGGCCTTTTGCAAAAGCAGAGGCCTTTAAAGCAGAATCTAGAAACATAACATACCAGAAGGTTTCCAAAATGAAATACTAAAGTTCCCATTTCAGTTGTTCTGATTTGTAAACTGGATTCATTTTTGTGGTTGTGACACATAATTTATTTCAGGATTTTTTTGGAAGAAGATGGATTGGAATAGGTTTTATATTTATCCCAGTAAGGCTTGGTGGCTGAGTCACAGCCAAATTCTGTAATCTTTTCTGGAAGTTGGAGCTGAAATTCAATGGGATCTTTATACAATATGGAGAATAAATATCTGTCAGAAATAAAGACTGCTGGTTCCGTTTAACTTTCCCTACTGATATAAACACATCATCTGGATCTTAATATCTATCTGTGAGGGTATCATGACTAATTTCAGAACTGTATGGTGCTGTCAAGATTTCCAGACATAACTTTTATTACTTATTGTCAGCAGACAAGAGGTAATTTCTCAAGTTTCCCAACATGCAAGAACAGCGTGTCAGGACTATGGCACATGCAGAAGACAGGCACATCTAGAAAAGCTGTAGGTGGAGGCTCACAACAGGTTTTCTCATTTCAAAGCAGAGTGCTCTTTGTCGATCCTATTTTGGTGGTGTCTGAAGACGCAGTTCCATACCCATAAATTAAATTAATTGCAGAGAACCGCACACAGGTTTTTAAAAAGAAAATACTGATAGTCTTCGCTTCCTAAATTTTAGCAGATGTTTGTCATTCTGTCTATCAAAAGACTAAGACATGATAGTTAATGTTAAGCTTGAATAAAATCTCCGAGATTCTTCACGACAAACAACTAGCTGTTTATAGTCCTGGCTGTCGTGGAAAATACTCCAGTACCTCAAGCCTAGTGCTGAAAGCTGAGCGGCTGTATCCACTCCTTCGAGCTGGGCATCCACAAAATCCCTCCTCAGCCACCACCAGACGCGTACAATATCTTCTGCTTTGAGTTCCTAGTCCTGGGAGAAGTGTCAAATCAGGTATACAACTATCTATACCACCTTCAGGTGTACCCAGTTCTGCAAACGTTTCAGAACACGTCAGTCAGAGGTTGTTTCACAGGTCTAGGGAACAGGCAGCAGTGATGGTCCTACACTTGTGTGCTGGGCGATGTTTTCTTAAATACTTACTTACATGAAGGGAAACTTAGCTTCAAATGTTTTTTACCTCATTTGAAGAAAAGACTGAATCCAGGCCTGCAGTTGCCTTAGTACTCTAAGCCTAGGAGTAATTGTTCTGTTTTATCTAAAATAGATAAATATTTACCAGGATAGGTGACATAGTCAGCTCTTCCAGACATACTTCAGGAAATCATTTTCTCATTCTCTCTGGTCCATTTTAACGAACATTCTTAAAGATTTTAGAAAATGCTTTGTACCATACAGAAAGCTGAACAGCTGAATTGAAAGATAATTTAAATTTTAAATTTTAAATTTAAATTTTCCATTCCTCCATATTGCAATTATAAGGAACAGAAGACTTGAGAGGGCCTCCTACATCACCAGTGCAAGCCTTTGTTACTGCAGACAATTTTGCTTTATAGTCTTATTCACCACCAGTTCTAATTCAGCCTAAAACCCAAATGGTTTCTTTGGATGCCAAAACTTGTCAAAGGTTCTTCCAGACTGTTCCCCTCCTCATTCCAAGGGAGACTTAGCCTTTAGCCAAATTTTTGCATCCTGTGTTTACCTACACCCATCTGACCTTGTTCTAGAAAAGCTGGAGAAAAGTCCACACCTCTTATCACCTCTTACCTATGCTTGCTTACGTTGAGCCTTCTTTCTCTGGCTGCTCTTTTCCACTTAAAGGAAAGGCCATGACTTAGACAGCACTGCACGATGAATGCCCATGGCATTACTCCCATCCCCTCCGGCATTTTCTTTCTTTTTCATTTTTATATTAGTCTTTTCAATCTGTTTGAACAGTAGTTATCTGGTTAGCTGTTCCTAAAAGTCTATATCCTGCTATAGCAATTACAGCATTACCCAGAAAAAGCTGTGAAGATAACTGATTTGCAAGCTGAGATCTACTCAGTCACTATCGTAGAAAATCTGAGGATCTGTGAAAATAAGATTGCGGCATCACTACATAGCTCTGTTCACAAAGTACAAGGTATGCTGTTTATAAAGTCCCATATTTTCTTGCAGTCATACAAGAAGATGAATTCTATTCAGGTTATGATTATGTCACTCTCATGATGTTTCTTCAATATAAAGGACGCAGATATCAATGTAAAAACATTGTTAAAAAAACCAAACCAAAACAAAACAAAAACAACAAAAAAAAAAACCACCAAAACCCACAAAAGACTAGGCCAGAAGAAATATTTTTTCAAATATCTTTAGTGTAGCTGCCTCGTGATGTGTATTTAAGCAAGGGAAATTAATCTTATCATGATATATGGGGATTTTGTCCGGAACTCCCATTAACGTTAATAGGAGTTAAGCCCATAAATCCCCATCCATCACTGTAAGAATATAGCCTTTCTCCCTCATTTCTGCATGAACCTGCAATTTACTAACACTTCGTTTGCAGAAACAAAAGCTACAGTCAACTTCAGAATAACTGTTAAATGAACTCGAATTAAGAAAATAAAGGATTTTCAAACAGTCACCTTTGCTCCTAATTTCTGTTCTTGAGTCTAGTAAATATGTGCTGGAAGTTCTCCAGCGCAAACACTTTGCATGAAGCATTAACCTTGAAATTCTTTCCTTGAATAACTTTGAGGTATTTTGGCATCATTTAAAAATTCAGTTTGGCTCTCATGTCTCCAGTCTATTCTGAATACTTACTACTTCATGCACTCTGGGTGTGTGTTTTTAATTACAATAGCCAAGGTAATCACTCAGCACGAAAGAGCTGTGCACTCAGATTTTTCATACATCATACCCATACTGCAAAGATGTATTTTAAATCATATACAAAAAACTTGAAACCATTTTAATATACTTTAAAATTAAACAGTAAAATTATACGATTCATCAAAAGAGCTTGTAAGAATCTGTTTTCTGCATAGCTTTTTTCCTTTTCCAAAGAGAATACACAGCACGCTATCAAATACGGTCGTTAACAGCTGGGAGAACAAGAAGTATTATGAGATTGTGCTTCAGGCTTTAAATGTCTTTAAAGCCAATATGATGCCACCAAGGTGTGGCTGATAGGCGTTTTTACTGACACGCCCCTCCCTGCGTCATTACTGGCATTGTAATGATGGTGCCAGATCTCTTTTGGGTTTTTTTCCCCTAAATCCTTCTAGATTGTAATACCAATTTGCAAAATAGTAAAACTATCGGTTTCTTCAACAGCACAAAATAACCCTTATGACTTCAGAACCTGTCTCACGTACCACCTCAGCAGGCCCAGTCATCTCCTACAGCGCAGAAACTGGGTTCTGTATCTCCTCTTGCTCCCCAGCCCTTTCCTTTGTCCCTGTGGCTAGTTAACCATCAGACCCAGGAAGCACCACCCTGCCAGCTAGATTCCCCGGAGAGGTGTCTCTACACAGAGGTCTACACATTGTCACCTTCCTCCCCCTCTCCAAACTGCAGGTAATCTCAGCTCACAGCGTCTCTGCTCCTCCACCTCTACTGCTCCAGCTTGCAGAGGCTTTTACTTTCTCAGCAACTTCAACCAGGGTTTTCATAGAATCATAGAATCGTTTAGCTTGGAAAAGACCTTTAAGATCATCCAGTCCAACCGTTGACCCTACTCTACCAGGTCTGCCACTAAACCATGTCTCTAAGCAGTGAAGCCAACAAAACCCAGCTCCCTCTAGTGCAGCCTTCTCCACAGTTCGGAAAGGTCCCAACTGGCCTCTACAGAACGTTATCAAACCCTAGGAGCACATTTAATCCCTTATCTTCCTTTCCCAGGAAAAGCCAGGCAGCTACCTCCTCAAGGCCTTTCTTGTCAGAGACTGTGAGCCAGTGGGAACAGATATTCATCAATTTTATCACAATCAATAAGATATTGAAGGTGAAGTAAAAAAGAATATATTGAATACAGGAAATTGAGAAAAAACATGTATTCACTATTTCTTCTTTACCCGTTTATAATGATAAAACAATAATCTTCAAAAGCACTTCTGGGGAATCTGAATTTATTCCCGTGCTTTAAAAAATAAGCAGTCTTTACATTGCCTGATCTTTCAGTCACTAGACTTCTTTTTCAGTTAATAGATTTCCAAAATGTAAATGTATAGAAACATATGAAAGCTAATTTACTGGCATAACAGGATCAGTCAAAGAAGATTTCTAGTCTGCTTTCCATCTGCAAACATTGCGTGCTGCAATACATGGGATCTCTCACAATCTTCTTTTTAGTTGCTGCATCTTCTTTTATAGATTTAAATTGAATGAGGGTTTAGCTACTTGACTCCTAGTAGGATTGAAGGGATAAAATACCAAAAATTTGATGTTTCTAGTCAGTCTTTATTAGTTCCCTGCTTTGCAATATATTTTTCCTTATTTTTGTGAACATTATGAAACTGGCTACTCTACAGTTTCAGAACACTGAATATATAAAATACATAATTTGCATACCTTGATATAATGGATATTATATATAACATGTAATACATATATATATTAAAAACACACTTTTAAGTGTATGTTTATACTTTACATTGGTTACGTCTTTCATTCATTTTGGATAATTTTACTCCAATTTTTAAATATTTATACTAGACCTTACAGTGTAACAAGATGGTTTCCCAGCTTAGCAAAACGTAGTGAAAATATTTCAGCTTTGTGCCTGTGACCACTGTTCTGGTGTGACTGTAGTATTACAAACCATGGTATTTGAGATCCATCAAACTAAGGTTAGGATTGGCTTTTCAAGGAGTAACCTCTACTTCCACCCCCTTGATCACAGACCTAGTGGAAGCCCATGAACTTGACATTTCTTCTTTCTCCCTTGTTATTCGTCTAGACCCACAAGCACCGGTTCACAAAGTTAATTTCTTCATCAAAGGAACAGGTTAGCAAACAGATACTGAACGGCCTTTGTGCCTGTTCAAGTTTTATTTGGTTGCCTAAGTGCATTTACTGTTTTTAGAGATGGCCTTAATAATTCCTAAAAGTCCCTGGGTTATCTAGGCTGGCAGACACATCAGAGGATTGCAGAAGACATGCATCTTTTTGAACCAGCAGCCGAAAGGCAGAATATCTTAGGGCTTTTCAAATGCCACTAGATGTCTTTGTGTAGACAAACAAATTGTTCCCTTTCTCCTCAGTACTGGTACAGTTCAAATCCACATTAACTTTTATGTGTTGCCATGGCATCAGTGTAGAACCTCTAAAACATCATGATTTTCCTGACAGACTTCTTGGTGTGCTTCATGCCTATCAATAAATTTAAAGACAACTCACATCTAACCGAGTTTGTTTAAAGTTAGAGATATATCCCTTTCCACACCCTTTTTAGCAGGTGTTTAAGCTGCTGGAGTCAGCTGGCCCTGCTTCTGGACTTGAGCTAGTTCAGCTCTACCTTTTATTTTACCCTACTCACCCTATTCTAGACAATGTCATATTTATCTACCAACACAAGAAAGGCTGCAGGGAAAGTTAGTATGGAATTCCCAAATTCCCGTTTGATTAATTTGGTTATATTTCCCTGAGGAGATGAAACAGAGGATGATTTCAAATCCATGTTTTCAATAAAGATTTCTATTATTAGCCCCTTCAGTCACTCGCTGAAACCAGTCATATTCTAAGTGCCAACATATAAAATATATTAATAACAACATGGAACATATAGCACCAAAAAATCATCTGAACAAATGAATAATTTCAGAAAAACTCAGCTTCTCACTTAACAAGAGATACCTTCTGCTGTTAGAGCAAAAGCATCTTCAGGGACACATCATTTGTCTGCAGAAAAATACCCAGACTCTTTTGTCAACTGAGAACATGGCAAAGATCAACGAAGACAGAGGTTTAGTGCATGATGTTTGTTCATGTAATTGTCATGTCCATTTTCATCTAATCCCTTATACCACTGCTTGAAAGTGCAAACATTTTAAAAGCCCCTGAGCTAAAGCTTAAAAAAAGCAATTACATTGAACAAGTTGCAAAATGTGATTTTAGTGTAGTGCATTAGGAGTTGGGAACACACAACTTCCACTAAGAATGGAAGCAGTATATTCAGTCTTCAATTAATAAATATTCCAGGACATGCAGGAAGAGCTGTGACAAACGTGATTATACAGTATGTCAGTATTGTGTTTAATTAACTTTTTAAAAGTAAACACCCTAGATATTAACTAGCTTTGACTTTTGATATGACGATTATTTGTGAGCACAGAAATTAAAATCCAGCCATTGTTACTGATAATAAACCAGAAAAAACCCCCAACACTGAAATTAACTATACTTGTCCATTTTGCAATGTTTCCATCCTAAAACCTATGGAAAATAAGTAGATTTTGTGGTACACCGCTGAATTCAACAGCTCTTGAATGTTTTGTAATAAAGTCAAGGCAGTCAGAAGCTAAAAATGAAGGAGTCCTCACAGAAACTGCTGACTATATTCTTCTTTTAGCTCTGGGTTGAGTGGCAAAGACTGATAGCTCTGCACTAGTAAGCATCCTGGAAGTGGCCCCGTACTGTCAGGAGGCGAAAGACTGGAGTAGTGACAGAACAGTTCTCATCCTCCAGACGATTAGCAGTGAGGGTAAATGAGATATTACTCAACCCAGAAGAAAAAAAAGTAAGCGACTTTTGTCTGTCCCAGGCAGAAGGTTAACAGAGGCCATACTGCTTCAGAAGCCAAGGTTATGGTAGCAGGTGACCCACCTTGGAAGAGCACTTGGTGTCCAAGTACTGTATGTACTTACTTGCTGATCTCTGAATTTTGATCTTGTAAGGGAACTTGAGATGTCTGATATTACAGGTAGCGATTTTGAATTCCTAGTTTTAGCTAATTCTTTACCAAGTAGGTTCTATCTCTATTGACTTCAATATGAGTATCGCTGGGCAGTTGTGGAAGTCAAACACTGCAAATTAATTAGGCAAAATTTAAACAAAACTTTAACAAAACTCATTACAGGACTCCCGCCTTCCTACCTAGTAGCTCAGTAGCATAATAAAAACAAACAAAATGAAGCAAAACCCCAAATCAAACAAAAAAAAAAAAACCCCAGAAAGATTAAAAATATTAATGAACACCTTAAAATCTGCTTTCACACATCTATGGACAAAGAAAGAGAGCACTCTTCATCCAAAATCCATCAACAATCCTTTCTGAATAGATCAAATCATTTCCTAAAGCTTTCTGAGATGAAAGGCAAGTTAGCCCTCACCCAAATCCCCAAACCATCTGGCCTGTCCTACTTAATGGAGGGGGTAAGAGCACCCACCATTTTCAAGCCAGTCTAGGATTAGAGCTCTTATCCAGGAACCAAAAAGGCCTTACTGTTCATCTCATCCTCAGCCTGCAAGAGGTCAACTCTGGAGATCCTCATCATGAAGTGCTTAGCCAGCTAACTTGAGACAGGACTAGACAGGAAAGTTTTCCATGACTTTGTGCGTGAAACTGCATACTTGCTCTTATACAGCAAAATTATAGGAGTCACAGGATTAGAAAGCAAAATTGCAAGAGGAAGGCTTTCTCCTAAGGCCCATCAATGAAGACATTCCTTTCTGAGGAAGGAATCCTGCAGTTCTGGAAAATTCACAAAGTTCTTACTGCATTACTGCAGTACTGCAGTTACTCCCAGCCTCTCTGTAGGTTCTATAATTCCAGAGTGAGAATGACAGAATCATGGAATCACCAGGGTTGGCAGGGACCTCTGGAGATCATCTAGTCCAACCGCCCTGCCAGAGCAGGGTCACCCAGAGCAAGTTGCACAGGATGGCATCCAGGTGGGTTTGGAATGTCTCCAGGATCGGAGACTCCACCACCCTCTCCAGCAACTCCCTGTCCTTCTTGAACTGGGGAGCCCAGAACTGGACACAGTACTCCAGGTGCGGCCTCACCAGGGCAGAGTAGAGGGGGAGGATGAGCTCCTGCCACCTGCTGGCCACACACCTCTTGATGCACCCCAGGATGCCATTGGCTTTCTTGGCCACAAGGGCACATTGCTGGCTCATGGACATCCTGTTGTCCACCAGAACTCCCACAGAGCTGCTTTCCAGCAGGTCAGCCCCTAACCTGTACTGGTGCAGGGGGTTATTCCTCCCCAGGTGCAGGACCCTACACTTGCCCTTGTTGAACTTCATGAGGTTTCTCTCTGCCCAACTCTCCAGCCTGTCCAGATCACACTGAATGGCAGCACAGCCTTCCGGTGTGTCAGCCACCCTCCCAGTCTGGTGTCATCAGCAAACTTGCTGATGGTACCCTCTGTCCCTTCATCCAGGTCATCGATGAATATGTTGAACAGGACTGGACCCAGTCCTGACCCCTGGGGAACGCCACTTGTCACAGATCTCCAGCTAGACTCTGTGCCACTNTCCTTCCTCCAGACTTTCTCTGTTACCTGCAAAGTCTGGGGCTCCTGAGGGCTGGCCTAAGCAGTAAAGACTGAAGCAAAGAAGGCATTCAGTCATTCCGCCTTCTCTGCATCATCTGTCACCATGGCCCCTGTCTCATTCAACAGTGGGCCCACGTTTTCTCTAGATTTCTTTTTGCTTCCGGTGTACTTGAAGAAACCCTTGAAGAAACCCCCCTGTTTACCTTGACATCCCTTGCCAGATTTAATTCCAACGAGTCCTTGGCTTTCCTTGTTTCATCCCTGCATACTCTGGCAGCATTCCTGTAATCTTCCCAAGCGGTCAGTCCCTTCTTCCACTTACTGTAAACTTCCTTCTTCCACTTGAGTTTATTCAGAAGCTCCCTGCTCAACCACACACGTCTCCTGCTTCCCTTGCCTGATATCTTGCTCTTAGGGATGCACTGATCCTGAGCTTGGAGGAAGTGAGATTTGAATACCAACCAGCTCTCTTGACCCCTCCCCTAACCTCCAGAGCCCTAACCCATGGGATTTCTCCAAGCAGTTTCTTGAAGAGATCAAAGTTAACCCTCCTAAAGTCCAAGGTTGCAATCCTACTTGTTGTTTTATGCCTACTGCACATAATCCTGAGCTTGATCTTCTCATGATCACTACAGCCCGAGGCTGTCCACAACCTTAATGTCCTCCACCGGTCCCTCTTTCTTTGCCAGTACTAGGTCCAGTAGTACACCTCTCCTTGTCGGCTCCTCTACCACCTGAGTCAAAAAGTTATCATCAAGACACTGGAGGAACCTTCTGGACTGTACATGCCTAGCTGTGTAGCCTTCCCAGCAGATATCAGGGTGATTGAAGTCCTCCACAAGAACCAAGGCCTGTGACTGTGAGGCAGCTCTCAGCTGTCTGTAGAAGGCCTCAACTTCTGCATCCTGATCAGGTGGCCTGTAATAAACCCCCACAACAGTGTCTGTCATGTTAACCTACCCCTTAATCCTTACCCACAAGCTCTCGACTCTCTCTTCATCCACCCCTAGGGACAGTGCGATACGTTCCAGTTGCTCTCTCACATAAAGAGCAACTCAACTACCTTGCCTTGCTGGCCTGTCTTTCCTAAAGAGGACATAGCCATCCATGACAGCGTTCCAGTCATGTGAGCTACCCCACCATGTCTCAGTAATTGCGACGAGGTCACGGCGCTGCGACCGCACACAGATCTCCA
>VYXH01000663.1:0-10942 GCA_013397275.1 Burhinus bistriatus | reverse complement strand
GCCTCCTGCACACCCTGAGCACGTCACCCCACATGCTAATGTTCCTCCACTTGCGCTCGCCCAGCTCGTGGCTGGCTTCGTCGCAAGGCTTGCAACGACCTACCATGCGAGATGCTGCACCTTGTTCTCCCGCTCTCACCGCGGTGACGCCCACTGGCTGCCCGCATGCTGGGTGCGCTCCGGGACCCCTCGTTCAGAACTGCCGCGGGTGGTGCACTCCATCCCCTGCCGTGTCAGCAGCCTGCCCTCGAGCTGCCGGTTCTGGCACGAGCTGGCAGCCTTTCCCCAGCTTCAAAAAGCCCAAAAAAGAGCTCCTTGCTGGCCCTTTCCGCCTCGATCCCCTTCCCCAGCGCGGGCTTACCTGCACTGGAGCTGGTCTCCTTGGCGAATCTTGTTTGTTCTTTCTAATAGTGTCCCTTTAGCTGAACAGGCCTGCAGACAAACTTGGCTAAATCAGATCACAGTGGTGCTCCAAAGAAACGAAGCCTTTATCACATGTGATTCAAGACTGTGTCTGAAGGAAAGGTACACTGACTTCAATAGAATTAAGGAATGAACTTCTGTAAGCTGAAGTTTGTTCATTGGGCATTTGTCTTAGAGTGATTTTAATAATATTCTTGAGTCTACAAAGATTGTAGGCTTGAGTCTATGAATAATAACAGTGCATCAATAACATGGGTTTATAAAACACTTCTCAACACTCCAGGCCAATCAAGAAGAAAAATATCCATAGTATAGAGAAACATTAATTTCATGGTTGTTGAAACTTAGTTCATGAAGATTGAATTCTCAGCTGTGTTTGATGTAGGTATCTGAAAAGGGGATAGTCTAGGGTTTTAATCAGAAATTTTCTTTGCAAATTGGAACTTTAGGTATCAGGGAACAGGAGCTATTATGCCACTGTTCTAACAACACGGCGTAGCAGGTATCTAATCACCTGTGTTAAATTGTTAGATAAGTCTGTCCATGTTATGAAGTATTGCACAGGGTTAGCACATTACTGTACAAAATGAATTGCTAAGGTAAAGTTTAATGAAATTTAATGACAGGGATCATAACTTCTATGATTCTAATTCTATGATTCTATGATTCTTCCACTGGTGAGGCTCTGAGACTCTTGTGGTCGTTACTAAATGAGACAGCTGGCTGCAAGTGACAGCTGATGGCACTAAATGCAAGTGGGACCTGTGGAAGACAGGGCCTTCAAACACTGAGGGAGATTTCTCAAATTTTGCCTGCACTTTTTCTGCAGTGTACTGACATAACAGTTGCTCCAGTTCTTTTCTTCTACCTTCATGACCCGCATACTTTTGTCCTGTCTGCTCTGGCATAATCACTAACTTTACCCTTCTCTATGTGTAACATTGTAGGTATAATTTTGATTTAACATGCTTGCTGTCATTTCATATCTTTATCCTCAGGTTGCCTATCTTGGCTATTCAGATGACCCCTGAGATATGAGCCATCGGTTAAGACTGGACCTAAACCGAAACAGACTGCAGGCCCATAGACTAGGTACAATTGTGGTTTTGCTGCTCCACAGGGACAAAACCTATTCCAATTTATTTCTAGCGAGCTATTGGATTCTGCTTCCACCGTAACTCCTGGAGAGACAACAATGACCATTTCCATAAATATCCAGATACTTTGCAAAGTAAACTGGAAAAGGCTATGTGAGGCACAACTCGCATTATCACTTGAGATGAGATATTTCATAGCAGCAAAACACAATTTTATTGGCAATGGCTTTTATAACTCATATTGACTACAGTTTATAAAAAAAAATCTTCTAGCTGAAACCAAGTATGTTAAGAAAGGTGCATATGTTTTAAAAGAGAGAGAGCTTTCTATTTCATATGTTTGCATGAACACTATTATCCAGCACTTAGGCAGATTCTAGGCATTCTGATTGTTAATTTTTGGTTATTCTCTGATTAGATTGTCAACGTTTATTTTGCACTCTTCAAAAAAAAAGCTACAGTCTACAGAGTCCATTTTTTTACCATTAAAATGATTCATTTGGACAGTCTCATTGACAGTGCATACTACAGAATTGGAGATGAACACTTTCATCATAAATCTGCATTTGACTATGTGCTTCAGCTGTTGGGAATATGGCTATAAATTAATGCAAGTTATGTTTACAAAACATGAAACCATTTTTGTAGACAACTTGAGACCCTAAATATGTCATTTGTGTTTGTTAACAGTAAAGATAATTTCTGAGTTGTCAACTCCAAGGAACATATATGGAACCTAAAAATGGAGAAGGAAATGAGGGGTTTTGCTTTCCTCACTTCAGAAACTGAGATAACTTGGTTTTAATTTTTCATAAGAAAGTTTGGAGTATTCTGTCTGACCTTCTGGAGCAGGTACTGATTCATGAATGCGTGCATTTTTGAATACTAAATCACTGGGGTTATGAAGTACTCCAGAGGCTGTTGTCTTAAACCAGGGCAAATCCACTAACCTCCTTAGAACCACAGTAATGTGCATTAGCTGTATTTATTTTTCTCTCTTTACCTAGAAATAGTGAAAAGAAATTGGAAGGAGCAAAAAAGTATTTCTAACGTCTTTAAAATATTCAGCATGCACTGTTACTATTAATTATAACATTCAGTTGTCCTATCCAGGTATCAAAACACCCAAAGAGGGTTAATGTAGGAGAGTAAATGCCCTGTAAATTATGCCATATGTTTTGCAGATTGTTCATATAGCATCTGACTTTCAAAACTTTTCGTGCTGTCAATCACAGAAGACCTATATACCATTTCTTAGCAAATTTATGTTGTTACTTTGAAGTGTTGTTCTCTGCTCAGTATGCATTTGAATGCTAGTGCCACTGGAATTAACCAGATTAGCTAAATTCTGATCCATCTTTGCTGTTCTAAGTCTGACATAATTACGTTGTCCTTACTTATTTGTAAGCAAGTGAAACAATTTTTGCTATAACAGGAAATGCTACTTATATAGTCTGGGCCACGCACATGTCTATTCTACTAAAGAAAAAAATGGACTTTGTGATGATATCAAAAACTGCTTAAATTCCATTTGAGAACTGGATCCGTTCTAAATACTCATGAGTCCTGTAAAGTTTAACTAAACAAATGCATGTGTTCTTGCTGGCTAGTAAGAATTTATACCATTTTATACCTGCTGATGGTAAATGTCTGATTTCTTTTTTTAACTTGCAAACCTTATTTTTTAATATGTAACTTTCAATGTCACCAATCCAGAAAACTCAAGTATACCTTGATCATACCTCAAGTATACCAAACTAGCCATGTTCCCAGGTGATCTTTTAACTTCTGGGAGATTAGCTGGCTGGTTGTCATATCACTGCAGCCCTACCCTTCAAAATATTTCAAAATATCCCTGTGAGATTAAATGCCTGCTAAATAAGTAGAGTAGATCAGGAAATAAATTAATATTTTTCTGTACTCTAATTGTCAGTTCATTTTATATCAACCAGATAATTTTTGAAGGACTGTTTCCCGTATTCATACAATTAGCTAATGAGGACTCTTCCTGGCTCTATTCAGAAAATCATGTACCTCAATTGTCTTATTATATGCTTCCCCTTAATGTGCATGGATATTATAGCAGAAATTGCTAATTTACTTTAAAACATATTTTAACATTTATGCTGCTTTGCCCTTTGTGTTTTTTTTGGGGGGTAGGGGGGATTGTTGTTTGCTTTGTTGAGGGGCTTTTGGTGCTTGGGGGTTTTCATTTGTTTGTTTGTTTGGTGTTTTTCCTTCCCCACACATGTTGAAAGTAAACACAGGCTGGGTGAAAACTGTGACTATAAAACTGCATCTGTTATATAACACTAACTGGTGTCCCTAGAAAATTTTCAACACCTTGGAGAATCTACAATGAAATTTTACTATATTTAATTATTTGTTGGAGAAAGCAATATACATGCAACGTATGTACAAACTCATCTGCACTAATAGCATGTAAACTACTCATGTAGATATGAGTCATAAATGTGAATGATATCACCTTTTATCTCACGAAGCAAATTAGCAGGTTACTAAACAGAGATATTTCTATCTGACTGCTTTTTCTTAGGTAATATAGTATTTCCAATTTATGATGCTGTACTTATAAATACTGTATTGGAAAAATAAGTAGCTAAACAAATTGGAACTTGACAGGGTTCTTTGTGAAAAACACTATAGAAGTTATTGGTTGAGGTAAAGCTGCTATGGAAGCTAATACTGTTATGGGTTTCTACCCATTTTTTAATTTATAGGAGGAAATTTCTGAACAGCAAACGCCACTTAGGACTCAATGGAAGAGATTTGGCAGATTATGTAGATTAAGCTTTTTCAAACTTCAGAGATTTCACCAAGATAGAAAATTGTATTGTAGTTTTTGAAAGAAGTGCAAGTAATGATTCCAGACCATGTTTTTCAGTATGTTTTAATATATATTGACATTACATAGATAAGACACAGAAATAAATTTAATTGAGGAACTATAAAGCTTATTTTAAACACTAGATAACTTAAGTCAAAATACCACGTGTACTAAATGGAGACCTCAGACTTTCTGCAGCAGTAAAACTTACGAGCAGTAAAACTTATGAGCAGTAAAGCTAATGCACGCTTCCTACCTTTGTGACTGTGAACGTGTATCAGGCAGCATTTGCACTGATGACCTGTGTGCATGGGTGTATTTAATGTGTATGCCTGTTCTTCAGAAGAAAAGAAAGAAACTAAAGAAAGACTATGTTGTTAGTGGAATAGTCACTGTTGCTGAATGAATGAAATAAAGAAATCAGAGTCCAACTTCTCCAGCAAATGCCACAACTACAATACCAAGCAGGGTGTTGACACATTAAAATTTGGCATCATAAAATTGGTACTGGAAATGTAGTTTTGTTGATGGAGCAGATCCCAAAAGAAAAACCTTCATGGATGTGCATACAACAATTGAACTATGAATTTAAAATAAATACAGTAAGTTGTAAAAGCAGCTGTCTGGGGATGTCTGCCACTGACTGCATATCTCTGCTAAAGTATCCACAGGACCCTTGAAAATATTTTTATGGCTTTGACAGGGAAGCAGTTGAAATGAAGATAAAAAGCTCATTTTCCCAACAGTAATCTTAAATACAATCATGGAAAAACAAGTATGCAGCTTGAGCTTTGACTGTACTACAGAAATATAGGTTGGATCAATTGTTGAAATCTGCTCTTAGAAATGTTATTTTGTCATTGATTGTGGTCTTTTTTCCAGGAATTTAATGTCTCTTTCCTCTCAACTTAAGTTCATTTATCCAAATACTGAATAACTGCATTGATTTTAATGTGAAGCTTTGACTTTGGGGTCTTAAATAGGCAGCTTACTTTAGATATTAACCACCAGAAATATCAGATTTCATGTTATGCAAATGCACTCTAAGCCATAGCAGATTTAATGTAACCAGTGGTTACCATTAACTTACCTCGAGTAACCAACCATCATTAGTTCAGTAAACATTGATTACAAATAATATTTAGTGTCTAATATTGGATAAATTCTCAGTACCAGTGAAGTTAGTGGGATTATGCCATGAAATTCAGTTTTTTTTTCCAAACTGTTAGCATGCCTATTGTATAAAATAGACCATTATAAACAAAGAGAGATTTATTTCTTTTTAGTCAACTGTTAAGATTCAGGAGCTGGTTCAAAAAACTTGTGGGCTGGCATTGAGCTGCCTACACCATCTTGTGATTCATCATTGCAGTATTACCATGTTCAAAACATCGCCTTTGAAATCATTATTCTGTACTCTCTTTGTGTTAACCATGTGTCATCTTCTTCAGGTGATGCAGCACTTTCAGAAAAGGCAATTAATCACTGAGGATTGCTAGGCAATTCAAAGATATCTATGGGGAGACAGTATCAAAGACACTGCAAGCTCTAAAATTAACATCAAAGTTATTATATCCAAAAGAAAGACTTGTACCTACTACTGCTTTCACAGCTGCAAACCTTTTCATTTAGAACATTTTGTGTATCTCATGGTTATGTTGTTCATAGCTTTTCCGAAAGTTTGTTTGTTTTTCCCCATGGAAGCAAGCGATTATTAACAGGAGATTAAAAAAAAAAAAAAAGTCATTTAAGTGTGCTTATCTGTTGAAGTCTGGTTGGATGTGACCCAGAAGCTGCTGGGTAATGGGTTTTTGAGCCTATGCAATAATTGTAACTCATCACCAGTATGTTATGCAAGACTGCAAATAATGGTTCTGTTTGAAGAATTATAGAATTATCCAATCTTGTCATCACTAAGTAAAATTCTAATTCAGAATGCTACAGTGAATGGAAGCCCAGATGTGCAGGCTTACTATTGTCAATCAAATATCATCTGGGACTATTTTTTGGATAGTTGTCAAATTTAATTCTTTTGATTCTTTCATATGCTGTAGTTAAAAAGTTCTTTACGCAGAAAACAAAACTGATCACAGATCTTGTGACTGTGAATACAATTTTAATGACTGCATAAAAGATTAAACCCAGAAAAGAACTTTGTTTCAAAACAACTGAAAAAAACTCCAACTACCACCTCATCCATCTGCACCCTGTGTTTATTAACTCAACTCTGCCACATAGGTTGACTTTTTTGTTCAAATTCTCACTGTTTTATACCTCTTTAGAGACATTTTGCTTTCATAGTAACAACTCATCTTTAAGACACTCTGGTAAATTTCATGAACAGTTTGATGTGTAGAAAAGTTGAGCTATCTTCACAGCACCGTCTCTGTTTTGCAGGTGCAGAGGAGGCACAGTAGGGTTCTCAGGGCAACAGGCACTTAATATCAATTGATTCTGACTTTTGCTGTTCAGAGAGAGTCAGAGAGATAATGATACAAAATACCAAAAGAAAAGGTAGCTTGGGATTCCTCCAGACTAATAAAGATAAGAAAAGTGTGTGGATTCAGACAGATATATGTTAAATATGACCCAAAATTTGAGTTTGGTATTTATGTGCTAAATGGACAAAACCTGGACAAAATCCTACAGGTGATGGTAGTAGATAAAAGGAAAGATTAAAATTAAGAACATGATAAAGGGCAAATGATTACAGTGTCTGATTCTTAAGATTTTGATGCAAAATGCAATATACAATATTAGTAGTTACCATTTTTCCCAGGACCTGTATCCAGAAGATCTGTATTTACCACCACATACTAGTTAAGTATATCTTCCTACTTTTTATTTAAACATAATTTGATGTACTGTATTATGTCCTTAGTGGGTGACACCTGTTTTGTTTAGATGTGATATGGATGTGAAAAATTTCTTGGAGAGTTATTTAATTTTCAGCAAATATTTATGCAATATGCAAAACAAAGCCACTTCACTGAAGTTAGCAAAAGCATGCCTGTTTGGAAGAGTTCTTTCAATCACATTCACAATAATCAAATTCTCTTTGGAGGCTGAAGAGAGTGGCTAGCTTTGTGCTGTGCTGTGTTGGGTAAAATTTTCTACTTCCAGTACTATTATTACAATATATTTATTTGACACGGTGCAAAAGACTCACATGCAAAAAAGAAGAAATGTGGTAACTGGTTCTTTATTTTCACCATACAACATTTTTGAGTGGTTTTGATTTAAAAAAAAAAAAAAGTTTGTTGTTATGATGCTCTGATAGCAAATTTATTGCTTGCTGAAGTAACAACTAAACTGGACAATCATTTCTTCTGAATGTATGCAGCTGACACAGCAAAAAAAGATTTTAAAAAATCATCAGTGCAGAGTACTGTTGAATGCCAATATAAAATGATTAATTATCTACAGGGAAGATTTTCAAAATCACTAATGTACCCAGGAGAAGAAATTGAACTGAAAGTTCAATGGCACTTGTTTTCCTAAATCTCCTGAGTGTTTTTGAATGTTCAGTTTCTACATGAATACATTACAAATAATGCTGTTGGAATACTTGGAAAGATCTGTTTGTTTTTCAGTTCTCCCTTTAATGCTTAATGATTCTTGTGGTCAACATTTGCCTTCCAAAAATGTGTACACTTTTAAAATCATTAAAGTCAGTTTATTATTTTGCCTTGTTATTCCTTAATCAACCTGCAGATGTAATTTTCTGGACATATGTTGAAATTATCCATAGGAGATAATGTGGTTGTTTTGTTTTGTTTTGTTTTATTTTCTGATGAACTTCTGAGTTCTGCTTATCTTGGTTGTGTTCATTGTCATGAAGAGAGATTTTTCGTGTCAAATTCAGTATTCTTTATGAAATGCTGCTCAAGGTGCATATCTCAAGGCTAGAGATTCAGCCATCAAGTCTATATCTCCTTAAAACGGGGAACAATTTCAAATCTAGTATCTCAAGTTTGTGAGAAGATTAGTCTTTGGCACAGCTAGATTGTTTCTCTAACTAAGCAACATGATATGTCTTCTGAGCATATTCTGTTGGAGCTTTCAGCTTCCAGGAAACCTGATACTGTTGTCTTTTTGATGCTTGTTAGGTTTACAGTTTTAAATGTTTTATTAGTTTTTTATATACTGCCAATGGCTCTCCTTGTAAAATACTCAAGGCATGTATTTGGCTTGTATCAAGGAACTCTGGTGATAATAGAAGCGTGACTTGCTTCCTGTTTTCATAGCCTTGATGATTTTGGCTTACAATGCTATGTAGGAAGAACTTCAGCAATGCAGTCTAGCTGTCTAGTGCTGTGTTACTATTAGTCCGAAGTCATGTCAGGAGGCCTAAGTCACTTTAGTGATGAATGGTCTCCCTCGCCTTGCTTATAATACCTGAGGGATTAATAATTTCCTTCTGTGTGGTACTTCATATTCCATTTCTGTTGGTTCAACTGATTTCTGTAGTCATTGACAGTAGATTTCCATCACTTCTGTTTTTGGTAGGAAAATACCACTTAGATTTATTCTGTTGATTTTTTTTTTTAATTTTTTTTAAATTTTCTTGGGACTATGCCAAATGTTTTGACAAATATTTGGGCCGGAAGGTTTTTCATAGGACAGAATTTCATGTGAGGAGAGACTTGATTCAAGAAAAGTCAATACTGAGATATGAACCCAACACTCACGTCTCGAAAGTGTCTGATTTAGATGTTTAATCAAACTTCCCAAACATTTGCTAAGTAGTCTGACAATTAAGTTACAAGATAGACTTGGTCTCTCTACCTACCTGAATATTTAATATTTTAAGGAGTAGAGCTGCTCCAACAGGAAATGTAGATATAGACTGTTATACCTTCTTCTTCTTTTTTTGGTATTTCCGTGCCCTCCTCACCCCCATCTCCCCCCACCCCACCCCACCTTTATTTCTTCTCAGCTAGATCAGTTTTGAAACACATGAGCAAGTGTCTGATGTGGCTGATTTTTCTGACTGCATCCTTTTGCCATTACTGGCTGTTAGAATATTCCTGTGTCTGTGTGTTGTGTATGTTCATTTCCAGAATTACTTCTTCTCTGATCAAGAAGAGTCGCCATTCAAAATTAATAGAAAGCAAATTCACTTTCCTTAGGATACGCTAATTCCTTTTTAACACATTTTTGTGTTAGAAAGGATGTGTCTGAAATCTGAATTGACTAAACAATCATGGAACGGGATACTGACAACACTACAGCGTTATATTTCATTAGTGAAGACAAGATCCTTCCTTTTGAGAGTTCTTAATTTGTTGTATTGATCAATCCCTAGCAAATTCAAGGGCAAACACAATTACGCCTTCTGAGTCAAAATTCTCGGTCAACAAATCCATCCATTGTAATTCCTGAATCTCTGGAATTTGACATAGAGACAGCATAGTGGAAAACACATTATTAAAATAGTTTCATTTGAGTTTATTGGCTTTGTTAGTCAGTGGTAGACCATATAATGAAGTTTGTGAAATTCAGTTTTTATGTAATATACTTTGTTATGTTATACTACATAAAAATACATATTTAAATAGAAATAGAAAAATAAAATTTAAAAGTATAGTATAGAAAACAATTTCTCATGGACGGCTTTGTTAGTGTAATGACTAGAATTAAAATTTCCTGTCATACAGTCCTTCAAGCAGCCTGCCTTTGATAATAAATCAATGCAAGATCACGTAGTGATCTAATCTCATTTTTGAATAAGCAGTGATCATGAGTTAAACATATACTGCAGTAATGATCCAATAACATAACAATGTGTGTTTCTTAAAATTTTTTTTGTTCAATATAATGAACAAGCTTCCTTTTCGTTTATCTAATGATTTCCCTGGTACTCATAAGACATATAATTAAAGAGGAATATCAAAGGAATAAAGTTTCTGTGTGCCAGATGAAATCTTAGCTATGAGTCCTCAAACAAAGATGGAATGAAACTTTGAAAATTATACACCAAAAATAGAAATTCATTAAAGACTAAAGACTCAATCTGATATTGAGTGTCATTATGTTTCTGTTTTTTTCTTCCCCTTATAATGCCTTAGTAATGTGAAATAGTCATGCTGAGGCACAGTGTCTCCTTGAGAGGGCACATGGTTCTGTCACCCATTCTCTGTGCCAGGCTGCAATTAGCTATTGATAATTAACAAAACGTCTTTCAGGTGTTTGCTAGGTTTACTACTTGCATTATGCATATAGGGGAAACCTTCTAGGCAAACAGGTTGTTGAAAATACACATGCAATTCTGATGAAATGGCTGCTATTTTGGATGAGCAGAGACTCAGGTTTTCCAGACTTAAAGCAGAACCTACTTCAGTTTGAAATAAAGACTCAGCTCTCTGTGGATGAGCACTGTAAGTGAACATGTTTTCCAAAAAATAGCGTATAAGGCAATGCAGCTTTTAATGTGTTACATTTACACTTTCATTTGCAAAAGGCATGCTTGAAAAAGGAAGGCTATTAAAATTGCAAAACCAAATACTTATCAATAAGATGCTAGCCAACAACATCTGTAACAACAATATAATCACAGAACCATAGAATGGTT
>VYXH01000654.1:40510-125035 GCA_013397275.1 Burhinus bistriatus | reverse complement strand
CCCGAAGTGGCGGCAGGGATCTTTCTTTAGCCCCTTAACCCCCTGAAGCGGGCTGTGTGGCCTGGCTGCCCTGAAAGGGGGATTGGCGTTTTCAGGTGTCGGCGGCGTTGAAGGAAGGACATGTCACTCCGACGGAGCTCTGCCAGAGGTGCCTTGCCCTCATCAAAAGCACCAAGTTTCTTAACGCTTACATTACCGTAGCGGAAGAAACTGCTTTGAAGCAGGCTGAAGAATCAGAGAAAAGGTACAAAAGAGGTAAGTTTGCTCCTGCTTAATATCAGCCTTAAAAAGTTGTTATAGAGGAGCTTTTTGTGTTAGATGAATCACTTTTTCTTTTTAAAGCAGGTGTATGCGCTGCACGTTTGGCTCTTGGGGGATGAGGGTTGCGGTTGAGGCTTCAGTGGGTGCATGCTGGTGGGTCTGCGCTTGGCACTCGGTGGCATATTCGGTTCAAAAATCAAAGGCAAGATCTGGACCAAACCAGGGATCAGATAGACTCTGTGCTTCTTGAACAGCACTGCTGCGGGTTGCCTCCTCTTTCCCTCAACGGTTTATTTTAAATGGCTGGCCAACAGTTAACATGAACAGGAGGTTGCAGTGGTCTTTTGCAGGCCCATTGACTGAGGGGGACAGATGCTCAGCCTATCAGGTTTTAAATTAAGAAAGCAAATTAAAGTAAAGCAACTTTGTCAATTGCAGTTATTTGTCAGTGAACAGAACAGCATTAAACCCTGTTATCTGCAGCATTTAGAGGCTGACCATCCTCATTTTCCTTTGCATTTCCCAGAAAACAGAAAAGAGAAATTTTCACCTAATAGGGTACTTGTTTTCTTTCCTGGGTGACGCTCACTGTCCTCTGACAGCTTAAGAAAATTGCTAGCCAGAGTGTTTTCTTCCTGACATAGGCATTGTAATTTTTTTTTTTTTTTTTTCTGGCTGATGGATAGTTGATCACCTAGGGAAGATTTTCTCTGCTTCAGTAATTTTTTTTATATCATAGGTACTGCGTATGGCAGGTGGGCAGAATTTATGTCTCCCAGCTTGGGGACAGAGTAGATTTAGTCAGCACCTATGGCTCAAATAAGCATTATGTGGTTGTATTTGAAGAGGTAAGCGCTCCCTTGGGATAGCTAACCTATATGAAAGCAACTGCCTGTCTTGCAGGCTTAGACACATTTGCAGAGCTGTGAGGTCAGGTCTGGTCTGGGCAGAATGCTCAATGCTAGATGATTCTTGAAACTGTAATTCTTGAAAATGTAACAGCCATCAAATGCTAAGTGGATGGCATTCTTGCTTCCAAAAAACACCTGAAGGGACCTGTAAAATAAATTGTAATTAATAAGAAGACTATACATATAGCACACTTTGCTTTAATCTCTGTTGTCTTTGCAATAATTTCTAATGCAGGTCAGCCACTAGGTGTTTTAGATGGAATTCCTGTTGCAGTAAAAGACAACTTTAATACAGCTGGCATTGAGACAACATGTGCATCAAACATGCTAAAAGGTACAGTAGAGCTTTTAAAGTAAAACCAGATTTCATTTCAGAGCTCTTGCTCTTCTCTTTAGAAGGTTTATGGAGCGAAGTCTTCTAGAAATCTAAATATTTTCAAAAAATGAGCTGCTCTCACTGGAGGAAATATGTTTAATTTCTTCTGCCAAGCTCATCTGGTATTACAGATGCATCTATTTCTTGTGTAAGCACATTATCTCCTTTATTCATGTAGTTCATTGCATTTAACAATGCAATGTTTATTATAGCCCATATGCTAAAATAGAATTGGTCTATAGTTCACATTTTGCTTCACGTTACTTTTAGGTCTACAGGAGAGCAGTCAGTACTGTTTGCTGCTGTTCTATCTAGCAAAATCCAAAGACAGCCGTCTTTTTTTTTATTTTTTATTTAAGTTCTGTTGATAATTGTTGACTTAAGTAGTTTTTTCATATGGCTGTAGGAAGAGTAGACATTAACAATTCTTTTCTGTATATTCCTGATATACAGACACATTTTATAAGGCTTTTTTAATTTTTGAAATTTCCTAGGCTCATTGTTTCTATTAACATGCCATGGACATTTTCAAGGTGTTAGAATGTTCTCATACTAAAAGCAAAAGTAGAAAACATTTCTTATATCTCTTGTTCTGCACAATGTAAACTGAAAAGTTTTGTGGAAGATGGCTCAAGTAAATTAGCAGAACCCTAATCTGATTATGGGGTTTTTTAATAGCAGAAGAAACAAAATATGAGGTTGCCGTTTTAAAAAGTATTCTATTACCTGAGATGGTTTTCCTTAAAGCACATTCTCAGACCCGTTGTGATTGACTGCAGTGTCATGGCTGAGACTATTGGGAATGATGTTGTCCTTGTTGTTCCTGTTGAGGGTGGGGGTGAAGAAACCCCTGTCATTATTCACAAAAGGTTGCTACCTAGGATCTCATGTAAGTGTCGTGGTTCTCATCCTAGTTTGTGTAAGTGGTCAAGGGTGCACACGTTTGATCACAGGATAGCCAGTTAGTATTTCAGCTTGTGGTTAACCATATGCTTCTTTATCTCATGGCGATGGGAGATAATTCAAGATAGCTTAGCGCTTCTATGTAAAGAGCTGTTTCTCATTTCTTCTAATTTTAGACAGTTCCTGCAAATTGGCTGAATGCAGTAATTTGCTACCTTTGTGGTAACTTGTTTATGTGAAGTCTCAGCTCCATGCTCTAGAAATGTGTAATGCAGAATGACTGGTTGTAAGTGGCAGAGGAAAAAAAAAAAAAAAAGACATTGCAAACAAAGCATTTGGTTTACTTCTGTTAAATTTTGGAAATTCCTGGTGTTATCTTGAAGCAAAACTATGGCACTGTGAACTGACAATTCTTATGCACAAATAACGACAACTTTGAAGTGTTCAGAGTAGCTACTTTTAAAAATCAGCTGTATCTGACCAATCACTCTCTTAATTGTTCCCATTGTTTTCAGGTTATATTTCTCCTTACAATGCTACAGTAGTTCAGAAATTACTGGATCAGGGAGCTGTGCTTTTAGGAAAAACAAACCTAGATGAATTTGCAATGGGGTGAGTGATGTTTATTTTTAATGTGTGATTGCACATTAAATAGAATACACACCATCTGTTCCGATCTACCTGTAATCCTTAACTCCTCTTTCTGTGAGGCTAGAAAATAATGAATACTTACCTGTGAAGACTATATAAAGCTGCATGAATTTCTCACTGAGCATTTGTACTGGTGTGTAAATTATATAGAAGCTGAGGTTTATGAACATAGTGTTCGACTATAGCTGTGTTTGAGGGGGAGGAAGCGGTACAGCCTTTGCAGAAGGCCAAGAACAAGCAGACTTCTTCCAGATCCAATAGTGTGTTAGTAGAATTGGTTACAACAGCAGTTAATTTCTGCCTTTTTCTCTCTCCTTACTGGTGGCTTTTGCCCTTAGCTAATTATTATCATGCCCCCAATGGCAGTCACTGCCTCTGCTGGTCAGCCACTGGAGTAATTTGTACGAGTACTCCCTGATTTGCTGCAAACAGGCTAATCTAGAGCAACACTTTAAATTGCCTAAGCTAATATTGGTGACTTTTTTGGGGGGAGCATGTTGGAAAATGCTCTCACAAATTGATTCTCCAGCAAATCAGTGAAGGCAGCGAAGCTATAATAGGGAACAGCATTGGGCCATTATGGATGGGAGTCTCTATCACCACAACTACTGGGTCTGGAAAGGAGTGTCTGGGGCTTCAGTTACCTATGAGAAACAAGAAGTGTTGTGTTTTGGTTGTGTTTTTATTTTACCTAAACCAAAGACAGAGGTTTGATCGGGAATTCACATGGATGGGGTGGACATACTTTGAATGTATTGTTTTGGATAAAGTAATTTCTGTGTCAAAGAGACACTCTTCAGAGGAAGAGTGCGAAAATGCATGCAAAAAACCGATTGTGCAGTATTACAACTGGTCTAAGCTCATTAAAGCACAGGATACTCCTAAGAAGGCTTATCCCACCACTGGCTTCTCACCTCTGGTCTGTGTGTTTGCATGATCTCTTATGCTAGCAGCAACACGGCTGCACCATGAGCTTGATGAGGGAGCTGATCCAGCTCAAAAGTAATGATGGCTCAGTAAGGTTAATTTTCAACTGCTGCATCAGCTGCCTGCTCTGTCTGGTGATTTGGCTAATAACACTGGCACCCTGGCATCGCGGGGAACAGGGGTGGAGGTTGTGAGGAAGGAGGAAAGTACCCCCGTCCCTGCTTCTGGTGGCAGCTCCTGCTTAGGTGACCACAAGCTGACTGAAACCAGTTTCTGAGAAGCCAGTCTAGCACTCTGAACCAGAGAACAGTGGCCTCAGGAGAGGGCTACAGAGTGACTAATAGCATGTTATTTACAGAAAAGTGCTTGTTCCCGCTATCACAGGGCTTTCTCTCTAGCAGCATGGTTTTCCACAAGATTGTTGTCATCTTCATTTGCCTTTTGCAAATGTATGGTTAAGACCTTTGTTTTGAAGCAGATGTGCCGCTTTACTGTTACGTTGCTTAAACCAGTTTTCTGTTTTTGTGATTACGTTCTTTTCAGTGGCATTAGCAGAAGTCGGAAGGAGGTACAAGTTCAGGTTCTGTGTCAGAAAGGGATGAAGGTCTATAAACTTTACAGTTCTGTGTAACATTGTTGAAGTTGATTGGATAAGGGTTTATGTACACCAGTCGTCTTGTGTTGAAATTGAATTTGCTAGGATGAAGGATGAGGAATTGGATAAAGAAAAAACCTTGGTGAATGCAGTGTGTCATCTGTTACTTCTGTCTGTATTTGTCCTACCTTAGATCTGGGAGTACGGATGGGGTATTTGGACCAGTCAGAAATCCCTGGAGTTATTCAAGACAGTACAAGGAAAAATCTGTCCCAAAATCTCATTCTGAGGACAAAGAATCTAACTGGGTAATAACAGGAGGGAGCTCAGGAGGCAGTGCAGCTGCTGTGTCATCTTTCACATGTTTTGCGTAAGAGGATTTTTAAAATTTTTTTTTATTAAGTGTCTCAAAACATGTTGCAAGGTTTTCATTTTATAATTTTCTCATAATCTAATTTGAAAGGGGACGGTTATTTGCACTGGAATGCAAGAATTTATTTCAGCATCCCTAGTCTATTTGTGGCATATCGTGAAGCCAGAATTAATCCATGTAGGCAAATTTAGGCTTTTTCATTTTTGAGTGTTATTCAGCATACTGATATGACCACTTTACACTGTGCGAAATAAAATGATAATGGCAGTAAAGGAATGACAGTTTTATTGTTATTCCCATGTGCTCTCTTAAAATTAACATGGGGTTTGTGACACATCCTCTTCCTCAGTAAGTGCATTACACAAATACATGCTGAAAACATAATTCAACAAATGAGATCTCTTAATTTGTAACAGTATAGTAATCTTTGCTCTTCTCCTTTGTTTTTATAGCAGAGTTATGTAATAATACACGAGATTTGGGATCTGAAAGCTTTCAAATCCCTGACTTAACAAAATGATACACAGATACTTACGAACTCTGTTTTAAAAAGTTAGAAGACAATTTTAGTTTTTTGTGTTGTGTTGTTTTTTTAAAGGAATTTAAACAAGCCAGATTTTTTTTTTTTTACAATGATGATTATCTGCATGGAATAGCAACACACTATTTAACAAATCAATTGTCTATACTATCTTCCCAATCCAACTGTTAATAAAAATATCATCCTTGAAACTTTACACCTTTCATTTTAGGCAGTTTTTAGAGCTACATAGTGGAGCACATTTTATAGAAGATGATTTCAGTTGTGCTTTTAACTGGAAGGTGTTCAAGAATGCTCTTTAGTTACTGTGTCCTTTTTTACCCATAGACTTTTTTGCTAATGTTGATTACAGCTTTTTTTTTAAAAAATACAGTGTTTTTATATACAAAACTCAATTTATTTTATTATGTTTTAATGATTCCTCTCTTCATCTCATCGCCCTTTGCTAGGATGTAGTCTACTCAACGTTTTAATACTGTTGAAACTGAACTCAGTGCCACCATTCCCAAGGACTGCTGGTCCTTGTCTTGAGCCAGAACGGCCTGATCCTGATATAGTCTGGCACCTTCTCTTATGTGCTGCGTGTGCTGAACTCCCATTTTGCACTGCTCAGCACTTTGTCTGATCAGGGAGATTTTTTGTCCAGCTATTTCATTGCCTATAACCTATTGTATTAGTTTCTTTCAAGCATCAGGAATGCTGCCAGTCTTTGTCTTTTTCAATTTGAGATTTGGATGTACAGAAATGCTACAAAATTGAAGATGTTTTATATCAACACAAAAGCATTGAAAAATTCCACTTCAGCAAAGTCAATTGAATTGGTTCAGCCATCTTGGAAACAGATTCCTATGGGAAAAGTCACATATCCACTTCAATAAAAATTGTACCTCCTTCTGAAGTTTAATTTATTTTTGGCAAAGATTTGGATGAAAGCTGTTTTATTTTTTAAATGATGCTTGAGTTAAAATTATTAAAAACAAGAGAAGACCAGGTTTCATTTCAATATGAATTTACAATTCCATTACAATTTTTGAAATAAAAAATTCAGTTTAGAGAGAACAAGATTTCACCTGTGAAAGAACAAAAAAAAAGAAGTCAAATTAAAAAAAAAAAACAACTTTGTTCTAAAAAAGCACCTGAGCTGCTCTAAACTGGGAGCTCTGATGCTATGCTTTGTAAGTTTCGAAACAGGAAAAACGTCCTAGACTTTGCAAACTATGCCCTATTATGAGGAGCAAAAAGCGTACTGTGTTGCTATTTATTTGTATACTGGAAAATGCTGCTTCATAGTGTATTGGCTACTGAATAAATAAGATACCAGTGTCTAATTTGTACACTAAATCATATGAGGCATATCTTTTGGAGTCCACAGATTGGAACAGACCAACAGAGAAGGTGGAAGTAGATATTTAGGGCCATATTCACATGGCCTAAATTCTGCCTGTCTACCTCTGCTTTGTGGAAAGAACTGGGCTCTCCTGCTGACCAATTCAGAAGCTCTAAGAAAAATAAGAGAAAAAAGATAAAAAATAGCAGACATAGGGAGCACACTGAAATTAAGGCTGTGTGGTTATGACTTCTAATCTGGAAGAATTCACATGTTTTTAAATCCATGCATCTTAAAGCCATTTTTATTTTTTGGAAATGTTCTGAATTATTTTACTAATTATAATCTTTCTGAAACCATAGAGCTTTAGGGTCAGACACGGGAGGATCTACCAGAAACCCTGCTGCTCACTGTGGTGTAGTAGGTTTAAAGCCAACATATGGACTGATCTCTCGCCATGGTCTCATTCCTCTAGTGAATTCCATGGATGTGCCAGGAATCCTAACCAGATGCGTGGATGACGCAGCAGTTTTGTTAGGTATTACTACTTCATATGTCTTTGTATGCTACTTATCTTTGTTTACAACATTGTCTCAAAACAAATTGAATTCTGGCTACCCAGCGTACATTTTCCTGTTCTTCATATGTCATGTCATATTTCAGGTTCACTTGCTGGACATGATCCTAAAGACTCTACCACAATTCAGGACACCTTTAAGCCATTTAAACTACCCAGTTTGCCTGATGTCAGCAAGCTTTCAATAGGAATTCCAAAGGTAACATTTAAATCCTGTCAACAGTTGTGGTCAGGAACAGCAAATAGGACACCTAATAAAAAAATATCTGCATCTTGCCCACCACCTCCCAGTCTCTCATGATTTAAAACAGTGAAGACAGTATGAGCAGCTCCTGGAAAAGAGCAGTACATGCTCTGTTGCTTGTGCAGGTGACTTGGAGTGAGCATACGCTGATGCTTCATCTAAAACATTCTGTTATTGTTGTGAGAAACGTTTTTGGGAAGTTTGAAGGGAAATGGGGCACTTGAATTCTTGATTCTCTCTGTTGCTTTTTCATCAGTCACCTGTGTAACCTCAAACAAGTTGCTCTTTGTGCCTTCTCAGTGACGTTAGTACTGGTTTCTGTGGTGATTTGAGATACGTGTCGAAATGGCGCTGTGTTAATAGGAAGCAGAATTTTAAAGGCAATTGAGTGGCACAAGGAGCTGTGATTCGCAGAGCTCTGTTAGGGATTGAAAGACAACTGTAATCTGGCTTCTGATGCATGCAATTCAATTGTGTTTGTAACTATAAGGATACTTGTAATTTAGGCACAACCTTTGTTCTTCAGAAGAAACTGTTGAAATTCTGTGGTCTGTGGTATGTGGGTTAATCCTACAGAGATGAACATAATATTCTTAAGAAGACTGGATCCTGTTAATTTAATACTGTTTGATTGTATAATATTTAATAGATGCAAGAAGCTTTAGTAAGTACTTTAAATTATATAGTGGTGAGGTAATAGTTTCAGTGTATTTTTAGCAAGGAGTATTTGCATTTTGGTTGCCATTAGAAGTAAATCAGTATGTAAAATCACACCCCTTCTGTTTTTCTCTAAGGAATATCATGCACCAGGGCTTTCCAGTGAAATCCTGGCTCTCTGGTCAAAGGCTGCTGACCTCTTTAAGAATGCAGGTGCTAAAGTAATTGAAGTGAGCCTACCAAACACTTGTTACTCAATTGTCTGCTATCATGTGCTGTGCACAGCAGAAGTGGCATCGAATATGGCCAGGTTTGATGGACTGGAATACGGTAAGGCCTTTGAAAGAACTTTTTTCTCAGACAATAGAAACATTGCTGAATGCCATTAAAAAATACTAGTTTTAATAGATGTGCTTTCCATGGTTGAATGTTTGGTGTTATTTCTCCAAGATGGAATAGAGTAAAAAAACCTGTCTAAATGAAAATGACTAAATAAATACATATTTTAATATATTTCACTTCTAGACACATGAGTGTCTAGGCTTAAAATCTGTTTAATATTTCTGTAATAAAACAGGAATGTGTTTTGTTGTTTTTCCAGAATAGCAGCATGTCAGACTGCAGCAAACAGTGGCCTATTGTATTACTATGTATAACATTACCTTCTGTTGTTAAATCTTAAGGATTACAGAAAGTATGAATTTCCAAATCGCTTTTTCTTTTCAGGACACCGTTCTGACATGAACAAGTCCACAGAAAGTATGTATGCTGCAACACGACGAGAAGGATTTAATGATGTTGTAAGAGGAAGAATTCTATCAGGAAACTATTTCTTATTGAAACAGTAAGCAGAACATCTTGAAACTCAAATTTGCAAAGTTAACACTTTTTTAAGCAAATGGTGATTAATTGTTCATTGTGACATGAAAAAAAATTTGTCCTTATACTAGTAGCTACTTATGATTGTTGCTTTAGCTATGTAATACCTAGTGAACTGTTAATAGTGAATGAAGATGTTTTCCCTTAGTCTTACCAGTGAGCTGCTTTTTTTTTTTTTTTTTCCGTACCAGAGTATTGTTGGCACTTATTAGTTAAATTAAGCAAAAACATATTCTATGGTATCGCCTTGAAATCGTACTGAAGCCATTACTGTCGTAGTGTTAAAAGTTCTGTAGCTGTTAATCTCATTAAAACTGCATAGAAAAACTGCTGGTACATTCTACTGAGGTTGTTCTAGAGAAAGCCAGAAGATACGGCAATTAAATTCACTATAGCTCTTCTCAGTATACAGGGAAAGGAAGGCACTGGCAAAGGTACTGAGCTGATGTCTTTGCAGGAAACAGGTTTTTATCCAGGTCATGTAGAGAAGCTGGTGCATGGATCAATTTGACTTTTTTTTTCCTTAGTTTTCATTCCTTGTCCAACAGTCCTCCTTTATGTTAGTAAAACTGCTGTTTTTCTCTGTCTTAATTTGTTCAGATACTAACAGAAATACTAGTCGTGTAATCGGTCTCAAAGCAAGTGCAGTACAGAAAGAGCTCTGTCAGCAAGAGTATTCATCAGACTTCTGGTTGCTCTCAGAGACAGGAATGTTGTCAGTCAGTATGTAACAACCAGCTTTTATGGAATGCCGATATTCCTTCCAAGTGTGCTCCTTCTGGTTACAACTGTCCAGATCACCTTTCCTAAGGCTGCTTTAAAATTCATGTAGTTCACTCTTCTTCGCTTCCATCAAGATTGAACAGGAGAGTCCTGTTCCTGTCCACAATAAATTACTTTTGAAGAACAGAACCCGTGGTTCAGAAAGCATTGTTAGAATAAATAGTAGAGCAAAAAACATCTGTCTATCCTGCAAATACTGCATTTTACACATTATTTTTGTCTTGTTTTTGGAATCTGTAAAATAACTAGGTGGTTGTTCAGGAAGTAATGGAAGCTTGACAAAATTCTGTCATAATTAACAGAGGGTATGTGTTTGATTTAACAGTATTTTTTCACTTTTTTTATAAACCCAATATAGTCTTTCCAGCTTAAAATACTGTTTGAGGTCCTTTTTGTTCCTTTTACTGTTTTTCTGAAGTTAACAGCTAGGATGACTTCAGAAATGATTGTAGAAAAAAGGCTAATTCCCACGATATGACTACTGAACTTGAATCTCCTGTCTCCTATTGATTGTAATGGTTTTCATTGCAGTTTTTTCAGAAATGTAAATCTTTAGATTACTCTAACAAAGTGGCTTTTGGGCAGTTTCAGCTGTGTTATCTGCAAAAACTCTGGCGTGTAACAGTTGTTAATACTCACCCCCCTGCTTTTTTTCTTTAGAATAGCTGTGGTTTTAGGTGGCAATTGCTTTTGAAACTGAACTTCTCTGAATTTAAGGATTCCACGTTTACCAGTTCTGCATATGAATTTAAAAGGAACAATAGGTGTAAAGCTGACTAATTTGTTTCTGCTTCAGAATTATGTAGAGATCCATAGACCACATGGAGTCCTCCATAGATGGTAGGGCTTTTCACGTGCTTTAAGTATCTTGCTGGATTGAATCTTAAATGATTAATGCCTATTTTCCAGGCCTGCTTAGTTCTGTATTGTTTCTAGGCTTTGCTATGCTATTCAATACACGGTTTAGTTTCAGAAAGGTCATAAAAGCGTTGTTTTGATTTTTAGTTAGTTATTGTAAACTAGGGTTTTGTTTTCCCTTCACCTTTCTTCAGCAGTATGCCCTCCTCCCTTCTCTAATGGCTTCATTGCTCTCATAGCATAAACACCATATTTGATGACTAAGCTTCCGGCATATCAAAAACTCAAGTACCAGTGTTAGTCTTTTAACCATAAGGAATATTGGCCTTGCTTTTTTTACAGTAACTAAGAAATTAAGTTCTATATTTTTGGAATTAGTGTCAGGCCCTCATGTCCATATTTCTTTCTAGGAACTATGAGAATTACTTTATCAAGGCACAGAAAGTCAGACGTCTCATTGCCAATGACTTTTTGAAGGTTTTCAGGAGCGGTGTTGATATTTTACTCACTCCTACCACTCTGAGCGATGCAGTACCGTATATGGAATTCATCAAAGAAGACAACAGAACCCGCAGTGAGCAAGATGACATCCTAACACAGGCTGCAAACATGGCTGGTGGGTAGGGACAGGAACTCAACTACATTTTCCCCTGCCTAGTCATTTTTAATGTCCATTCCCTGCAGCTGTTTAACCTCTTCTTCAGAATCAGGATATTTCACCTCTGTGTTGTAATTCTTAACAGTGATAACCAGGTATAAGGATAGCTTATTTATGAAATGCTGTGAAATGTAAGACTAGATTTTAAAATGAGGCACCCTGGAGCTGGGTAGGGGCTGCAGATAAAATGAATCCATTCAAGTTCCAGAGACAGAAATATTTTTCTTAGGAGAGTTGATTCTCTTTTTAGAGGATACTGACTCCTTCAATCACTCTAATTTCTTGTGATCACCTGGCAGTATCTTTAGTTCATTGACTGAAATTATTTTAACTAGTCTTTTTCCTCTCCATTAAAAACAATTCTAAGAATAGAATTGTTACAAAAAAAATACTCCAAGGGGATTTGTTTAGTAGTAAGTGGTTGCATGTATATCTTTTCTTTTTTTTTTCTTTCAGGACTACCAGCCATAAATGTTCCTACAGCTCTTTCGGAGAGAGGCTTGCCAGTTGGGCTTCAGTTCATTGGACGTTCATTCCAGGAGAAGCAGCTTCTCACTGTAGCCAAATGGTTTGAAAAACAAGTAAAATTCCCAATGATCCAGCTAGAAGAAGTGGAGAGGCACAACCACAATGTCTTTCAGCATCAGAAATCTGCTTCTTTTTCATAACATGGGACTCGCTGTTTGGCTAAAGCAAAAAGGCTGTGGAGATGGTCTAAAAATTTATTCCTGCTGTTAATTCTGTTTTGCAGAAATAATAATCCATTTTAAGAAGACCATATACAGTAATGCAAGATGGAATCATCACAGCTTATTATTATGTAATTAAGGCAAAGTGAATCATTAAGTAAATATGTCTGTTATTAAGAACCATTTCTAACGGATATTAAAAACACCAGGTTGAAATTATGTATCTTATGCCTAAGGAACTGCTTTTCTCCATCCCCAGAGGGTGTGTAAGGTGCCTGACCCATTAAAGAACCAACCTGAACTTCCCTGTGAAAATTGCGTTGTTGCCAAAGGGTTGTTTCCCTTCTGGAGCGTAGAATTTTGTAATGGAAAAACCAGACAAGCTTTAATGGAACAATGATATCAAGGATCCATTCACCAACAGGTAAATACAAAAGGAGACCTTATAGCAGCCTTCCAGTATCAGAATGGGGGCCTACAAGAAAGCTGGAGAGGGACTTTTTACAAGGGCATGTAGTGATAGGATGAGGGCTAATGGCTTCAAGCTGGAAGAGGACAGATTTAGAATAGATATTAGGAAGAAAGTTTTCACTATGAGGGTGGTGAGATGCTGGAACAGGTTGCCCAGGGAAGTTGTGGAGGCCCCATCCCTGGAGGTGTTCAAGGCCAGGATGGATGAGGCTTTGAGCAACCTGGTCTAGTAGGAGATGGCATTGCCTATAGCAAGGGGGTTGGAACTAGATGATGTTTAAGGTGCCTTCCAATGTAAACCATTCTATAACTCTATGAATAACACATAGATCGTTCATTAAAATAAATAAATAAATGAAATTCCTTCTAGCAAGCTCATGCAAGAGGTGAAATAACTTCCAGGTTTACAAATCATGCAGATTACTGTAGTTACATTCCTTGTAAGAATGATGAATTCCATATTTTTGGGGAAAGATGTCTACTAGTCCTTGAGTAGTTATTTTCTTCCTTCATCACTGTTCTTTATAATCAGCACTTAAAATGAGTATTAAGAAAGAAATTATCTTCTTCAGTGTAACTCTCCGTAAGAGTAATACCACCTATTCCTTCATGGATGGCTATTCAACACAATAGTAATCTGAAACAAATTTCCAAACCGTAATGTTGGTAGACTGGACTAATAACTTGCTGTGAATGTTGTAGTTTCCATTTTTTGAAAGTTGAAAAAACATGAGGGATAAGTTTGTGGATTTGGTTTTGCAGCAGATTTGCTTTTGGTCGTAGTTTACAGCTTGTGCATACGTAAAAAGCATAGGGTAGGAAAAATGACTAAGATTTAGTCCAATATGATAACATATTGAATCTTCCTGAATTACATCTTGTCTTAGACCATACTGTCACCTATATAAAAAAATCGCCTTATTTCTAAAAATAGCAAATGAATTGGTGAATTTTCCATGCCCCAAAGTGAGCTATTCCAATTCCTACATGATTAAAATTGTACGTCATTAAAAATCCCACGATTAAAATTTAAAAAATAAAATTAAAATTTAAATTAAAATATTAAAAAACCCAAGGTATACTTTGTTTCTAATCTGATGCTATCTGGCTTCTTTTCATACAACAGTCTTCTGGAAACTTGCTTTTTCTATTAGTGGGCGATGATGAGATGGGATTCCCAACAGCCTATTTTCACCGTTGTCTTGTTGAGTAATTTAGGTACGCACTAATCATACTGTCACTGTGCACATCTTGTCTTATAGCAGCTTGCTGACCAGAGCTCTCAGTGAGGTTATCTGTTATTCAGGTTGGAATACCTGGACATACACTTGGAATACCTCTGCTCTTTGATTCACAGTCACATCCCAAACCCAGACCTGCCACTTGCTGTTTCTAAAAGTAAGGATCAGTGTCTTTTGCCCAGAATTTGTGATAAAATGCAGACTGTGGAGAGCGTTCCCAGAGGGATGTGAAAAGGCTTGGAGTGTTACTGACAGAAGAGAACAGAGAATTGCGCTCTCCCTTGGAAATTAGTTCTGGACTGACTTTGGCCCAGAGGAAAATGCCTGCTTATGCTTGGCAATCTTTCTCTTTAAACTTCCCCTGATGTTATGAGAAATCTGATGCAAAAACTGGATCAAGGCAAAGATCCCTGCTCTATGTTTGCCAAGCAGCTAGAGGAGGGGTAGTGAAGGGGAACTGTTCCCATACCTGCACTACTTCTGGTTTTTTTAAAGCAGGGCTCTGATTCCAGTCTCTGGCATCCTCTAAACGAGCATTCAGCTGATCAGAGCAATTGGCTGTTCTCACACAGGTCCTTCAGCGTTTCTTTTGCTGGTGGATTTCTGAGCATAGAATAACTGTGCAGTGAAACACACAGTTGGGAAGGTACAAACCAGGTAAGCGGACGTCCATTCTGCAACCTGAAAGTTTGTAACTTTATGTTAGTGTTTGAGATGCATCTTTGAATTAAAGGTTGTAAAGCCTTGAAAACAAAACTCCTGGGTAGATACTTAAATTTCTGGGTTATTAGATTCAAGGCAGCCCCAACAAGGCTCCTGCCCTGCTCCCACTCCCAGCTGTTTTGTATTTTGGGGGACCATATACCTGATGCTCTTTCTGCCCTCCCCTATCTAATGCTGGAATTTCCCCAAGCCAGAGGTGAGAGCTTGGAAACCAGCATGGTCAAGCAAGATGCAAGATGTGCAAGAGTTCTTCATGTTTTCAAAAGGATATGTAAGAGACTTCTGCTGTCTTCATATTAGAAAACCATTTCAAAGTGGTTGACTCTGGGCCCCTCAGCAGTTTCTGAAGTAGCTTAACACCCTGGCTTACCTGTTGGTATAGTGGTTGTGAGGGATATGTCTGAGCAGAGCTTTGTGTAGCTGCTGCCAGTGTCAAGTCATGGCTGCAGACCTATAAAGTTTCTATGACAGATAATTAGACTCTCAAAACCCCTTATTACAGAAGTAGAGGAATTCCAGGGAGCAGGAAGGTCTGAGGGTAAAAAAAAAAAAAAAAAAAAAAAAAAAAAAAAAAAAAAAAAAAAAAAAAAAAACCAAAAAAAAAAAAAAAAAAAAAAAAAAAAAAAAAAAACCAAAAAAAAACCACAAAAACCCCCACCCCATGCCTATATGAACATTTTGTACAGCTGCCTTGAAAAACAATTCGCTGAAATGACGGAGTTGAAAGTTTTATGGCATTGCAGCATAGCCACAGCAGGGGATAGGTGTAACCTTAGCATACAGTGAGCCCAGGTAATTCCAGTGTTTCCTGAGGGAAACAAAAGCTAGAGCTTTAGCAAATGAGCAATCTGCTTAAATGTTTGAGGTGGCAAGTTTTTTTCTACGGGTAATGAGAAACTGTAAGGACATTGCTTTTGCTGTAAGATGTTTTTAAATACAACTGCAATCTGAGACTGTTAGGGTCATGCAACAGTCATACTTCATGTTAAACTGGTGCCCATGATGCCACCAGAGAGGACAAGGAAAAAAGAGGAGCAAAAAAAGCTTATCTAAGTTTGTTATTTTTCAGTATGTCTCTCAAATGAAAATGAAGGTATCCAATTACAGGAATGCTAGAAAGAGGCAGGAAATGAAAAACACTCACAATCATCTTAATTAGCGTACCACACCTTTGCTTGACTAATGTCCAGATTCAATTAAGGGATTCCAAGCTAACCTTTTTTTTTTTGTAAACAGAAGAAAGGCTTTTTCCCACCCAGCAAAGGCATCCTCCTGTGCTCGCTGTTGAACAGCGATAAAAGGTGTTTTTAGCTCAGCGGTGCAGGGCATTCAGAGAAAGCAGCAGGAACCCAGCCAGGCGGCTGTGCCTGGTCCCGCATGCAGTTTTATAGCCTGCTCTGTGGTCCGATACCTGTACAATAATAAAGGTGTAAGTGCTGTCGAGAGTAGCAAGAAAATGCTGCGGCACAATATGTGATGAAATGGACTTCAAAGTGCTGGGAGCCAAAATTTGTTTAGCTAGAGGCACTGTTCTTGTATGTCACTGTGTTGCTTGGTGAACGGAGTTGTGTGGCCTGCCTTGCCGCCACTACTCATGGTGTATGAGGGACAAGTTGCTGTCACGTGTGCCAACTCAGACAGCCGGGGCAGCAATGGAGACTCCTGCATTAGATGCCCCTCTTCAGGAGAGGGTGCATGGTGGTGGGATAGAAAAAGGGCTTGGAGTTACAGGGCAGAGGAAAGGCTGGCTGAAAGGCTGCTGCGGGTGGGTGTAAAAGGTGCAGCGATAAGGGAGCAGGAGCAGAGGTGGGGAGAACCGGCTGGCAGCAGCCAGGCACCTGCCTGCACTGTGCTGTGACCTGGGACAGCTGCAGGGTTGCGACTGCAGTTTGCCAACACTAAACCCAACAGGGAGACAAGCTCTTGCGCTGTAGCGTATGAAGGAAAAGCACCAGGCACTTTGTTGTGCCACCCAAGAGGGGCTGTTTCAGCTTAGGAAGAGACACAGAGAAGCATAGAATGGTTGTCTAGGCAGGCTGTGAAATACCAGGAGGTAGAAAATATGTGGAAGAGGGGCAGGATTAAGTGTCATAGGAACCGGCAACTCATTCGAGAAGCCAGCGACTTAGGAAAGGAAGATTGAAGAGAGAAAGGACATGGGGATGAAGAAGCAGAAGTATTCTGGTGAAGGAGGGACCCCAACTTCATGTTCCTAGGTTGAAATCTTTGAAGGTGGGTACCTTTGTGAATTGTAACTCTCTGAACTAGAGAGTCTGCTTGATTTAGTCCAAGACCAGAGTATGTAAGACTTGCACTTGCAAGCTTTTAGTCCCATTGAGTGCTATTCAGGCACACATAATGCCTGGCATAATATGTGCTTAACAAAAATCAAAATGAAAACATGTTATTAACAATATACTTCAGGAAACCTAGGAACACACTGCAAAAGGGACCTTGTGGCCTCAATTTCTCTTTATAGGGAACTATTTCATATGGTCACTTCCATAAATTTATTAAAATCTATCTAAAGAGTATTTTAGTTTCTTTCTCCTATTAGTATTCCAGAACCTTTTGTTAGGAACTTTGATCACAGCCAAGCCACACGCACTTATTTGCTCAAGGCAATATTGTTCTTTTGTTTAAATATGCCGTCTCACTCCTTGTGTTTAATTCACTCTTGGATTTATAGAGCACAGTTGCATTCTTCCTTAGCCTTTATTCTGCTAGGATGAATAAGTCAAGCTCTTCCAGTTTACTCCTGTATATTAAGAGTGCCCAGTGTTAATCCCTGTAGCCATTCACTGCACCTGCTCCAGCTGAATTCATCTGTCTTCCAACATGGGTGACAAATATTGTAAAGTCAACTCCAGGTGCAGTTTTACAAGCACAATAGCATTAATATTTCCCCATCGCTCTTGAAAAATTCCTCCCCCGAACACTCTGGAATTGCACTTGTCTCTTACTCAGCCACGTTATACCACACCACACTGGTAGCTCAAAGCCAATTTATGATTAACCAATGCACTCGGGGCTTTCTCTGTCTCCGTTGCTTTCAATGGATAAGCATTTCTGGTATGAGCTGAGAGCTCATTATTAAGTTTCTGGGTTCATGACCCTGCACTCCTTCTCGTTACTGCTATTCAAATTCTCAGTTTTTCCTGTAGAATACCACTGTCTGCTGTTTTGACAGTAACTCCCAGTTTCGTAAACAAAAAATGTGTCCTTGGAATAACTTTACTTATTGCCATAACTTTACCCTCATTGCAATCATTTTCCAAGCCATTGGTGCCAATGGACTTAGAGAACAATAAAATCCAGCTTCTCCTATGTGGCTTCTGTAAGTGTCACCTGTGCCCTGATGAATCGTGACAATGCACTGCCTGTTGACAACAGCTAGATACAGGCTGAGGAGCTGCAGCCACCCTTAACAAAAAATTGGGGTTTTGGTCCTCACCTTATTCCGTAACTGGCTTACTTTGAAGGCTACAAGCAAACAGAGCCCCGTTGTGGTAAACACTGTGCAAGGCTATCAAGAAAAGAACCCACCCCTCAAAAGAGCGTGCATCTATTGTGCNGCTATTGTGAACAAGAGCTGCCTTTTTGCTTTGTATCCATAGCACTGGAAACATAAGAGCCTGAATGATCTCCTCTCAATTGCAAACAATGGAAACACGCTGAATCACTAAAACCAAACATTCAATAGGCAAAATGCAGCCTTGTCACTAAGACAAACTGCTCACGGCAACAATGAGGCTTGGAACAGCTTGTATGGAGCCAAACTGGCTCTCGTACTTCAGCTGAAGTTCATCCAAAGTTGAACAGGGAAGTCTCCAGATGGTCACTGCAACTTGGGCTAGAAGGAGGGGCTTTTTTGTGTAGAATTTTGGTTAAGGCTTAAAATTAAGACTTACCCCCAGAGGAGTGGACGGGACAAACCATGAAGGAAAATGGCATCACTTAAACAGGGAAGATGTTACTACTTGAAAAAGATATTATAGTCATAGCACTTTGACAGTTATTAACTCAAAAAACAGGGGGAAAAGCACAACTGTGTCGCAAAGTTTGTGCTGTGCTTTTTTCATACAGCATGTAAAACAGTGCCATTTCTTTTACAGAAGAAAGCATCTAACTTCACAGTATTTAAACAGACAAGCAACAAAGTCCTCTGTTGCAGCCCCGGTCAGGAATGCAACAGGCAGGGAGATGTTCACGTTGTTGAACTGAGCTGTAAGTTACACTTCATTCTGGGTCTTCTATTTCGGGTCATATTTGTGTCTATCCCCTGTGCTACACAACCACACTGACAATGCAGACTGCCAATACAGCCTGGCTCAGGGAGAGCACGAAGTAGCTCAGAAAGACTTTCGGAGGGAGGCATTGGCTCTGAATTAATCTGCCCGCTCCCAGGGACACCAGCCTGCCTGCTGGGCAAGGTGCTGGGCTCCATCAGCTTGGCCACACAGCAAGTCAGAGAACGTATTTAGGAGGAAAAGCTGACCCTGAAAGACCTATGCACTACACCAGGGCAAAGGCCTGAGGGCACACCTGGTGCCTCTCCGGAAGTGTTGGCTCAAACGAAAGCTAATACCAAGTTTAGGAGAGGGACGTTTCTCAGGACTGTATTTTAATAGATCTGTACTTACAGTTTTCAAGCATAGTGATGATAATAATTATTAGACTTCTTAGCTTCCAAGGACTCAATGATAAATTTGTGTTTCTTCATTTCCCATTCCAGTCTTGAATCAATCACAAGGTTTGAAGCACCCATAGTAGCATGCACATGGTGAGTGTGAGGAACATATAAAAGCCACGAGGGCTATGTGAAACACTGACTATGCAGTTGAGGCCATAACACATGCCAAGGCACGGGGTCTGCCCTGGGGAACATGCCTAAACATCCTCAGGGAGGAACAAGGAAGGACTCGGCTCTGCTCATGCCTGTTTGATTTGGGACTTAGAGCATCCAGTTGACAGAATCATCCTCAAAGCCAAAAAAACATTCACTCTGTGTTGTAGCCAACACTGTTGCATGTCTTTGCCATGAGACCTTCTCATTTGAGGGCAGCCCAGCAAGGACCACAGCACATCCAGGCAGGAGGGGCACGTTCACACAGCAAGCGGAGAGGCCCTACTGATCTTCAACCAAAGGGAGAGGAGACTACACCTCCCAGTATCTCTCCCAGGGGAGGAACTCAGTGAAACAGATTACTCTTAGCCAAAAATACTCTTTGTTTTGTCCCCAGAGTATATACTGAGACATTGCAGGTGCCAAGTGTATTTCTCCCACCCGGCATGTTTTTCTTGAAAATCAGATTCCCATTTTCTAGTACATGCTACAAGAGGAAAGGATGGTGGTGGGGAACTTGTAGCATGCCATAAGAAATGAGGGGAGGCAAAATGGAATACTAAGGGAGAAAATTATTTTTGCAAGCAAGTCAGAAAAATATTCTAATGCATTCGCTCTTCAAGCACAGTTACATTTGCAAACAGTCTGATGAAAGGGAGGTGCGTTGCTCCAGTTCCATCATCTCAGCGAGACTGAATTGAAACACTGAAGTATTAGGACTTGATCTAACATGCTTTGAAGCTGGTGAAAAAGAGACTTCAGCTGAACCCACACTGAACTAGCACCCTAACTGAAAATAAAGAAGATAATTATTTCCCTTTCTTCTTTAAAAGTGAGACTCTAAGACAAGTTATGGCATAGAGGAACTTTAGAGAGCTATTGCTCTCCTCTGTGCAGCCTTTGTGCTTTTCGTGTAGACTCCTCCTCTGCCAGACTGACACTTCAATGCCGCTAAATTTATTCCATTTAAAAACAAGATTTCCTAATGAACTTGGCCAAGAAACATGGAATTCATTGATACACTGGAGATGGTGGAGAAAACCTTTCAAAAGTGAGAAGAAAACTGATTCTAATGAGTGTAAATGAAGTGGACGTGCTGGTGTCACGAAGAGACATCGGTAAACATAGTAATGCGCGTGGTTGCCTAACAAAGGTGTCCAAAACTTCCTTCTCCTGCCATTCTTCACTCCTAAAGCACAGACATTCCCTAGACCGTTGCCTGTGCCTTTCATGAGCAAACTCACTAAACAAACATCACGTTTCCATGCAGTCTAGTGTTACCAGAGTGAATGTGCTATTGAATTAACAACACTTTGAAGCCACTTTAGAACATATTTCAATCTCATTTAAGACATGAGAATTTAACTCATCTCAAACTCCAGTTCTTACAGTCAGAAATCGCTGTCATTGCCTTAAGTATCAGTTAGCACAGTGGATGGGTGGGGGACAGGAAGAGTAAATACTGCTTAATTATTCTGTTGATCTATTCCATTTTTAAGTCTTTTTTCTAAGAGCTGCTGCAAGCACTGACCTTTATCTGTAATTACCATTAAGGAACATTGGCAAGAAACAGTTCTGAAAAATTATGAACTCTCCGAACATGAAGATGAAATCTGAAAATGAGTTTCATTATTCATGAATAGCCTTTGGAGGTATCTAACTGTTTCTGTAAGGCTAACATTGTCAGGTCTCTACCCATATGCCACTTTTATAACATCTATTATATTTTTCTATTTTTCAATATATTAATCTTTACCAACAGGTAGGAGGCACTGGTTTTCTCTGCTTTACAGAGGAAGAGCAGCTGCACAGAGAAACTGAAGATATTTTCAAACTGATCTTTTTCAGAAGTGACTTAGCTCTGCAGTCATGACACCCCTTCTGAGAGCTTGATCAGCCATCAGACTTGAGGTTGCTTTCCAGGAACCTGATGAAATGTTATAAGGATAAGACCAATACTCCGAGACTGCACTTGCATCACTTTGCGCTAAGTAATGTTTCTTATTATTCTGCTGAAGCAGGCCGTATTTACTTGTATGCTAGTTTTGTATCACTCCCACTTTCTACAAAAGTGTCAAGTACCATCCAAGAAAAAAAATCACTCTACAACTCTAAATATATGATAACAACGTTATTATCAGCCACCTCTTATAACGACATTACAAAGCTCTCAGGTTAGTTTGATGGGAAAAATTTTTCTATCATTCTGTTGACACTCATTATATTGTTTTCAAAGCATCCAGTCCAGTCTCCCCATCGTGGTTTCTATTATTTTTCCTGTGACTAAGACCTGACAGACTTATGATCAGCTGTGTCCTTTGAAATGCTAACAGGTTTAATGTGTTAGCTTCCTCTCCTCTTTCCTTGGGGCTTCGCCAGTGGCCATGATCCCGACAGCCCCTCAGCCACCCTCAGTTTCCTGGAGGGAAGTTACGCATTTTCAAATGTTTAGCTGCAATTTAGCATTCTCCCAAATTATTACTGGAGGGGAAGATACCCTACAGTATTATGACAGGGCTATAACATCCCTGTTTTGTGTCTATAAATATCTTTAAGACCTTTCTCTGCTGTTAGTTACAAAGCTTTCGTTTCGCCAGTGGCACTGGTAGGGGATCAGGAGCACAGCTGGGCTGAGAAGGGAAGGTCAATTTTTATTCCTAAGCAGCTTAGGGCTCAAGTGTTCAATATCTTACCTTACCTCAAGTGTTTAGTATCTCATACTATAAGAGCTGCATCAGCTTTTCCAGTCAGAAGTTTCTGTCTTATATTTGTTACTCTCGGCTTCCCCATTCTTCCATTTATTATATATTCACAGAGAGGAGAATGTTATTTTAACAGCTCCCTCTCAGCCAGGGTGTTGTTTTTCTTGAAACTAATATACCCTTATTTTTTCCCAGTTACGTCTTATTAGGCAACCTGTAAAATATTCTTAGATGTTTTCCAATTATCATTTACATTTTTCCCCCCAACTGACTTAGTTCGGAATTGTTTTCCACTTTGTGAAATTGTATCAGCTAAAGCTACTGATTTGCATTTTGTTTGCCTTCAACAAATGTAATCAAGTTATTAACATTTTTAGTTATTTATTGTACCTCTAAATTTTAGTACTGTGGCTCCTCCCCTCTGCTGAGGCAAAAGTCTAGTCTAGAGTTTCCCCAGTCTCTGGTGCAATACTTTTTAAGCAAGAAAATTAAGATTGTTATTTAGTGATTCTGAAGACGCTTCAGTGCTGGCAACAGGAGACTGCTAACATAGGTCTTTTGGATTAACGTCTCCCACAAAAATGCAACTTTCTTTTTCCTCCTATACATTATAGATAGTAGCTGAAGGAGCCAGTCATCTCTTCCTCCATAAAAACGGCTGCTCTCTCACAGACAGCAACTCATACTCCATTTTGCACTTTTCATGGTGGGAAATCAATCCATGAGTTCATTTCTTTGTCATTTGTCACAAGTAAATAAATCATGCCCTTTTTTTTCTTGGTCATAGTGTGCCGTTTCTCATCCCCTTCTGTCCTCTAAACCTTTCTTCAGAGATTATAACCAGTGATTTAAAGATTTCAGTCACCAGAAATTTCCCATCAAGTTCCAGCAATGCCATCTCTATTGAATTTATGCTTATAAATGAGCAATTCCAGTTCTCTGTTTATTATCTAGGACCTTTGCATTGGTTTAAGCAGCTAAATAATATTTTCTCCTTATCATGTCCTTGGGCATTTGGGTTGGTTTTATTCACCATGGCACAGCTTGGGGTTAAATGAGTGCTCATTTGTTTCCCCTTTCCATTTTTCCTTAATGCTGGGTCTGCCGGAGGTCCCACGGTCTCCACTGTTGGTCCCTTTCTCACAAAGGGCAGAAGCAGAGGAGTTTTCCCTGGCCGGCTCAGGGTCCTCCCGCTCACCAGAAACCCTCTGAGAAAAAGAGCTTTCCTTCTCCTCTTTGACCAAACAAATTCATGCCTGCATCCTTTCTTAGGCGTGCACAAGTGGTTTCTGTTATTACTCTGGTTAATACTTGACCATGTGTTGCTTTGCCTCTCTCTCCCCCCTTAAAAAAACCCCAAAACATTGCCCCATGAGTAGTTTTACACCTCAGAAGAGGGTAGGCAGGAATGAATCTTTAAAGCAAAAATAATTCTTTGTGTGTATCCATATCCTTGCTCTTAGCTTTCATTCTTTTATAGGAACTGTGGCATTAAAAATATCAGAGGTCAGTTCAAGGTTGAAGTTGTTTTATTGCACATAAATTCAGGCATTAATGATACAGTCCTCTCCTTTGATTTTTAGTATGATACAAAATTTCATCAAGATGGTTATCCTGCACAAATAATCAAACCCACAGAAGCCCATTCTTGAAATCAGTGCTGCATCTTATCGGAGATGTATTGGACACCAAATGAGAACAGCTTTAGCAGTCTCCTGTCAACGCCTTGCAAAATGGTCCTTTTACAGGATGTGCTGTAAAACAGGACCAATTATTCTTACAGATTGCAATACAAATTGTAGTGTAATTAGTACTTAACAGCAATAATGAAAGAAAGTGAGAAAAATAGTGACATAAGAGAGAAAAAACCATTTATTCAAAGTAATTGCACTTCCACCTATTTATTTAATGTTTGCCACTTTCAAATCTTGTCATCTTGCCAATACAGTAGCACAATGTTCTGCTGCTAGCCCTTTATATGTCTTAGTAGAATAAGATTCTTAGCTACAGTACTCCCTTACTCTCAGAAAAGATTCCTTCCTAATCCAATCTCCTAATGGCTCAGCATTTTGTGTTGAGAGATCTTACATCATTTTGGGAGATCAAATAAGCAACTTTTCAGTTGCATGTCCCAAAGGTACTATTGTCTATACAGCCACTTTAAAAGCTAGGACTTTTTTCCTCCCACTTCTGAAGTGTTTTCTTACTTAGGAGATGTTTATTGCATTCTCTGTAACTGCTTCTTACTCAGGTTGCTTAGCCCAATACAAAATTCACATTTAATGACCTCCTTATTATTTCAAATGTCTAGAGGAACTTGATTGAATTCAAAGCCAATACCGCTGCAAGGGTATTGTAGGTCTAAAAGATTTCCTTGCAAGTCTGTTGGAAGAAAGAAAGAAAAAGAACAATAAAACAAACCTAGACTGGAAAATAGCCACCAAGAACAAAGGTACAGGCTGCGTTAACAGGCATGGCTCAATGGCACCCAGGATTTTATACTCTTTCATCAATACTCCATGGAGCTCAGGATCCCCAAGTTCTCCAAAATGTAAGGGCTTGGTTTTGTTTTTTGGATCTATGTCTCCAGATCTATGGCTACAAAAACATGAAACAAGTGCAAATTGCTACAGCGTTAATTCCCAAAGTTGGCAGCCAGACTAAATTAATGGTGTTCGGAAAGTGTGAATTGCCGCACGCATTTCAATGGTGCTTGGTCTCCAGGCTGCAGACAACCATTTGGATAATGAGTTTTTTAGCTGTTTCATCACTGATTGTGCTACCAAAACCATTGAGAAAATGCATTCCTCTCTGTATGCCGGTTGCTTTCTTGCCAGTGGTCAAAACCCTCCGGATTCATCCTTTGCAATTCCTATGGCATATCGATGAACTGGCAATATGGACCTTGTAGATAGCATGAAACCCAGGCACAGCATAAAACACTGAATATACCAAAAGCAGCAGGAAAGCAAATGTACGAATGTATCGTTCACAACTGTGCAGAAACTCACAAATTTTCAGAGCAGCTACTTGGACTTTCCAGCCTGCCCTGACCTCGTGTCACGGCAGCCAGGAGTCTTGAAGCAACTTTCAGATCCTGCTTGTCACCAAGCATCCAGGTGTACCTGCCTTGTGTAAACTGTCAGCAAAAGAAATGATCAACTTTACATTTCAATGTAAAAGCTTATGCTTTTCTCTGTTGTGCAGGAGTGAAGACAGAGAACCTGGACTTGTTTTCAAAGTCACATGTTAGTAATATGTGGCAGGATGAACTTAAAGGTTTCAAAGCCTGATTTAAAGCCAAAATGAGTTGGGAAGGGTTCAGTTGTTTTAGTTAGTGCAATTTATTTTTGGTTTTGTTTTGGTTTTTTTTGTTGTGGTGGTGTTTGTTTTTTTTTAATATAACAACCCACTGCAGGGCTTGTTACCGGTTTTACTTAAGGTTGTCTATATTTCCTTTTCCGCATGGGAACAGCTATGTATTACAGAGCACCTATACAGTGTTGTAGTAACCATGTCTGTATCTGTGGTTGTGTAAGGTGCAGACAATGTGCAAAAAGGCCCAAGTACCTAAAATGTCTTGTTTTTTCCAGTGTACCAGTTGCTCTAACAATGGTTATTACTTTTCTTTGGAAACCTTGCTTGCTTTATGCACATTAATGCGTTTGTGCCACTTTATCTACCCCGACAGGCCATAGCAGAATAAGCCGTGCTCTGTAGGCATGTCCCAAGGAGCATGAAAAGTGAAACTAGAACAGGTTCCTGCATTTTGAACTGACATTTTAAGCAACAGTTACTCCCTGCCTCCTCCATGGCCAGCCTACAGACAGGGCAGTTTCTTTCCTAAAGCTTTTAACGGTTTCCAAAGAGCTGCTCCGATCAGCCTGCCTTGCCCACATCCTTCACCAAAGTTACTGGGGACTGCTCACGTGAGGAAGCCTGCTAGCACAGGTGGTGAGGATGCAGCCAGTCCCTGGCAGCCCCCACAGATGCCGATCCTAAACTGGGATCATAGCCCACCCAGCTCCATGTTCAGAAAGCAGACCTGCCTGATGGCTGCAGCTCTGTATTCCCCTTCCAGGGCTGCCGATACCCCCCGGCAGCAGTGCTGTGCCACGGCCTCTCTTTGCTCCGGGGCTGTACGTGCTGGGTGTAGCCATGGACCCATTGCAGCACCGCTAATCTCCAAGCCCCAGGTCCTTCCCCAGGGGCTGCAGGGGTACAGACATACCAGCCCGTGCATCCTTTTGCCCAGGCAGTCCTCATCGTGTTCTCCCGCACGTGATCGGTTGTGCAAGCATTTTGCCCTTCCATATCAAATAACTTGACCTAAAGTGTCTCACATGATGGGACGCAGGGAAATTGAGAAGCCTGAATTGCTGTGGTTTCACCTTTCTAAAGTGAAGCACCTGAACCAATGACATTTTTATGCTTCTGAAGCCTGGGGACCTGCATTTTTTGATCATCCCTCTGAAAAAATGCAGTAGGACTGTTTTTCACAGAAACAAACTGAGAACAAAAAAGACTGGCACCAAAACAGAAATATTAGTATTGAGAGCATACACATAAGATTTGGCTGAAGCAGCAGAGGGAGAAGGTCTAACTGAAAATACCATGCAGATGCCTTCTGATTTTCTCCAGACTAAGGTCTCAAAGCCCCATTGACGTGTAAAACATCCCATCCCATCAGCAAATGGAAGAGCATCCCTAAACGCCCATCATGCTGCAAACTAAGCAAAACTGAGCTGCTGACTTCGTGAACATGCACTCAATGTGATGTAATTATCATATCATTTTGCAGTGTACCATCAAGAATTTGGGCAGGAAGAGCTTCGTCCTCTCTGCTGTGCAACTGAAAAGCCAACAAAATACGTCATTCGCCTTCTCCAAGCAGCACTGCCACTGTGTGTTTTGAAGTAACAATGACTAAAGGGATTAATGCTTATTTATTCTTAAATCAATATTTCACATTTACTTGGATTCAAGGAAGAAATAAAGCCTTTAATGTTCCAGCAGTTCTTCCAACTAAAAAATACAAATATACTGGAAATATTTTTGTGAGTGTAAAACTGAAATATGCTTTCTTGCCACCTCTGATTCTGTTCTCAGCTATAAACTGAAGAATCAGAATATTATAACTATGATGATTACGTGATGGCATTTTTATCCAAGGCAGGAGGTAAAGTTCCTTGCTCCCATCACCCTGCTATATTGCTGACATTCTTGATATCTGAGCAGCCGTGATATGTTGATTTTAAAACAACAGCTGGCTGTTTATATCTCACAAACATATATAGGTTTCTCACTGAAAATGCATCTTCTGAAAGTCCAGGATGGCCAATAAAGTTAAGCCTGCTCTGGCAATGGTTTTCAAAGAGGATATTGTGCAGTTCCCAGTACTGCCTTCCCATCCCAGTCTCGAGGATAAGAGATGCAATGAGAACTGGCTGCTTTTTGGGAACACTAGCAGCTACTTTAAGGTGACAGCATAGATACAGAAAAGTGAGAAATAAGTAATTAAATAAATTCATTAGGAGCTACTCACTGCTCAGCGTTACCTTAAAATTCAGTCAGGTCCCTTTCCACATGCTAAAGCTTGGATTTAGGACCTCAGGTTTAAGCTTCTGAGTCTGGAAGTTTTGACATTTGTTTTGGGCAAGAGCGATGCTGTCTTGAACCCCTGTCACTGCACTGTAAGACTTTCCTCTTGCATCCCAGGATCTGTCCAGATTTGGATTTCACGGCAAGACCCAGCATGCTTCTGGCAGCTCTTCCTGCAGGTGCTGAAGCAGCTTCGACTCTCTGTAAAGTGGATAGCAACTTCACCAAGCAACGACATCAAGTGTATCTTAATTTCATTAGCACTTTGTTGGTGATTAGTAGCTGCTGCAGCAAGTTCAATAGTCACCATTTGCGGCTTTCTTGCAGCCCTCCACACACCCATTGCCACACTTGCTGCTCTACCACCAGCAGAAAGAGGCCATTTTCACAGGAGAGTTGCCTCTGCCTGTGTCCCACAGGAGGGCTGCTCTCTCCATCACCAGCCTCTATTGTTTTAACCTTCAAAATATTTGTCTGTCTGTTTCGTGCCTTGAGTACAGGCCAGTGTGTGTGTAGACGTGCTGGTCATGGGAAGTCATACCTCCGTAGCAAACAACGGGGCCGCTCTGCAAGGCAAGACATGCTAAAGCTCACAAAGCAAAGGCTGGAAATGTTCAGAGGTACTTACTGCTGAAAGCAGCTTGTGCAGCCCCCTTTCTTCCTCATTGCTGTAAATATAATTTCTTATGAAGGCAAAAAATGCCAGGCCTGAGTCCTCTTTGGCCTGGAGCTTCCTCCTGGAGGGCTCCTGGCTGAGCCCTGCACTCAGAGCCCTGCTGAAGGGCAAACACCCCCACGGTGCCCTGGGGCACCAGCCCCTTCCTCACAAAATGGTGCCCACACACCTCCATGTGTACTCAGGCAGTGTGTCACACACGTGTGCTTTCGTCAGGAAACACAACCGTTAGCTGTTGATGTCCCTCCCATGAGATCCCAGCATGCTTAGAGGGATGAAAACGTTTTGACTTTCATTTAAACTAGTTGCTGTGGCAAAAAGGACATTTGTGACCCACAGGAAAGAAGGACCATATATACACTGGTATTGTGACCACTGCCACTAAATGGGCGGGCAGGCTGGGCTGTGTCGTACACACGCAGTGCTGCCAATGAGATGATATCTTGCTGGCTGGAGCGTTTTCAGTCCCTGCCATGGTACCTTAATAGTCGTCTTCTTCTCTGAGCATGCAATGCAGGCTTACAAGAGCTCCGAACAGTGCACTGCGGTTTTGCCAGCCCATCACTGTAATGGGACACATTCCTGGAAGAAAAGTTCAGCCATGACTAATACAAAGGGGTTGGCCCTGGTTCGGGGCAACCTGGGGCAATGCTGACCTCTTGGTGTGGCTGCTCTTACAGACTGACATTTGCAACACGTATAGTACAAGTTGCCTTTGCCTCTCTCCACACATTTGCCACCACCTGAACTCTGTTCCCAGTTTGCTACCTGCTCATAGAGGTCCCTCTGCCACCTTCTCTGGCTGCAATCCCTTCTGCCCAGGATGTCCAGCCCGTGCCCTGCCACCATCCCTTAGATGTCCCAGCCAAGCTGCCAGGGCACAGCAAGGCCAGCGTAGACCGTGGGTTAGATGGCCCTGAGGAAAGATGTGCCTCCCTGGCACACGCACTGTGTGGCACGACTGGCCACCGACATCCAGACAGGGCACAAGCTCCCGCAGAGAGCCCGTCTCCCCTGGGAGCAGCAGCGCTGCCAATGTCACCTTACCCCTCGTTTCTTTTTCCAGATCATTAACTGTTAAACAGGGAGAGACAGCAGAAGCGAGTCCCGCTGCCCTGAGAACAGCATAACCTCAAAAAGGTATTGCTACGTATCGTCAATCCTCTGCTAAAGGGGATATCTTTGCCAAAAATAAGCGAGAAGAAGGGCGAGAGTACTTCTACAGAAAAACCCCTCCCTAGGCCTTTTTGGCTTTCTTCTGCCAGTGCGTGCCTGTGTGAATCGGGCTTTGGCAGAGTCCCTACTGACTTTGACTGACCCAGCCCCACTGTGACTGTCGGCTGCGTGCCAGTGGCTGCCTGGAGGCGGTGGGGCAGCAGGCACAGCCGGCGGGACTGGGGTGCCCAAATGGGAGAGCAGCTGCTGCGGGAGGGAGCCTGGAGACAGGCACGGGCAGCGCGGCAGAACCACACAGTCAATAGCTGGCTCCACCTCAAGGTTTTCAGTGGACTGCAGTGAAGTCTCGAGGTACCTTTGCTGCTTCACCTTCATCCCAAAATCTGATTTCCTGCCTTCTTGAAACCCTCTTGCGAACACGCGAGTTTCCCTGCTGTAATGTATGGCTGTCTCCCCCCACGCCCCCGCTGTTTGCAGCGCAAAACTGTTTCCAATTTAATATCCCAAGTGGGAATTTCCAGCCGTAACTCGGCTGCACTTTTAGTGCGGCGAGCAAGCAGGCTGACTTGCAGCCACATGATTTGCTTTTGACATTGAACTGTTTGTTCTTTTTACATCCTGGCCACTTCTACCATGCCTAAGCATTGCTCGTAAAACATAAGGGCTTCAAAACGTAACCTCCAAAAAGCTGCAGAGCCCTTTGGCTTGTACTTCTCAACAACTAGATCCTTTTCAACACTATTAATCTTTGTTTCTAAGGGTTTGTGTATCCCAAACACACCATGCTGTTGTATTCTGGTCACACAGCTCATTTAGATGCTTGAGCGTGCGCTGTACTGCACCCAGCTCCTTACCTCCAGGCACCAGCAGCCCCTGATACAATTGTATTGATCAAAAAAAGATGAAACCAGGGGCATACTCAGCTATCAGTCTTACCTGACCTGCAAGGACTGCTGATGAGGATTTTAGAAAATCCTAGGCTGACTTTTCGGCAGCTCCCTTTGGTTTTAAGGATATCAAAGGATGCAGGTACACCTGCAGGAGGTGTAGAGGAGCGAAGCAGGAGAAGCTGGGCTTTGCCATCTGCTTCAGTAATGCCTTATTCCCTCCTTTGAAGGCCAGCCAACACCCTGAGTTAATGCTGAGGGAGACAGTGCCACCTCAGCTCCACCTCCTCCCTGCACCTTTGGGATGGTGTGCCCTCCTGGAGGCACCAGGAGGAAGCGGGCTCCATACTCTCCAGTGCGAGGGCTGCAGTCACAAGGAACTATCCAGTCATTGCTAATAGATTTTTTTTTAAGTTTTTCTTTCGCACTGGGCACGAATCAGACATTGGCTCCTGAAATGACCAAGGTACAATTCTTCTGGCACTATTCCAGGCTTAAATAAAGATGAGTTATAACACCAAGCTTTGTGAAAAGCATTGAGAAAAATGCTGATCAGGAAGTTTTGTGTAACTTCTTGGCAAAACTCAAGAAGGGAAGGATAGTTTAATTTTTATAGATTTATGGTTGCCTATAAGAAGGGAAACAGCTTGATGTGGCTGTGGTTCAAATAACTAATTTTCTGTGAATTGTTTCTGCGTCCTATATTTTATCTGATTGATCCCTATAAGTATCTTGAGCCCTTCAGACAGAGCCTGTCCTCTCAGACACAGTGCCAGATTCCAGTCTGAATATTTAGGAGGGAGAGAAAATACAATATAAATCCAAACTGAATTGAATTTCTGCTTCGGCGTAGCCTCCCATTAGGACTGCAATGGCACCAGTTGCCAAAGTCCTTTTGTTACCCAGACTACAGCCTGCAGCCAGGCTGAAGGCAAAAGCAACTCCTCCCTTCACGTCTTTAGTCCTTCTCCTGCCAGCATTAAAAGTCCCACAGCTGTAACATTGTATAACATGCTTATTTGTTATTAGTTTTGAGCCACTGGTTAAAAAAGTCAGACTGGTCGACCAACAAATCCCCGAACATCTGTACTATATTTTTTAACTTTTATATTAATATGCATATTCTCATTAGAAAGTTACTGCCTACATTCAGTTAGAGATTAAATAAGCCATTGTAAATTAACTTTAATTTCCCCACTTATAAATCAGTCAGTAAACTTTCATTCATTCTCACTCATTCTAGTGTTTTCAAAGATGTTGTTCTTTTTCTGTCTTTGCAAGCTAGTTACTATTTTAACTAGCGTTAGTGGGAATTAGCTTACAGTGTAAAGGAACTATCTTGCAGTTGTCACTAGTTGAATGCAACAGAAAGATCAAGAAGATTGCACTAAGCACTAAAACAAAGTCAGAGAGTGAATTACTTGATTGCCAAAGAAGGCCACTAGGTATGACCTGAGAAAGTTATAGGCCGCTCAGCATAATTTCAAAATCTGAAGCGTCCAGCAAGTCACAAGGTAGCTAGAAGTTGACAGAACACTGTCAGTAAAGCTAGATGCCAGCTGGTGAAGTGTGGGTGAAGCACAGGACCTATTACTATGAATAACATAAAAATGCTTTAGAATGTATTTTAAAATTAATGTGTTTGACCCAGTTACCCTGTCTTTTTTTGCATGCTCTTTGAAAGAGAGAAAAAAATGGATTAAAATCTGATCCTGAGGCGGGAGGCCATGACTCTGAGAAGGACATCTTGCCAAAGACAGTGAACATCTCAACACAAGATATTGACTGTCATCCATGAGCACTTCTCTGCTTGAAATGAAAGTCACAGTAAAACAAGTTGCTTTAAGAAGGGCATATGGGACTCCATGTAAGTCTGTGGCATACGTATCTCTTTTGATATTTAAGAGGTAGCTGAATTCACCCTGGTTATTCTGGCCCATCTCTAATCCAGATGGCCATTAAAGGCTGGTTTTATGAATCTACTTTCCCTGGGAATAAGCCATTAGTGGCTGCCCGATTCACTTCCAGAGGGTGAAGGCCACTTTTAGAGTTGCTTTGACTCTGCAACCAAGCCACGGAGGAAAGCCACCCACATTTGGAGATTTCCATGCTCTGTCTGAGAGCGAGAGGAAAGCATGTCCACGAACAAAGGCCTCGCCAACATCAGCTCCATGAGATGTCTCAGCGTGTGGTTTAATAGTTGACTCATTGCCAGTGACAGAGAAACCTCAGGACTATAAGCCAGGTGGCACAGGTTTTTCAGGGATTCTGTGAAGGCTTGCTCCTTTTCTGAAAAGGACTAAAACCAACCTATTGAGTTGGGGAGAGAGGAAAGGACAAAAAAGAAAACAAAGCTAAAAGGATCCCAGGAAATAGTTTACCAGCCCTCCTCCAGAGTTAAACCCAGTACATGTATTTAATTCCTGATACTTGTCTAGTCTGCTCTACACAGACTAGAAGTCAAGAAATTTTGATGGACTTCTCAGGTAATCTGCGCCACTACTTCACTAGTTTTACCATTTAAAAGCTTTTCTCATTCCCTAACTTTGCTGTAAGGTGAGATGTCTTTCTTGTCATATCCACCCACAGACAGAATAAACTATTCATTCCTCTTTCCAGAAGTCTTTTTCATTGACAAACTTTAATTTAAGAGGGATTTTAGGAAAATGTTTCTCAACAGACCAGGTACTTTTTCTGGCAAGTGTACATTTTATGCACTCAAATACAATTATCTATTACTTGAAGTAACATTTATCCATTTTAGATTTTTAAAAAATCCATTCCTTATACATGCAATATAAATTAGTTCAAAATTAGCCTCAGTACAACTGTTATTTATCAGTTTTCCACAGTATGTCCAAGTCAGTTTACCCAAGGGAAATATTCTTTCAGTTATTACCTCAGGAGTAGATATGAATGTAGTATTTATAGACTTTATTGAGTAACCGAGAAAATGAGCTTTTACAGATAGATAGCCAGAAAATTATACCATTTCTGAAATCAATACTCCCATAGCATGTAAACACGTACTCCTTGGTCTCTCAGTACATAGTACCCCTCACAACCACACAGTGTCCAACCTTCCGTCAAGCCTGGGAACTCTAATAAGCAGTAGAATTGCCTGAACTCTACACTGTTTTTCCAGAGAAAGTGGTTGAATTAAATTAAGACAATTGTTTTCTGAAATCAGAAGGAAGTCAGGTATTTCTGAGCTAGTACAGACTGTCACATAAAATGTGTTTGTATCTTAGTGTGTTTCTGTATGGGTACACTTATAACCAAAATATTTATCATCAGTTCTTTAATGATCTGATGCATTTATAGCAGTTCTTCCAACATATCACAGTCAAGATGTGACTATTTTGATTTTAAGGCTATCATAAAACATTTGGTATGCTGTTAAAGAGAAGCATTATGCAATTACTGAAAGAGTCTCTTCATCAACCTTAATAAACAAAGTTTAATTATAGTAGACTTACCTAATGTGCAGAAATAACTTATAGGAGCTGTAAAATATTTTAAGATCTTGTTCACTGCAGGCTAGAGAGATAAACATCTTACTAGGGTGTACCTCAATGTTTCCATGCTTTGAGAGCTGACAGAATGACTCCCAAATTTTTTCTTAGGCTCTGCAGAAAAGCAATCAAATGATTTTGCTGTATCACCTACAGGGGTATGTTTGTCCCCTGATTTAAGCTGCCTATGATCTAGAAAAGTAGCTGGAAGCAACTATTGCTTCTTATTGTCTACTAATTTGCAGAAAAAATGTCTTTTTCTAAATAGTAACATTAGCCATAGCAACTGCAAGCAGTTGTACATGGGTAAAGCTCAAACCATCTGTCTGTAGTGCAGTTTTTACATTTTTAGATATTCATAATGCTGTTTCACTGAGGTCTTGAAAATATTCATTTGGAGGGCACACTATTCTTTTCTACCTACCCAACAATAAACGCTGGAAGCATTTGGATATTTCCAGGCTTATAAGGCATCAGTAGCCACAATCTTTAATTGTTTTCTAAGTTGAAAGAGGATCATGTTATTCACAGTAAATGAAGCTCTCACTCTAAAAAGCTAGACTGCTTCAGAAATGGGAAAAAAATGTTATTGAATTTGCTGTCATATTCAAGAGATTTATATAAATGGCTGCAGAGAGTACGATTATTGTTTGCCCCTTTTCCAATGCTGATTTTTGTTGTTGTCTCTAAAGACCTATTGAGTTTTGCTTGTAGAAGCTATATTACAATTATTTTTTCTAATCTACTGCGTTTTCCTGCCCTCTTACATCTGACAGTACCCCATCAGTCATAAAGAAATATTTCCTGCATGTGCTGATAAGCCTTATGTCCATGCACCTGAACTGATCCGTGCAAAGTCATTCCTCTACTCAGGAAGGCAATGCAGAGCATTTCTTTCAACACATTCAGGAGTGGACCTGTTGGAGGAAATGTTCCCATCGTACTCATGGTCGTGATCTATGCAGACCAGTCACACCAATGACACATCACTAGTATTTCTAACTGGTCTTGTTTCACAATCAGCTTTCATCTTACAGGCCATGGATATACTCTATTTGGTCAATATCCAGGTAATGAGAAATGGGATTAAAGTCACCCCTAGATCCTGCAATATTGAGCATTTAAGCATAATCACAGACCTTTTACATACATAGCTACAGCTATTTTGGAGACAAAAGTCAATTTAAAGCATATTTCGGTGTGGAATTAATGATGTTTCAGGTGCTTTGCAATGTAAACTGTTGTTTGATCAAATTCAAAGGACTTGATGTCGCAACAAAGAAGGGGCACCTGGCCTTCTGGCACTGTATGTGACAGAAGTCAGAGAACCTTTCCAGAGAAGTAAAAGCCTTCTCTGTCTTTCCCAGGCCTTGAACTTCACCTAGTCAGGCTCTTCAGCCTTCAAACAAGACTTCAGACAATGTCCATGGAGCCTCCATTCCAGGTCTTCTGAAGGCGTCCTCTCCGTCATGTCTTTTCTGAACCCTCACTCAGTTCTTCTCCCCAGCTCTGAAAGCAACATTTTTCTCTTTCCAGTTCCATGACCAAGTCGTGAAACCCTCATTGTATGACTTCTCACCCTGCTCAGAAAGTGCCAGTAATGTAGTAACTCTTTATGGGCTGGGGGCCTTACCTATTTATAAGCTGCGAGATGAACATTTCCAGAGAGCCTTGTTATGATTTCTGCGCAGAAGTTTCCATGCCATGCCTGAGTGAATTGGCATACCATTACATTCTAGCACAACACAATTTATTGCAGAAGTCAATTCAGCATTTCACAAAAGCATATCACATTTGACACTTACATAGTCACTAACAAAACTTTTCAGAAGTTCTTCTCCTCGCAGAAGGTTTATTTACTTAGCTTACGGGTACAACAATTGATGCATTGTGTAATATAGTAATTTCATGGGTAAAGTCTGTCACCCTCAGCTACGGTTTAATAGCTTTTTCTTTAGAAAACAGATTTTCTTGATTTTAGCCAGACTGGGGCTCCTCACACTAAAGACAAGTGCCTTCTGAGAAGGGAGATCACACTGAAGATAGATCCTTAACCCATAACTACAGCATGCCTTAGACAGAGCTCAACACACTGATTTGGTCCACTCTCACACAACAAAGAAGTGGAGCAAGGGATGCCCCTGAAAATAAGCAGTGGCTGATCAGACACCCTCAGCACATTGAGGTGCTTTCTCCCACTGATACCAGATTAGCCCTAAAAGGCTCTGCAAGCCTTCCTGTCGTGCAGCTCTGTCTTTTGCTCAGCTGTGTGTACGAGGGTTGGTCAACCCACTTGCCTATGGGGTGGAAATACAGCCTCTGTCACCTGCCGTCTGCATGGGAGGGACCTTCCCTATGCTTGCTGCGCTGAGGACGTCTATGTACTGCACCATTCCTCATGCAGGGCAATCACACTGGCAGTTAGCACCACAGTCCCTTTTTCTACAAGGTTTGTCCTCTCTCTCTTTCTCTGCGTTACAGAGGAAGTGCCGCATACTCATAAAGCCTGGCTGGCAGTGGCAGCCCTCCGTCCCAGGGTATCTCTGAGCCCTTCCAGCCAGGTTCTCCTGCTCTGTTCTCTCCATGCACTGCAATAACTGCTGTCCATGCCCTGAGCTAAGGACACACAAATACCCTGTGCCCATCTTTGCACAGCAACATTGGTTCTGTGAGTGAAGAGGAAATGATGCTACAAGAAAAAAGAAAAAGGCAAAAGAAGGAACACTAATCCATTTTTCAGAGGTCATGAGAAAGTGAGACTGCAGATTATTTGCATGTTCCAAACTGCAGCATTAATTTTCAACATTTTAAAATTTTTTTCTGTAGTGCTTTTCTGGAAAAACATAGCTGACCTCTTATAATAAGAGTCATGCAGATTCTAAAGCATGTATCAGACTATCTTAATCCAACCAAGTCTTAATCTAAGACATCATTTCTCAGGATGTTATGGACCTTTGAAAGTAGAAGAATCTGGATTTTAACACCCATTATTAGGAACATTAAGCCAATGTATCTCAGGCCTTATGAGTTGAGGTCAGTGACATTTACTACAAGTAATTATTCACAAGTCTTTTTAATAGATTTTAAATCCCAAAGCAACCTTTATATGAATTCCAGCCTTTCCTAAATAGCAGATATTTTACTAAATTAAAGGCTTTTTATAACTGAATAACCACTCATGCTTATGTAAGCATTTTCAATGGCCTTACGCATTTTATTTCTGGTATAATTCTTCTAGTTTCAGCACTAAACATTCTTATGACCACCTTCTAGGCTGAAGAACTCTCTATTATAACACCACTTGTTTCCACGAGGTAATGAAAGTTTCTGGACAGCACACTTGTCGAAACCAGTGTGCCAGGTGCAATGCCATCAATATTGTGGACAGTAGTAAGGAATAACTGTGTTCACCAACTTTACTAACATTATCTTCTAGTTTCATTCAGTCTTTGTTTTACTCCCCCAATTACCCAAAGAGCACTGATCAGCTGATCCACATCTTGGCCTTTGTGTTAGAATGGATACAAAGGCATCCCCATGCAGTCTCCCTTGATAGAAGGGAGCTACTGCAGAGGAACCCATGGAGATCTCTTGCTGTCGCCTGGAGGACAAACTCCTATTCCAAGAAGGATGAGGAGATGTCTCTCAGCTCCCAGCACAACACCCAAATGAGGTTCTCCAGAGCTTCCTTGACCTGATTTAGTGGCAAATGTCTCTTCGTGACAGAATTTTGCCTGGAGGCAACGGTGATAACCCTTGGAGCTCATCACAAGGGAGTCACAGAAATACCCTGGTTTTTTTGCTTCTATCTCTATCCAGAGATCTTCAGATTCTAGTAATTAAAAACAAAACAAAACAAAACCAAACCACATGCATGCAGGCTTATCTTCATTCCTGCTTGCATTCAGGGGCAAAGCCTTTCACCAAGAAACCCTGGATTTCGGTGGCACTAAGGAGTAAATCCAGTGGTTCTCCTGTTACACTCTGCAGTCTGTGACTCTTCCTGTCTTTTGAGAAACAAGGTACTGAATATACACAAAAAGCAGCTCCACAAATGAGTAGAGTGGTCTAATACTTGCAGAGCAATCTTCTAAATGTTTGTGCACGTGAACTACTGAACACCTACTCTTGTACTACAGACAGATAAAGTTAAAAGTATAACACATCAATGTATCCTGGAAGTATGAAAAGATCTAACCTTGTATGGAAGTCCTCAGTAACAGAGAAGGTATATAAAAAGTTAGACAGATTTGGTATTACTTACTCATCTCCTTTTCTAGGCTTAAAATAAGATTTATAACTACTATACAAACATCTTCCTGACATCTTGGCACATAAGACAAACTATTCTAAGAGAAAAATACATTATAAACAAAGAGAAGAGAAATACAGATATAATCAATCATACTCAGCTATAATTTAATTGTCTAGCATTCCTCCATCATCTTCTTTCCCCCTCCCTCACTGTAGCGATGATTATGAAAATCTCTAGCAAATTCAAAATCAACAGGAGATACTTTGGGTCACATCTGACCAATGTAGGACTTGCCAGGAAACAAAACCAACACACAAGAACATTGTCACTGAAATTCTAATTGCAAAGCAAGGTTTTCATCCCCTACTTTCATGGGCAATCACAGAATCACAGGGGCTGGAAGGGACCTCTGGAGATCATCTAGTCCAACCCCCTGCCAGAGCAGGTTCACCTACAGCAGGTTGGACAGGAACACATCCAGGCAGGTTTTGAATGTCTTCAGAGTCGGAGACTCCACCACCTCTCTGGGCAGCCTGGTCCAGTGCTCTGCCACCCTCAAAGGAAAGAAGTTCCTCCTCATGTTTAGATGGAACTTCCTATGTTCAATTTTGGTTCTTTTATAGAAAATCAAGCAAACAGATTTTTTCACTACTTTTCTCATTCCTTACCCTCTCCTTGGCCAACTGATTCGAAATCAACAAACATTGTTTTAGCATGTATATAAAAACCTATTTAATAGGAACATAAATCAAGAATGGGAAAGAGAATTTAATGAAAGCAAAACATATTAAATAAGACCACTATTTTACTCAAAATATACCATTATGAGACTAACATATTTTCTTAGGTGACAGTATTTAATGCTTTTAAACACACATTGAAAGCACAGTCTTAACTAAAGACTCAGTTACATAGTTCTTTGAAGTTTTTACAAGATTCTACTAATTTTAACCCAAAATTCATAAGTTTTCCAATCAGTTAAATCTGAATTTCAATATTTGACTATCTAATCTTCTGAATTAGTGCCACCAATAGAAGATTTGAGGATAAAATAATCTTCTGTTGGTCTATAGCTTTTCTGACAAAAGTTTAAGATCTACAAAATACCTTGTTTGTGATATACTGCTGTCTTCTCATAGAAACCATATGCTTCAGAGACATGCAAGAAACTGGACAGCTTTCCTTAGCAGCACCTCCACCCTATATGACCACAGTGTGGGAGACTCATTACCTTACTGTCGTAACACAGGAAGGCTCCTATTTCAAACAGGCTCTTTGATAAGAAAGCAATTCAGAGAAGTACCATAACTGTATTTCCAGCCATTTTGTGGCAAACTAGTTTTCTACTGCTTCCACTCAATTGTTTGCCCCAAAGTACATTCTTCATGCAGGTTTTGTGAAGATTACTTCATACTGAACCTTCTCCTATCCTACTGTTTCTAGGGAAATAACAAGGGAAGAAGGGTGGTGATAGAGGCTACTCTAAATGCCCGTAAGATTTTCAAAAGCCTGCTGAAATTATTTCTCCCTGGAGAGAATTTCCAAATTCATCTCACCATCCTTTCAATTTCCTGCAACCCCACATCAGCTAATAGGATTGCCCGTTTTGCACAGGAACCACCCTTATATCTCAGTCTTCAGCACTTTCTGAGCCTGCCTTTTCACACACTTTCAGTCAAAAATGTCATTTTAATTTTGAAACAGTCAGAGACTCCTCCATGCAGAAGACTTCAGCCTTTCAAAACAGTTTCGTCCCCAGCAGAATTCAAAACTCTCTGTCAGTATAAAAATACTTAATATCTCCACCAAATACCACCAAAGAGTTTCTGCTTGGCCAAGTGCCCCAGAGCTGTGGAGCTTGGAAACCCTCGAGCCCTACCAGGAAAACAAGCTGTCTGGAGTCAAAAGAGGGACAAGAGAAGACCTGGTTCATGGGGACCCAAGTGTCACAGGCACTCAGGCTTCTGGATGTCCTCTCCAGACCCAGCCATACAGGTGGAAGAGGTTACTGTTTCCCAGGGTTTTTCTACCTGAACACTCTTTCATTCATTTAAACCAAATTTAAACAATGAAGCCTGTTATTCCCCATCCACCGCTTTGGTTTGCTGGGACGGATTTTGCAGGACAGGCATTAGGGAGCACTTGGCCTCTGAACCAGAACCATCTCCACATAACATTTTAATTTTGACAAAAATCAATAAATACTTCTGAGTAGGTGTTCTATTGATTTTTTTTTTCCTAACCAGCTGTACAATTGCTAAGAAACTGATGCACTGTCAGACATTTCAGCGACTGAAGTAATGAATAATTGGCACTTAATCCAACCAACTGTCACATTAAGACAGCCTCTGAAAGCCTGTTCACAGTAAATACTGGTTTTGAGTGGGGAGTTGCAAGCACAAATATTCCCAGTGTGCATTTCTTGATTCTTGCTTCTCCAACTATTGTCTCCACATAAGCTCATCTCTCCTTTACGTGCATTGTAACGTTTTAGTTCTGTGACGTTTTCATCCTGTGAGATTTTCAACCTAAAAAATTAAATCCCACAATACTTGCCTGCAGAGGTCTTCATAATCATTCATCATTCATAGGTCTTTATAATCATACTAAAGTGTTTGATTCTGCCCAGAGAAACCTATAGGCATAAGGTTATTGTGTGATAAATGACTGCCTGTTGACTTGCCTCAAATGCAGTTGCTTATTCTATAGTCAGTGATATATTCCACAGCTAGCGTCCACAACCACACTTGAGGCATCATTTCAAACTTTCTGAGAGAGTAAATAGACACAGAATTTGAGTCTTGGATACCTGGAACCTTCAAATTCACTTTCCCAGGAAGATAGTGGTTTTCATATTCCCTTCCTTAGGTGCACTAGAAAAAAGTATTTAATGACAAAAAATTTAGTGCTGTATTGGAATATAAGTCCAAGTGCTCATATGAAGTGAATTACCTCTCCACTTTGCCTTGCACAGAAGAGGATATTGAATGTTAAAAAAAAACCCAACAAAACAAAACAGCAAAAAACCCGACTGTATATCTGTTGGCTTGAATGATCAATAATTCATATTCATGTAAAATATTTAGACGAATAAAATCTTCCTTGTATGGGACAGAGCAATCTTGGCAACGAAGAAGACTCTCTCTCCAAGTATCTTACCCTGAGACAGTTGTCTGCCACATATATCTAAGGTATCTGTTTAGCTTAGGGCATAAAACTTTCCTCCTTCCAGTTTCCATAAGAATGAACAAACCCTGCTACTAACAGCAAAACACAGATCTGGCTCCACGCAGGCCTCCTCATCTCCATTATTTTTAGTGCAAATGTTTGAAGCAGTTCATTGAAGAAAAAGCTATTAAGGAACAACAAGCCCTCATTTCCTTTCAGCTTGAATGGTAATTAGACTGGCAAAGCAGTTACAGTGTTAATTTATTCTTGGCAGATAAATTAACTGCTTCTTTGCAGACACTGGAGGAATGACTCACGTCATTAACACAAGTTTATTAACTACACTTTCCCCCTTCCCTGCCTCCCACCTTGTTCTCCTTTGGGCATAAAGCTAAGCCCGCAAGGTCAGCTTCACTGTGTTTCAGTGTTTTCAGGGATTGTCTCTGTCTCCTCTCCCCAGTCCCAGGGTTCAGCCTTGCCAACATTTAGGAGCGGCTTCTGCTCCCACTGCAACCGATTGGCTCTGCTGGGAGCCTGGCCAGGCCCTTAATCTGTTCATCGTTTTTCACGGTCATAGCAGTCAGCTGAATATCAGCAATACCTTCTACACTACAGCAGCAAGTCTGCCAGGAACGTTATTAGGATCTGATTTTTAGGTGTTTTTACAAAAAACACAGCTAGGAAAGTTTCCTACAGACTGAAATTAGAGGGCTGGGTCCTTCAAGCAGTCATTCACACAAGTAGCCCTTACCTGCAAGCTTCATCAATGGCACTATTCACGTGAGATTTTATGGTTTACGGGATTAGACACTGTATGTAATGTCTCAGGCTGAGACGTAGCCACACACCCTGCGCATGGCTGAAACCCAACCACACAGCGCAGCCCTTCTACCCCCTCTCCATCAGCAGCTGAGGGATTTGGAAATACAAATATTTAAAAAAAAAAAAAAAAAGTGACCGGAAGTTGCCTTTTAAATCCTCGGTTCCGTCATCACTCAGAAAAATCCAACTGCTGACGAGATGTATGCAGTCTCCGTTTAAGCCCACCGTGATGAATTCAGCCATCACACAGGCCTGCATTGTAAACTGTGGTAAATAAATTGCTGCTAGCCCTACATAACCGGTGAATTCATTTTCTAGGCTTACCAATATGACACGTTTCAACAAGGCTTACATTCAGTTTTTGAAGATATCATGTTAATATGTTCATATAATTATTTTCTTATACAAATCTCAGCAGAGACGGGGACCATTTTTAAGGACCTCCATCATTGCAAATGCTGCTTTATCTTTGTCACAGGACCCCTGCTAATCCACAGGCTTTTCGGCTCAGTAAAATCAGCCTCTTGCCACATCAAGAAAATTTCAGGTTCTGTTGTTTTTTAGGTTAAACAAGACCCTACGGCAACTCTAAGTAGAACCTGTTATACTGGCTCAGGTCTGCCTGCATGGTATGTGAGTTTCAGGTGCTCACTTAAATTAACAGGGATGATGAAGCAGGCACTTGTACCTTAACTCTCTCCCTCCCTTGTGGGAGTAAGGCTATTAGAGCCTGCATTTCACTGGTGACACAACCATGGCATAAACTTTATTTCTTTGTGAGTTAAAATTTTGGCTACCACGTCTCTCAAAGTAGGTGTTCACCTCATCTGCTCTCAGACAAGCTTCTGCAGTAAAAACACCAGGATTTGCCGTGAGTTCTCAATCCATCTGCTGCCCACTGGCACCAGTCCCAATGGTCCAGCCCAGTGCCCCAGGGTATGCCAGCCACAGCCTGTCTCTGACCAAACTGCCCCCCAAGCTAGACCAAAGGAAGGAAGCACAAGGTCCCTGCATTACTCACAGGGGAGTACCAGGTGCTGGTGTAGGCAGTATCTCCGCAGGGACAACCCTTTCTGGACCACTCGTGCAGACTTTGTGGGATCCAGCAGCTAACCAATCTCTTCAGCACATAATGGCCTAACTCCAAATCCGAACTTTCCGATATCCTCAGCACTGCCCACAGCCCAGAGACACTTGTGCAACCAGTGTTAAAGACAAACCTTTCAGCCCTATTTGACACCTAATTCCGCACCCAAATTCTAGTTTTGTTGGCCCTGAATGATAAAACACCCCAGCTCTTAGTCCCTGCCATGACTATAACATGACTGCTAGCCCAGACCACACGTGCTTTTTATTTGCTCATTAGCATCAGCAAGAGAATGGGCAACAAACGAGAAAAGAAATGGCGCTGAATACAATGAGCTACAGTGCACTTTTAGAAAAAATTAAGCACCAAGCTCCAAAAAGATTCACAGTCATTTGGCGTAAAGCCAGCACCAGATCATGGGGGGATAACAGGGTTACTGCTTGCACTGGGATTAGGGCTGGGTTAAGACTTAGTATTTAGTAAAGCAGAGTGAAGAGTTTGATTTATGGTAAGGAGAAAGTGGTATGAATAGCATATGGGGTGGAAGGTTTAATTCTAGCTTTTAGGTTGAGCAGGGTTTAGGGTTACTGACAGTAGGATCCAAAGTTTGCAGCCAGATTTGAAAATTGCAGGGACTACAGTAAGACCTGTGTGTGAGGACTAAAGCTTAGCTCAGGTGTGAGCAGGGCTCATTTGCCTGGGGGTTGGCATGAGGTAAGAGGGGATGGACAGCAGGGACACAGACAGGTAGGACAAGAAGCAGGAAAAAACCGTTGCTGTTCACAAGAGGGGTGAGAGGGCTGCTGCTCCCCTCTCGCTAATGAATTGGGGAAGGTTCAAAATGTAGAGTGTGGAAGATGGAGGAGTAGGCGTATTGCCTGCTGGCCTAAAGCAGCAGCATTGTCAGGATGGAGAATGGCTTACATTTGTGTTGGTCCAGGTAGGGCTTATTGGAGTAGGTCTAAGGATACTCCTGCGTGAGTCTACAATAGCTTTTTAAATCAGAGCTACAATGTGCTTTTAAAGTTAATCCTCTAATTGTTCCCACTTACTATGCATTGGGCTGTACTGCACACAGCTTTGGTGCATGTAAATAGACTCCTTTCAGACAAAACAAACCTGAAAGGTCCCCTCCTGGTCTAAACCGAGTGCACTCCCACCCTTAAAGTGCACATGCCGGTCCGTAATTCTGTTTCACTAATCCACCGAGGTCTGCAGGACAGTCTGTTCTTGGGAGATTCCTAAACAGGTTTTAGCAGCACATTACAAGGGGAGGCATTGTTATTCAGCTAGTATTGTGGGTCCCAAAACAACCTGGTCAGATAAACTGCTATGCAAGGACCTGAGAAAAAGCTGACCTTGTAACAGAAAAGGTCTTGCTTGTATTTAACCTAGCTCGGTAAGAACATCATAAACTGGATGAAGGCAGCTTGGAGACTGTAGCAAGTTAAAAGAAATGCCGAGTGAGAGTAAGAGATCCATACTGGATGTGATAAAACCTCTGACTGGATGTAGAAAACAGTTTTGCATAGCACACAGGTGCTTGTAAAAAGTCATGGATGAGGAGAGATGAGTGGAGAAGAAAGCTAAAGAGAGAAGATCAGGATCCAACGTCACAGAGTGTTGCAAGGACCTGAGAAACAACACAAGCACCTGGGATGCTAGATAGCAATGTGTAAAATCTGATCAGCTCTCATTTAACTACAGTTTTGCTTATTTGTAGCAGATACAAAGGTAATCTAACATGTCCCATAGTTGTTGATAATAAAGTTATACCCTAGCTGATTGGTAACTGTGTGTCACTGTATTTGCACTTTGAAGTGTGATGGTAGACCACAACAGCAGGGATTCATTTGCCCCCTTCCAGAAGAGCTGACGACCCCTCCTGGTCTGGCTGGCCCAGCTGGTGAGCCGTGGAGGCTGCAGCACACGTGGAGGCTGAGGCAGCTCTGCCTGCCCCCAGCCAGGCACCGGTTGGACTGGATGCCACGAAAAGCCCCAGTATTTTCCAAGAGCTCAAGGAAAGCAAATGCCTGAATGAGTTCCTACTCATTTCCCACTCTCATTAAACAGAAGTAGAGACTTTGGGCAATAGCTTCAGAGATCTTTAACACAACTTTGTAGAGAGTGGATTTGCCTACCCCTGCCTGCTCAACAGACACATGTTGTAAGAGTCAGTGGCCATGGGCTTTCACAGGGAAATAGCCACTCTGGAGCAAAAATGCAGATCTCAAGCCTTTGTCCAGTAATAATGAAATTGTAACATCATCAAGAAGCCTTGCCTGTGTCCTTTGCAGAAGTTTTGCAGCCCTTGCTGATCATACCTTATCTCAAAGACAATGTGACCAAATTTCTCTCCTGGGTCCAGATCCTCCAGCTGGCCAGCAGCAAAGCAGCCATAGGCACAAAGGCTCCCAGGAACTCATTGTCCATGTCTTCTTCCTGAAACAAAAGGATGCCCCAGAGGTCTGCAAGCTGTTCCTCTGGGGCTTTTTCCTGCAATAGCTGCTGTATTTGTAAGATTAAGCCCACCATTATCCCACACTGTGTCTTTGGCCAAAGACCAAACACAAAGGTGGGGCAGCAACCATGGTGGCACTTGTAGGACAGGAAGAGAATGAGCCAGAACAGAGATAAGGCATGAACATATGCAGCAGTGGAGGCAAGGCTCATTTCTGCATGGTCCACTGATACGGAAAGCAAATATGGTCAAGAGAAGGGCAGAATAGTTTACACTTTTTTTTTTCTTGTCCAGGTAGGTATTTCCAGGCTATTGTTAGGTTTACAGCTAGAACTGGTGCTGGAGATAGGGTTGCAAAGAGCAGGCAACTGAAGGTCAAAGTAAGATACAAGGCACTTTGAGCCGGAATAAGGGCCAATGCTGAAATTAAATTGTTCTTGCAGTAACAGGGATCTCCCCAGCCCTCGGCAAGTCTAAGTTCAGGATGGGCTTAGATGTGAGTCTCTGGACTGCAGTGATCAAATTGCTAGGACATTTGCAGGGTCTTGCTTGTTTTTCCATTAGTTTCAGACTCCTGGAACACTCATGAAGAAAGGTTAGGGTAGTCCTTAGGGTCACAATCACTGTGAGCAGGAACACTTTTGTCATGGATCTTTCATGTGCAGAGGAGTGGGATGGGGATTCATGCTGAAAAGAGAAAGTGGCTTAAGGCTAGCGATGACAAGTCCATCTCAGTAGCTAAACCAATTTTTATGTCTCTTGAACAACTATTTACACCTAAGATTAAGATTGGAGAGGGGATGAGAGTTGGAAAAGGAGCTGAAGGTCTCAATTTAGAGGTGCATGCTTCAATGAGAGGATGAGATGTGGGGCCATGTGTGAGGATGGTTTCTTTGTTAATCTAAGTTCAAGGGAGAACTAAAGCGAAGAAGCAGCTCTGGGCTATATAATTAAGCCAAGATTCAACTGAAGAGCTAGTTTGATTTATAGATACTGAAATGCCTGTGGACTGGACTGCTACCAGTAAGAAAACATGATCTTTCTTCTTGTTTGGATAAGTTGTTTATTATTATTAAGCCTGTGGCTAGGGTTGTGGTTATGTTTACAGTCAAGGGTGGGTTGTAGAGAGCAGAGACTGAAAGACTTGGATCTTGTCTGGCCTAGCAGATTATGATGAGGACTGGTACCAAAAAGGAAGCAAACTTCTTATGAATGGGTCTGCTACTGGGACGTGTCTCTTGGTAAAACTAGCATTAGGAGTGTGGTCAGCGTGTGGTTACTGGACAACAGTGGTGGGGAAACAATTCCTCTCTACTATTCATTCTAAATTTTAGTGTTTTAGAAGACTCATTGCCCAGACTTGGTCTTAGGCTAGTCCTACGTACTAAATGTATGTAGTTCTATACAGTAAAACTTATTTATTCCCACACATAAAGAGATCCTAGCTGGAAAAAAACCAAACTGTAAACTATTCTTCCCTTCTAACAATGGTCCTCATTGTAAGAAATCAAGCCTTGAAGACCATAGCCATGAACATATGTCTTCAAGTCCTGCTGTTAATAACTCTACCAGCCCTAGCACAAAGCAGATTATTAGCCCTTTACCCAAACACAGAAAATAAATAAAGTGCACACATATGCATCATTTATATATGTGTGTATAGCCTTCTAAGGGAGGCTGAAGTAATATGAAGACCATTCTCCACCTCTTGCACAGCACTTCGTCCTAGAGACAGTCTGCATGTTCTTGGTCCTCATAAGGGCCTGGTACTCTCAAATCCACACTCCAGTAGGTATAATTGGACTAGATTGTGAGTCTACAGAATCTACACCTGCCTGATTCCTAGACATGGCACCATTAATGATCCAAATACTCGAGCTAGTATTTCAGGCTCTGCTGTTTCCAACCTTAAAATTGACTGTATCTTTGAAACCCTTATGCAGGTTGTAGAGAAGCACAAAATATTCTTGCCTCCTGGCACAAGCCCGTACCTTAGTCCACAATGCCTTCTGTATTGTACCTTTAAACGTTGCTTTTCTGGTCCTGCTGCCTATTACACTAACCTGATATCTGGACATAGTTAGAGTCTCAAGATATTTATCACAGCTTGAAAAAAAGAAGAGCTCTGGCATCTGGCTCATAGCCCTCTGGCTACTGGTCCAGACCCTAAACTGCCACACAGTTATCTGCTTTGCACCAGGCTCTGCTAACCATAAGATCTGCCTTAGCTGCAGGCCACAGAAATACACAAAATAGTGTTCTCTTATGAAACCAGCTCATAACTTAGGTGAGAGTGATATTCCTTCTACAGTTAAAAGCCTAGTTGTCCAACCCAGCTGTCCATCACCTTAAGGAGAGGCCAAGCACTGACTCCAAACTTAACTATAACCCCTGAAACTGCCGTTGGACCCCCACCCCAGCCTCCCTCCAAAAGTCATTTTTGTCATCCAGAGATATCTAGCTCTGACTGATCTGAACAGTAAATGAAGCCGAAACATAGCCTTAACTATACCCAAAGTGAGTCCTACCCCACAGAGCACTCTACATGATTAATCTGTCTTTTCAGGCACCATTCCTCAGTTCTAAACATGAGTATATGGCCAGACCTAGTGATAAAATTACCTCTTCAGCACTCATCTTCCAAACCCCGATCCTGCTCTCTGTTCCAACCCTGGCACCAGATAAAATTTAGTGACTGCTAACATCTTCGTAAGAGTTTTCAATATCTGCTGCCTCCTAGAACCAACCCTAGGTGCATCACTGTAAGCCTTGCAAAGGCTACCAATAGAAACAAACTATTCCATCCCAGACATCCAGAGCCGTAGACTGACGGTATTTTTGGATTATGAAAATGCTATAAACTAGATTATGGAAGCTGGCAGATTCCAACCTGCGCCAAAACAAAGTACAAATCTGTGATTCTGTCTCAGCATCACCTTCAGGCCAGTGAGTTTTGCAGGGTAAGCAATAAAGCTGAGTATTTGTTACTTTGTATTAAAAAAACCCAAACCCAATACTAACATTAACGTAGTCAGACACCACTCACAAAAGGTATGCTGCAAGTGAGGCTTCCTGAAAAATAACTCAGGTTTCTTGTAGGGGATGGTGAGGAAACAGAAGTCATGTCCAAGCAAACAAAACTCAATACAGCAGCCTACTACAGGGGTCTTTTGCATTTACATATGGTTGACAATGACTTGGCATTTGAGGGAAAAGGGGTGTTGCAGGCTTTCACAAACTGGTTTTGTTTCTCTTGAGTTTGCAATGCAAATACAGACGGTATCACAGGGCATCTCAGCAGTATCACAGTTTAGGTAGTTTTGGTATTTGCACCCATATGGATTCCCATATCATTTTTGTTACTGTGATTGCAGGCAAAAACTTGAAGTCACTGATGGGGGACATTTCACTTTAGATCAGATGTAGATAATTATACTGCAGATGTCTAGACACTCTGGAACCCCTTTATATCTGATGGAGGGAAATAGGTACTTTGAAGGAGCAATTCCTCTGAGATAAATTTAGAAATCTACTCTCAGATGACATGAATCTATTCATGAATCTTTTTCGTGTTCAACTATATCTCTGTCACTATGAAGACAGCTGAAGATGAGTAGCTCAGGTGTAGACATCTACATTTAGTCAGATAAATCTTCTAAAGTTGCATACTAACCTGCAAGATCAGGATCTTGACTAATCAGCAAATTTCCTTACATGCTGCCTTTATGGCATTATGATTTATGGCATAATGAAAAAGACTTTCAAGGGTATAACATAACATGGAATTCCTTGTATGTATTCTAAGGAATTTTTTTTTTATTATCTCCACTTCAGAATTAAATCCATCTATGAAAAAGGAGAATCCAGTCTAATTAAATGTGTTGTAATAATTAAAAAATTAATTTAGGTCTGCTGGTCAGGTGGCAAAAACTGGCCTAGCGAGGTTGAGACTCAGCAGAGTGGTGGCAGTTGATAGCATATGAGCACCTAGCCTGGGCTCTCTTTCCTCCCACTTCATGGGTACCAGAGGAAGGAAACTAGAAGATCACCACTACCAGGAATGGCTGCGTTTCATAAAGTCACCTTTGTGGAATGCTTCAAAGCAAATAGTCCAGCTTCTGGGAATTGTAAAAATGTTCCTTTACTCTTTACTAGGCTTTAGTCAACTGCTGTATATAATACCTACTTCCTACATATTATACTGAATTACTTAGCTGAAAAGAGCCATCTGCAACACTACGATCAGGGCTTCTCAGCTGATACTTAGTAAGTAATTTTTTTTAATGTTCATCCTTTCTCAGACGTGGTTGATTAAATGATGAGATTCAATATAGTGTATAGGGGGAGCACTGACTGCCCCTCCTTCCACAGTGTCTGATTACAGCATATGCAGCTGTGAGAGTGAATGGTTTCGAAGTATAAGCTTGGTTCCTATTAATTTGCCATGGACAAATCAGGAGGCTAATTCACAGTCATAAGTATAGGTAATGTAGTGATATTTCAATTCTATCATACTACCAAAGGCGTGTAGTTTCTCTGTGAATGACAATTAAGCTAACCAACTTTATTTTTACTTAGTCTTTTGTGCCCTACCACAGCTTTTTGCTTCCTTTGTTACCAATTAAAAATCCATACCACATCCAAATATTATATTAAAATTGTCATATACAACACTCCAAGCTATACTGTCTTGCTGAATATTCAAGGGCAGGTGAGTGATTGCCTGTCATTGGAGCTGAGAGTCACACACCATTTATTTTGCAGGGTGCATAATTAGCTCCATATGAATATTTCAAAATATTACCCGTTAAAATGAGTGCGACAACTATGTAAGTTGCTACAGCGCAGCTTGAGTAGATGTGTCTGAGCTGGCTGGCTCAGATACCACATGTGAAATGCCTGAAGTAATATTGAGCACAGCACAGGCTGCAAACCCTCCTTAGACCAGGGGTAAATGCTCTTACTTCAATGCCATGCTGCCATGGTTATACTATCAGCTGTGTCCAATTAGCTAGCCTAAAGCTGTACTTGTCTCATTTCTGATTTCCTATCACAGCCTTCTCATCTCTTTTTTTCTAGTTTAAGTGGATTAAATGAAGAAAAGATGAACTAAAAGAATGGAACTGTTCATGCACTTTTCAATCATGGCCAATACTTATTGAGGAACTCTTGTCCTATATTCAAATCACACATGATGTTCCCTACAGAAGAGAAATTAATCTATTGATGAGAAATTTAAAGTGTCCTTAGAGATGAGGTGTGCTTCTTGTTTGCTACATGCAAGAGATCTTTCCTGGCTGACAAAGGCAAGTGGGAAACACTTCTTCTTCCCAAACCCTCTTTCACCAACTCTTAAACCATCCTTTGTAGACAGGTAGAGACATAACCTCTTTGAATTCAAATAACTTGTGGAATATAGTACAGAGCTTGTGAACCTGAAAAGCAAACAGCATCTTATTTTTCAAGATTGGCGGAGGGATTATAACAGTTCAGATAATCGCTTTTAAATCACTCTAAGGCAAGCAAAGTTAAACAAAAAAAAACAAATAAAAACATCTGTTTATAAAATCCAAACAAACATTAGCGGTGAACAGTTTGGAGGAGCAAGTAAACAGGAACAAACAGGAACAAAAAGGCATTTTCACCTAGAGTTTGAGTGATGCTGAAGGATGCCAGGCCCTCCTAGAGCTGTAAGACAACAATCAATGATGTGTGAGGAGAGGGCCCAAGGCACTTCTTCTACGTGTCAGTGAATGGTGAAGTGGAAGCGGGGAGAGGAAAAAGCTTTGAATACAAGTGACTGGAAAAGGTCTGGGCTACAGAGGGAGATGGTCCTTCCCTTCTATAAATGGAGCCTGAACACTGTATGGGAAGTAGTCCTCAGACAGAGTTTCTGTGAAGCATCCTCCAGATCATCTACCATATTATAAAGGCTGTGAGATATCTTTAGAGTTAGATCTAAGTACAGTAAGGTGTTACACTAGTTATTTAGAGTGACTGGTATTTTTCTGTGTGCCCAAGACATATTAGCAAATCATTTGTGTATTTTATTCTATGTATGATGGAAATTAAATTACCATGATCAGATCATGATAACAAACATTTTTATTCAGAGTAAGTATTGAGGTAGCAGTTTATTACTTTCTCCAAGACGGAGTTTTCCAAACATTTATTTACAACATACTGATTACAATATTCAAGGCAAGTCCTGATTACAGATTTGCCTGGGGTTCAGCAGGCTTTGTTTGTTTCACATTGTCATCTGAAGAGACACCTTCTACGAAAACTCCATGCAACCAACTTTCAAACAGGCTAGGCAACATCTTTGGTGAATGCACCCCATTTCAGTTTCCCTGCTTTGGGAAAAAGCACTGAAGTGCCAGGATCCCTGTGTGGTCCAGAGATTATCATGATAACCATGGGATAACCTGATGTTAACTAGTATCACAAAATCACTCTTAGCACAAGCCAGGATAAATACTTTCACTTGCTTTCATGTTTATTTGCAGAAGCCAAAAATAATCATAGAATCATAGAACGGTTACAGTCAGAAGGGACCTTAAAGATCATCTAGTTCCAATCCCCCTGCCATGGCCGGGGACACCCTCCACTAGACCAGGTTGCTCAAAGCCCCATCCAACCTGGCACTGAACACATCCAGGGATGTGGCATCCACAAATTGGNCTCAACCCATTCTCCACCCAGCCTGTATTTGTGCTTGGGGTTGCCCCAGTCCATGTGCAGGACCTTGCACTTGGCCTTGTTGAACCTCATGAGGTTCACACAGGCCCATCTTTCAAGCTTGTCAAGGTCCCTCTGGATGGCATCCCTTCCCTCCAGCGTGTCGACTGCACCACACAGCTTGGTGTTATTGGCAAACTTGCTGAGGGTGCACTCAATCCCACTGTCCATGTCACTGACAAAGATGCTAAGCAGCGTCTTTCCCAGTACCGACCCCTGAGGAACGCCACTCGTCACTGGTTGCCCCTTGGACATCGAGCCGTTGACTGCAAGTCTTTGAGTGCAGCCATCCAGCCAACTCTTTATCCACCAAGTGGTCCATCTGTCAAATCCATGCCTCTCCAATTTAGAGATAAGGATGTTGTGTGAAACAGTGTCAAATGATTTGCATAAGTCTAGATGGATGATAATAAGGCAGTTCAAAAGCTTCTTAAAGACAGAAGTGAAAGAAACATGTTTAACCTACTTAATTATTCTCTATGTATCTATCAGACCAGCTATACATGAGTATTTGCTATTTTCTTACATCCCTTAAGATACGAGTTCAGGAGTGAGTTTCAGCTTCTTGAGCTTGTTATTTCTTTTCTTTTCATTTCCCAGGTCCTTTCTTATGGTTTCCCTGAAACTGTTTGCGAATCTTCCCCTTGCCCTTGAAACATGCCAATCTGCAGCTTATTCAAGGGGTAGCTTTGATAATATATCTCCCAAACTCTTGCCTGGATGGTAATCAGAGAAACAGCCATCTACAGCTTTTTTAAAGACATATTGTGACAGTCATATTAGGGGACATCATTACTTGATAGTGTCCTAACCACGTACCTTGCAATGTCTCTGTTGATAGATGTTTGAATAAGCAGAACAGCTGGTCCCCTCGCATCATTGGCGACCGTTTCTGCAGGGCCATGCTTTGCGTCCCTTACTCATATTTTTCTTTGGCCTGTGCAGTCATGTTAGGAACTTCTTTCATGTAAAAGTATTTCCCCAACTTTATACTATAAGTTTTACCATAGCTATTCATCTAGGTCTTTTTTAAGTCTCCTTTTAATAAGAGAACACTTTAGTAAGTAGTCTCATTTTCAAATCCCAGAAAGTCTTATCAACTTTTATTCATGGACCTATGGGCAATTCATGATTAGAAAGCAGAGCTCTGATTGCAGAGATGGTTTCTCTATTTCTGCTTTCTTACCAAAGTCTTTGGGGTGTTGATAGAGAAAAAGCAGTGCTCAGAGGCAAAGTGGTAAAATGCCCATTAAAAGTTAGAATTCGCATCGCTTTCAAGAGAATATAGTTTTGAAACTACGTAGTTTTAGATCCTACTTTAAAATTCCTTCAAAAATTGTTGTCATTTTAATTAGCTCTATGCTCTGTTCTCTTACCTGAAGTATAAAACCTGAAACTATTCAAATTTGTGGAAACGCTAACCATATACATTAGTTTCCTTTTTTTCCCCATGTACTACTATATTCACATGTAAATGCAAGCTTTAAACAAAAATGCATTGGAAGTGAAATACAGCTGAGCATTCACCCTTGAAATCAGAACAGACCTGCTTATAGATAATTTAAAAGCGTATGCGTATCATGTTTGGCTTCCTCAGGAGTTACCAGAGAGATCCCAGATAGTATGTACCAACTATTTCAAAGTAATTTAACACATAATGCATTCTAAACATATGATACAGTGTGTGGGAAAACTGGCATTTCTATAGTTGGTTACTGTATAAAGAAGGAGGAAAAAAAGTTATGACAACTGCTTGTCAAGACATTTGTTCCAGTGACATCTGCCAGTGCTGAACTGAAAAGAGAGCAGCATCAATGGTGTGTTCTTAAGATGTGACTTAAAATGTAGGAAGTGATGGTAAGTGGTGGAAACAATTTGCTTCCATTAATGTTAAATGGTTTTTTTTTTAAGACCCGTGATGTATTGTCTTTTGGTTTTAGCTTGAGCATATTTTATTGAAAAAAGCCTTCTGCACTTATGGGAAGGCATAGAGTGAGGTGTATAGAGTGGCACTGCTATGAACAGAGGGACGTCAAATAACTGGAAAATATTTCTGCGTTCAGTTTGTGACTTACTTATTACTAAAATGGGTAGGGAAATAATTGGAGGGGAGGCGTCAGAAGAGATTTTCAGTCATGCACACTGCACAGCAAGCCATCCTTCTGACCAGCTGCAACATGGGTCACACTTCCTAAGCGAGCATTTACTGTTACTCCATAGAGACTGCTTGATAGGAATTTTCCAGCACGGAGCAAAAAAATATCATAAGTGTTTCTGCGCCATTAAGGAAACAGAAAAAGACACATTCCCACAGTATCTCCTGACCTGTCCCTGGCTGGTGTCTTTGCTGATCCTGATGACTGCAATGACAATGAAGAAGACTCCTTCACTCTACCCGAACAGGTGTTCAGAAAGCAATAGGAATAACATGTCAAAGCCATGAATATCCAACCGTGAAAGTAAATAACACAGAATATGCCAGCCTTTGTATGGCAAACACAAGAACTGGCCTCTAGGAAATGATAGACGGGTAAGAGCTTTGAATGAAGTGACCAGCGGGTATGAAGAGTGCAGCAGTCCCTGGTATGCCTTGATGCACAGAGCTAAATTCAGCGTTAGCTATGCTGTTTATTGTGTGAGAGCAAATGCAAGTCAGCAGATAAAATGCCAAGGTAGGGGGAAATAAGCAAAACTGGACCTGTTCCTATTTCTTACTGTGTGCAAGTTCTTCAACCTTTGTGCCACAGCTTCTTTTTACATAAAAATGTGGGGGAGAAAGGAAAAAAAACCCAACCAATGAAAAAAATCTTCCCTTATGCTGCTTTATAAAACAATGAGATCTATATATACACATAGGATCTTAGCAGGCATCTCAGGGTAACAATGTTCTCATATAAAACACTGAAGAAGACAGAAGCACAGGAAAAAGGGCAAAAATATGTCATAAGTGGATCTGTAACACAAGCTACTGTTCCAGCACAGCCTGTACCTATCGTTTGCAGATAATAGCTCTGTATCAAGCTTCAAAACCCCCATTCTCAGTTGTTTTCTGCAATCTTCCTGGAATGCTGAAAGTTATGCAAACATTTGTAGTGAAAACCTTTTTGCTTTTACAAAGAAAACTGCACTTAATGCCTAGCCAGGACTACGTCTCTTTTGTCACTCCAACAGGAAGATGAGCACCTTCTTCATCTCCAGTCCCACCGTACAGCACCGAGCATCCTCCTCTTTCCCTCTGCAGAAATGGTCTGCATAACACGTCTGATCCATCTGTCACAACCACTGAAATTGTGGCTCTACCCGTGAACCAGGATTTTAATCCCAGGGTGCTACTCCTGCAGCAAAGCTTGGCTATATCTGGGGACACTAAAGGAGAAAGGCTGCAGTTTTCCCCAGGATATGGCTTTCATTTCCAGTTTTGGGGTTTTTTCCAGTTGACATTACACCTATGTTTGTGGCTTTCAAGAGACAGAGATGCCCAAGGAAGCTTTAAATGGGCTGGTTTACATATCAGAAGTAGTATGGGTGTAGAGTTCAACTTGGTGTAGCATGTGTGTACAGGGAGTCCCCCGCAAGCACAGGCAACAATCAGTGCAGACTGAATTTCACATTGCTGCACTCAGATAGCATCTGCTGAAAAGGAAATGCACATTTAGGACTGAAACTTGGAAACAATTAACCTCAGCTATAGCAAGCTGCTCTGCAGGAAGCCCTCAGACATGTGATATGGTGGCATGTAAATAATAAGTCTAGGTTGAGTATTGGTTGCTATAGCTCAAAATTGGTTTAGCGTAAGACAGAGGTCTGAGGTTATCTTTTTAAAGTACAGATGAATGTTTTGTTCTTCCACACCTGAATGTAGAAAAAGGAAACTTGTCACAGATTGTAAGAGGAAAAACAAAAGCCATTTAAAACTCTGTTTCCTTTTTTAGCTTTACATCTTATCTTCTTGTAAACTTTCCCAGAAGCTACTTATCACCTTAATTTATATGCTATAATTTCTTAGCTTTAACAGGGAGAAAAACAAAAATGCCGAGCTTTCTCAGGCTCGGTCTGTGAAAACTAGTGGACATTTAAAGTGAATATATTAAAATTTCAGTGCCAGAGATGCACTGTGTAGTACTTGCCAAATAGAATGCCATGGAAATCAGCTGTTTTTAACAGCATACTGTATAATATCTACTGGGGTGACTTCAGTCCCAGCAAGTCATAACTAGATGTCACATGGTCTGGATGCACTCATGTCCAAAGTTTATCTTCCATCAGGTCTAATCTCCAGTGAGAACCAGAGGCAAAACACATTCATTGTTTTTGCATTTTTCATTATCTGAAGAGCAGAACAGTCATACTGAGGGAGCCTACAGTTTCGTATTCTCCATTGCTCCATCTCCATCACTGGCCCACACTGATGCCCAAGAGCAGCAGTAGCAGTAGTTGCACCTGGATACTTCCTTGGTACATACCCCAGAGGGGTATGTCCTCAAGGGCCTCTGGGGTCGAAGCATTTTTTTGCCCCAGAATTTACCCAGCTGCATTTTGAACAATTATAGACATCTGACTTCCACAACATCCTGTGTCAGAAGTTCCCCAGTTTATTTGCATGTTTCCTAAAAATTATTTGTTTTGTTTGTTTGGAACATGCTGCACACAAGTTTTGTTTGAGGACTCCTAGCTATTGTGCTGCAAGATACACCAAGCAGTTTTCTTAGCCCTCTTCCTCATACCCACTAGCGATGTTATAGATATCTGCCAGACCCTCCCTCAGTCATCTGGTTTCCAGGCTGAAAAGTCCATGGCTATTTTGTCATTCCTTGTTTGGTTTCAGCCCTTCACTCCCTCTTCTGTATCTTTCCCATTTCTATTATACCTTTTCTGGGAACTGGAACGGCATTGTTGGAGCACAACAGTAGTATGTAACAACATAATGACCTCCCCTCCCCAAAATATCTGTTTGGTTCCTCCTTGCAAAGTTTCCTAGTAATGTCTGCAATAACCCCAATGTCTCACCTCTGCATGAAAAGGGGCAGCTCAGATTCCAACACTGTAAAATTAGAAGTGGTTTTTGCCCTCCCTTTATATTTATCTATGTCAAATTTCACCTACCATTTTATCACACAGTATTAAAATATCCTTTACATTTAGCCCTTACCTTTACTCTCCTGAATATCTCACTGCTAGTTTGGTCACTTTGCCTGTTCAGATCCTTCACTGACCTTGGGTCATTCTGCCCCAACATAAAGCTACAGAAAACCCCACTGGTTGGCATTCAGCATGAAAACTATCCAAGACTCCTAATTTCTCTTCCCTCTTCATTTAGCTAGTTATATATCTGCAAGGATGAATGTCTACAGCAGCCTAATTTAAAGCCTTGTTGCATGCCTTTTGGTAGTCTAAGCAGCTGGATCTCCTATTTCAATGTCCCTGCTAACCTCTTCAGAAAAAAAGCTCTGATACATTCCTGGGGAATAAGCTTTTGCAGTGTTTACTCTTCCCCTGTATATCATATTTACCCATGTGTACACTAACTGTTTTCTTTAGTGCAGTTCCTAGTGATTTGCCTGGTACAGACAGACACAGCAGATGTATTTATTCATAGTTTCCCAGGTCTCCTCTGAAACACCTTCAAAAATTGGTGTTAGAGTTAAAACCTCCAGTTCTTCAAATACATGTCATGTATCACAGTTAATTAATTGCTGGGGTCCTTTAGAAAACACAATACATTATTAACAAAAGTAAACTCCCAAGCTCCTGACACTTGGATATTTCAGAGGAATTTGAAGTTTCTGCTTTGTGCCTTACCAAATATCGTTTCTATCACTGTAGATACCTTTCATTAAATGTTCTTCACCTTCTGCCACTTCCACATTGGACTATTTCAAGCTTCTATTTGACCAGAGTATTTTTGCTAGGAAATTCATCTGCATTAGGGAAATTTGAATACCAACACTTCTGTCTTTCACTGCCTCATGCTTCTAGTTTCTTTTCCACTTTCCTCGTTTGTTGGCAAAAATCAATTAAAACATTAAGAAGTATTTAGTGATTGTGAAAACTGTCAGGCTAAGAACACTCATAATATTTATCCACAAACAAAGACTGTATGGGCAGCACCAGTAAAACACAACTTAGCCTTGACCTGAAGGAACCTGGAGTGGAAAGTGAAATCCATCAAGACATCTTTAACACCAGCATTATAAGGATCAAGTCAAACTTCTAGAATAACTCAGGTCAACCGAGATTCTGATTCACTGCAATCTTTTAATCTTTATTGCTGCATTTGAACGCCACTTTGCAATGCCTGGATGATGCCAGTCGATCTGACCCGCCTATTCTATGTAGTACTTGCTCTGATTCAGCAGTCACATTTACCAGTGGGACTGTGTATTTCCCCATGTAAAGGACAGATATTGCAGCATGTTTTTCTGAAGAACTCTATCTCAGTCCTATTTCTCATTTTTTAATCCCCAGGAAATATCTGGTATTCAGGATTTGTGGCTTGGTTGTTGCAGCCTTAGAATCAAGTGCAAGATGCGACTCCTGTAAGAACAGTGGAGCTGACAGCCCTACAGAGCAGCAGTAAGTGTGCACAAACTGCTTCGGCCAAACCAGAGCCATGCTTCTCATCCCACGAAATTCTGTGATCTCCCTCTTCCAAGGTTCAAACTAGCTGGCTACTTCTATAAGCTCTGCACGCTACTCCAGATCAATGGGACTGGATTCTGAAAATCCCAACAGAGACAAACAAATGTCAACAACAGAATTAGAGCCCCTTCATTTCTCCCCAGAAAATAGAAAACAAACATTGTAAATTGCCCGTCAATTACTCAAATGCAAATCCTTGATGTTCTTTTCCCCTCTGCAATTATAGAAGTTTTTCCATGCAATAAGAGGTTATTAAGGCAATACTTAATGGCCTTATTCATACTTCTAAGCCAGCTTCATTTAAAATTTAAACCTACCAGCCTGCTTGAATATAAATTGTGATGCTCTAAACTATAAAAAAAATGTGAGAACACCATCAATTTCAAGTATTTTCAGACATGTCTATTCCCATCATTTCTGTTACATCAGCTTTACCGCTCACTCTCTTGCTCTCAATTAGATCATTCAATATTCTTCTAGCAATGCTCTCAGTGTGTTTTCCCCATTCTTGGCTGAATAACTCTTCAAATACTACTGTGGCGGGGAGAAGGACTTGCCTTTCCTGGAATCTTCTTACTTATCAGTATGGACATCTCAATGGTCTCAGAGCAGAAATTGATGCTATCAGGCCATTACAAGACAGCCTTCTGAGATCATTAAGCAAAACCTGACTGCAGTTCTGCATGCACAGAAGCAGCCGGCTGTACAGCCATTCTCAGTATGAGGACCTTTAATCCTTTCCAGTTGAAAGGTTGGTCTGAATTACAAAAGAGATTGGGGGTTTAGAGGGATTGTTATTTGTTTTGTTTTGGTGTTTTGGGTGGGTTTTTTTGGTGGTGGTTTGGGGTTTTTTTAGTGTTATGAAAGTCAGAAATCAATCCAGTAGAACTCAGTTGATGATTAACTTAAGCCAGACTATGTAGACCTTATCTCAGCCCACAATGAACATGGCTATTTTTTGGAATACTGCCGGGTAGCAAACCTGCACACACAAGTAAATAATTCCTCCCACTCTGAAGCCTTTGCCAACTTCACTTCAGAAGTATCTAAGTTATTTGAGCTAAGAGATACCAGTATATGAAAAGGACAGGAAAATAATAAAATACTTTAATTTTTCTTTTGATCTCAGGAGCAGAAAGGTTTCCAGGAACAGAGCACAGTACGGTTCACCAGTTTCAGTCTCGCAGACAGCACATCTGCAGTTGAAAAAGGTCTTTTGATAGGTTCCATTACAAATCAATAAGAATTGCTCCACAGGGGGGTTCAGTGAGTACTGGAATACATCCAGTTAGTTGCTAGGTAAATGCATTTGTTTTTGTCTTCTAAATCAGCTTTTTCTTTCCTGGATGATCTTTCTGTACAAGGAGCAACATGAATGAACAAATGAATGCTATTACAGTCAGGGCAATCATTTTATTCAGGTAAGTGTGGGCTTCTTCTCACCTCTGCTGCTACAGACTGATGAGGTGAACTGCACTTTAAATTCCAGTGCATAATTACTTTATCTCTTCTGTGCAGCTCATATGAAATATAGAAATTGAAGACTGTTGAGTATCTCTAGTGCATATGTGAAGAGAACGACAATTAAGCTCCTCTTCTGAGGGATACTAGGACCCCATGTTCAGGGCTGAGCCTCTAAGAGAAAGACCACAAAGATCAGAGGTGTGATTCTTCCTTCCCTGTTTATTAACCAGCAGAAATAGCCAGATAGACAGAGAGCAAAGCTACATCCCACAAAGAAAAGAAGAAGTGTGAAGAAGAGGGACCACATGAGTATTTCTACTTAGAATAGTTATTATGCTGTAATGTAGAAAAAAAAGACATTTTTACAGAACAGCTGAGAGACCATGTAAGACCTAAATTCACTTAATTTGTCCCTGGACCAAGAACAATATCTTAACTTTCAGGAAGTTTTTCTAACTCCCAAGCCAACTACCGTAGGGTCAGGTTTGAGTGCAGTGATAAATAAATACCTGCTCCTCTGCTTTTAATCATTCTGCACTGAACAATGAAAGGGATATGGATTGCAGGTTTCCTTTTGCCTGCCATTGTACTGCTACTGCAATCACATTATTCCTTTTAAGAAACCAAAAACTTAGTTCAGTCTATATGAGGAAGGTATGACTGGAAGCAAACACTGTATGAACAACAGCATACTTTGCTCAGGATTTTATTTTTTTCCTTAACGATCCCTGAAATCCAAATAATTCTGAAAACTAACAGAAATGAGGGAAATCCTTCAGAAATTGCCCTGAGGAAATGCCCTGTGGAAGAGGGACAGAACCCACAGGAAGCTACAGCCACTGTGCTACAAACTATAAGCATGTCTTATCTTCATGAGTTTTAAAATCCATTTTTCAGAAGCAAAATGAATCTATGTTGAATTCTATAGAGGGATTAAAAACATTACAGAGAGAGCTTTTCTATTAAGTAATACGATTACATTTCACAAAGGAAGAGCTCTAAGTGCTCTGTTCAATTTGCTGGTGGAAATGCAGCCCCAGAGATGTGCAAGGCATCATTCAGTGCATCGCTGGTGTAGCCTCCCTTCTCCCTCTTCTTCCTAAGATCTGGCCAAGTTTCATGGCTCTGTGACACACTGTCCTCACAGAGCCATGTTTATGCCATCTCATTCCATGACTCCTTCGAAGGACTTTGCCACATGGGCATTTGTTTCAAAGCTTTCATTTTCAAACACTTCCAAACCTACGAGATGATAGCATCATGAAAAGCAGAGCTGGCAGAGAGAAAATGGTGTCATCCTCTTCCTTCCCATGACACTCTCTTTGCTAGCCGCTACGTACCAGAGGCAAACCCGAGAGACCTGCAGGATGCGAGCGTGTGGATGACAAACATTTCCAGGACGGCAATGCTCTTCCAAGGTACCAGAACTGTTTTTTACTTTATTATGTATGACCAGAAGATGTTACAAATGAGACACCCCAGACACAAGTTTTAAAACTTGCTTTGTATCAGACATGACAACAAAGCTAAAGCTTAAGGCATCTTTCATACCTGACATATTAGACAACCCGTGACAGTGAGAGAGGAGGAAGAGGGCTCTGGAACACGATAGGAAAACTATCTCATACCAGGCTGTTTCAGTATGGATTTTCTTCTTGGTTGTAATTAAAATCTTCCCATTATCTTATCAGAGACACATGATATCTATCTGGGGCTGATCAGGGCAGAGTTTTCCTCCGCTTGCACCAGAAGCAGCTTCGATATTTAGCAATAACGGTATTCTCACTGTTGTTTATTCCAATTACAGGACTACCAGCCCAACGGGTAGTGTGTCTGGCAAGCTAGGCAACGGTCTCACTAATATTATCACCATGGGCTCCACCTCAAAAGGAGAGCTGTACTGCATTATGCAAGACTATTTGGAGGTCTAGTTACCAGTGGGTTCACTACACAGCCCAAGACAGGGGAAACCATACAAGTGGCTCCTCCACCTCTGTGTCCCTGAATGTGGGTGGATAAGTCCTGGAAGTTCCCTTGTTTGCAGAAGAAGTCTTACCAGAACTTGCCTCTAACTGTTGCTTACGCCACAGCTTTAATTACTCAGTTTTGCCATTAAGCCATGGGCCATCAAGTTTTAATGCAATCCTACACTGTTGATTAAAACATTGTGTTATTTCCTGAATGTCAAACAACATATGACAATGAAGTAGGCATAAAAGATTAGGAAAACAAATGTTCAGCTACTTCTGCACTGAATGCGAAGCATAAATGGCTGATCTTTGAATACTTTTGCATTTGCTTGAAGCTTTGTAACATTAAAATTGATGATGGTAATTAGTTTGCCTTTCAGAAGAATGAAATTTGAATATTTCTGAATCCTCCTGGGCTCAACAGCCTCCAGCTAAAGCGTATTAACTTGCTTTCTACAGCTCTTCTATTAGTGCTGGTACTGTATTTTTTTTAAATCAAAGACTGAAATAACCCAAAACCTCTTAGTATTTCTTAAAACAAGTTCAGGCATACTTGATGAACAGTTATCTTATCTAACATGGACATCTTGAAGTTATCTACGTCATCCTGTGCTCTACTTACTTATACTCAATAGAGAGCTACAGGTACCTCAAGAGAATGACTCATAGAGATGTAAATAAAGTGGGTCTGACGAATTACCTTCTAGAGGGCCCTATTTCTCTCCACTGATGTAAATAAAGCTTAGGGTGACTATCTTAAACTTAGTAAGGTTTCGTGCAGATACACACATTAGGAGACATCTATTTTCCATTTTTCTGAAAATATGTAGGATATATGTATTAGATCACTTCTGATTAAGAACAGATCTTCAGAAACATACGAGAGCTAGCTAGCTTCAAATTTGCTTATTACCTCAGTCTCTTTAAATATTTTAAGTATATTATTATCTTACCTCCTGATACTCTTACAGTCATGTCTGCCCACAGCTGAATCCTTAGGTCTAGGAGGAATCGGAGGCCCAGAGGAAACACAAATGCCATCAGTTTCCCTGACTTTGAGGAATCTCTGGATATCATCTGTAACCAGGACTGAGAAAATAACTCCCTGAAGAACAGAGAGATTCAGGATCCTCCGAAACTAAACATCTCTGGAAAGGAAAGTTTAAATCATACTTCTTATTTTGTGCCTGTAAACAGCTGTTAGCAAAAAGAAAGACTACCAGAAAGACCCACCTTCTCACAACAGCAGGTTTTTTTAAATGGTTTTCTTATATATTGTGTTATCATCAGTTAGCCAAAAACACTGCTGTCATTAAGAGGCCTAATTCTCCCCTCTCCTTTTATCACGTCCATCTGCCTGAGATTATTTCTCATCTATAACTGGATTACTTACTCCAAGCAATCACTGACCTTCCCAAAGCAGGCGAAGGGGAAGATCTGGCAACTGTCAAAACTCTCACGAGACTCTGCTTGAGACATCATCCAGCCCTTCCCCAGGTGGGTGGGAGTGCATGGGGGTTTGGCGTTATAATAATACCATGCCAGCAAAACCTCCAAATCACTAATGATTATTTTATATACTGTGTGGAAGAAGCAAGAGATGTGCAGAAGGCAAATTTGATATGAAGGAGGATGTGGGAATTACAGAACAGGTTGACTGGGGTCCCAGGAAAACAAGGGAACAATCAGTCCACACATACTCAGAAGATGACAAAAGGATTAAGCAAACAGCCCGAGAAGTTTAGTTTTGTTAAAGACTTCTGCCAGACAAATCTAGTGTCCTTTTTTTGACAAGGTAACCAGCCTTGTGGACTAAGGAGGAAGCTGTATACATGACTTACAAGTGTTTTGCATGACATCCTCATAAACAAGCTTTAGAAACGCAGTCTAGCTGTACCCAGCCTTAGGTATGGGCACCAGGATTTGAAAACCTGCTTTTAGCACAGGGGTTACTGATGAGTCACTGTCAGATAGGGAGAGAGACTGTCAGGTGGAGACCTGGTGGTATCTGCTCTCTTTTGCTCAATATTTTCATTAAGAACTAAATGATGGTACACAGAGCAGATGACACTAAACTGTAAGTTGTAAATGCTTTGGAGGGCAGGGTTAGAACTAAAAGTGACCTATAATAACTTGGAGGGAGGGTATGAAATCACTATGAAGAAATTCAGCAAAGACGAGTGCTAATGCTACACTGCAGAAGGAGAAAAGAATCCAGTACAAAATTTGGAGCACCTGACTGGCAAGAGACCTGGGGGGTAAAATCGGTCCAAACTTTCTTATTTATCAGTAGCATGAAGATGTGTAAGCCTGGGGCACACTGAGAAGGATACCATTTGTGAGAGACAGGAGGCACAATTTCACTCTTTTCAGCCCTGAGGTGCTACATTAAGTCCATTTTGGGTTGTTGCAGTTCAAAGACAAGGGGAAGGACAATCTGGAGGTAGAGGAGAATAACTAGTGCTGAGAAAAATTGACTTGTAAGGAACGTACATGATGAGGGTCCTTCCCCCTGGGCGAGAACTGACCCAGGCTACTGCAGCTGCTGGTCCCCTCAGGCCCTTCCACCACTCTCAGGGTCTTTCTTTACACTTCACTTTCCCACACTGTTCCCAACTTTTAATTGTTCCTTTTTCTCATTTGGCGAGGAAGGACACACTGTATCTTTCCCCTAATGAAGGGTTTCTAACCTCATTTGATGTTCTCTCCTCTGGATTTCCCGCTGGCCTTTCCTTGCTCTTCTCACTCTTTGCTGGAGCACCCCACTGCCCAGAGTGAGCTCAGGTCACCTTTTGTCATGCTCTTGCACCTCTACTTCTAGGTCACCCCTCACGTCTCATGTTTCAGTGCCCCCCTTCTGTCTTAGGCATTGGGCTAAACCTGGTATATGAAAAAAGGGTCAGCAAGCCTGTGGCAAAAGCCAGGTGAGGAAGAGCATCTGCCTCAAAGACTGATGACTTAAACAGAATTAAAAAAATGTTTCAATGTTTATGTGGGCATGGCTTCAACAGCAGTTATGAGCTATTAGGAAAAGGAATGAATTTCCCCCTCCAGAGGCTGGACAGAGGGCTTTTGCCTCTCGAGTGACTTATATGCTTTTGGATATTACATCCTGCTGGTCAACTTCATAAATATTTGCCCATTTTTAAATTGTGCGGCATGGATTTTGCTCACATGTGGTGCTCATGTATGGTGCTCATTGACACTGCTTCCCACACCACATCCCTCCACACCTCTACTCTGGTCGCTGGCTGGGTCACAGCCAAGTTCCTCCCTTGCTGGCTCCAAAGGAGACCCAAACAGCAGGCACGCACGCAGCCCTGGCAACCCCTGTGCCAAGGCCACTGTGTGGGGATGGGAACTCATGTTGGCTGTGCAGGGCACTGCCTAAGGACCGCCACTTGCTCCCATGCCACCGATGGTTTGGTCTCCCTCGATAGGGAGGGCCCAGTGTTAGAGCAAGCAAATAGTGACCGTGCCATTGTTTGTAATCCACAGCCAAAACACCTCTGTTCTGGTACTCCACACAGGCTGGATACAGGGCATGTTCCCACACCTTCCCCCAGGAGCTGATGTCTCTGTGCCACCCTGAGCAGCCATGGCACTGCTCGTAGTGGGGTCCTGTCCATGATGGCTGCACTGGGGCAGAGCTGCCAGATCCGTGGGTGGCACAGCACATGGCAGCGAGATGGTGACATGTAGGGGTCAGTTTTCCTTAAAACACACAGATGTTTTCTTTTTGCCAGCTTGCACTTTGAGAAATTCACAGGGCTTCCTCATTTCCAAGGCCAGTTTAGCTTGGGGCCAGGACGGAAATGAAAACAGACTCACGTGTTTGTCACTAAAAGGCACCTTTACACAATGTTCCTCGTACTTATTGCATGCGTCAAGGGTTTATTCCTTGGTTCGAGCCTAAACGTATTGTTCACACAGCTAAGCAAGATAATGGCATTCAAGTCGGGAAGGAAAGAATGGATCATTATTCACTACCCAAGTCCTGACCCCACTATCTCCCCAGCAAATGAATGCAATGCTTTCCAGGGCTCTTACACTGATATGTTTGTGAGCCATCAATTATTTACATACCTGGTCAATAATTTAAGTGTCCTGGAATGTACATATTACAAAATAACTGCCTTTGTTCTTTAAATTTGCAAGGATACCCTCCTGGCACTGGCACAATTAATGACTTAATAAAGCCTTAACAGGAAAATTGAAGTACTGGATTTTACTGCTTTGATGGTAACTAAGCTGACTTCTACACTTTGAAAAAGTTATGCTTGCAAGAAGGCATTAGGCATATGCTAAGTTTTAGTAAATTGGGAGTAACATACCCGAAGGTTTAAGTGAAACTGTTACATCAACATAAAAAGAAATGTCACTTTCCCTTAAATAAGTTATACAAGTAAGAAAATATTTTTAATGGGGCTCTTGCTTAACTAACTTGGCCATTTGCATATGAACTTCCACAGCTCTTGAGATGTGATGGAAGCAGTGTGACCAAGGGCGATGTTACTCTGATGCAGCAGTGTTTGTGGCAGGCGCAGGATAGCAGTGAGCTTGAGCTCGGCCCTGAGAGGGGCACAGCCCTCGTGGAGGGTCCCTTCAGCCCCCTTTTTTCTCATCTCCGCAGCTGGAGAGAGAAGGTCTGCACTCAGTATCCCTCATTCACACCAGTTCACTGCCTTTAAAAACGTGTCCAGGTGACCCTGCTGTCATTTTAACAATCTGCCTGGACGAAGGGTGGCTCATGTTTGTTCATAGGACTTTTACAACTGCTTCAGAGATATCTTACAAATCAGAGTTTCAATATAATTGAAGAAATAAACCTACACAAACACTTTTCCTGCAAAATAAACTGAATCCGCCTGTCTTCGTGAGGGTGTTTGAGACTGCCATTCCTGTGATCTGAACCTCTTTTTCTTTTCATATTTTTTCGGATGCAAATGGGCCCTAAAAAGAGACTGTAACAGATTTGTGACATTGCAGAACAACATTTTACCTGAAATCTTGCAGGTGGTACATTAGCTTTTGATCAGTAAAACCAACTCCCCCACTTCATGCCAAAAAGTGTTATTGGTGGAGCAGACGAGCGACCAATCCACCTCACCAAGAGCATTTCAGGGTAGAGTGTTATAGCATAAACATCAACAAGTGCCAAAAGTGTCTACAGACAAACTGAGCTACACAATTCCAGGAATCTTTATCAATAAAAAGTTCTGCTTTACTGAAAGAGGGGCAGTGCAGGTTTATTTTCAGGTCCAGGTAATGATGTAAATAAGGGTACAAACAGGAAATCGTTCCGTCATTAATGCTTTTGATTAAGAATTACAGGGATGTGGAACAAACAAACAAAGCAACAAGCAGCAGTTCTGTGAGCTACATGGAAACTTGAGGTCTTGTGGTTCATATCCTAAAGGTAGGCAACAGTGCAGACTCTGATGGCTAACAAGGGTTGAGCACATGCTACAGCTTTCATCAAACCTGAGGTGGTTCCTCAACACCTTGCAGCATCTCTTTTGATGAAGTCAGTAGGAGCCTAAGACCTCATATCTTTCTGTCAGGCGTGGGTAGAATTGGTCAATATGTTCAAAAGTTATCTGGGGCAAGAGAAAAGGACTGATTGACAGGAAGAGTCTAATTTCCCGATTTCTGAACTTCTCTGTAAAACAATTTTTATTGCAAAAGCAAATTTACCTTAGGCTGCAGAATTTGTATTTGTCTAGTGTGTTGTTATTAGGTAGAAAACACAACACTACTCTGGAAAACAAGGCTTTTAGTAAATTCTTTCCTTTCTTGCCTGGTCTGGGTGAAGGAAGTGAGGAAATGTCATATGGAGGAGAGACTGAGCTGTAAAGGATGCTCTGTCTCTCTGCCTTGTGACCTATTTATCCCTCTACACTATACACCTGACCTGCAAGAAGAAATCTGAGGGCTTGGGAAAGAGACACACAGCGTGACACACTTTGCCTCCAAGTGCTGCGTGATCTCATTTTTAGATATGCTCGTTTACCACCATGGCTACGTGGCAGCAGCGCAGTTCCCACTCTGCTGATCCAAAGAATTGCAGGTTGCAATGCACCCTGAGGGCTTCTCCATGCTCACAATACCATCATTCATCTTTCCTTGCAAGCCTGGTCATTCATGTCACCTGCTTCTCGGTGGGAAGTCAGCCACGAGGTTGAAGTATTTCCTAAGCTCCTCTCATGCCTGCCCGTCGTGGCTGGATAGGGACCTTGGGAGTCCTCTCCCTCCCAAGCAGGCAACACTCCAGCTTCTAAAATCAAGTGCAACCTCTTCTACCCTTCCCTCCTGCTGGCACTTTTCTCTCTCTCTCTCTCATTGGAAAGGTTACCTGAGAACAAAGAATCTCTCTGCCTTAATCCACATTTGTCATTAAGCAAGTTGGGCATTTTGTATATCCACTAACTTGATGGAGACATTTCTGAAATTTAAGGCTTTTAATTTAAGTCTTTTCAAGGATATACAAGCAGATTTAAACCAGATGACTTTGAAAGTAGAGGACTTCTGGAGACTTATTATCCCTCTGTGGGATTATCCAAATATTCTCTTTGCATCTTCTAATTAGATAACTTTATTTGACTTACAACTCCATTTTCTAACTTGGTTTTAGAACATTTTTTACATCTTTTATTTGGGAAGTTATAGTTCAAAAGTTCCTTGCTGAGATTCAATTTGAAAAAAAGACAGATGGTATAGTTAAATCAGAGGCTGCTAAGAAGCTTTTTATTTGATCTCTAACTGAGAAGGATGATGAATAGTTAAATCTAAACAAAATAAAACCATTTTTTAAAAATTCTGATCCTGAAAAATTGTATCCAAATATCAAAAATAGTTGGTGAAGGAGTTCTACAAATCAGACAACATGTCAGTTCTCAATAGCTCTCTAATTGAATATTAGAGAAGTTCCAAAGGTTGGAAAGAGACACAATATCATGCCATGACTTCTTAAAGGAAGTTAAAATAAATAAATATTGGAGCAATAGCTGGGCAACAATCCTAGTCCATATAATTGAATACCTGAAAGGAGGAAAAATTAATAGTAGATGAGACAACTAGTGCTACTAATACAGATTTACAGAAAATCAATCTTGCCCAATAAATTTGATAACCTTTTTGTGATAGTACAAGTTTGGTTATTAAAGTAACAGCACTGATATAATAACTTCAGGTGTATGTAAGCTATTCTAATATAGTAAAAAAATTAGAGGAAAAAGGAATCAACACTGAATATCAGATTCAAAATTACGAGCACAGGTCCCATGAGCAAGAAATCATATCTGAAGAGATTGTTTTTCTAACAGGTTCATGGGGGTACTCATTCTGCAACATATTACCAGTGGAATGGAGGTATAAAAACTGATACTGACCCAAGTATGCAAGTAATCTGAAGAACAGAGAAGGGGAGCGATTGGGAGGACAGGGCTCAACACTGGAGGTATTTGCAAAATTGAAAATAAAGTTACAAAAAATGTGAAGTCAAGCATCTAGAAACAAAGTCTGCAGTCCAGACTTACAGGCCAAGAGCCTCTCTTCCAGGAAAGAGCAGCTTTGATAAGAATCTGGGTATCGCTGGGGACCATCGGCTGAGCTGGATCTCCAGTGTGACCAGCTGAAAGAGACACATTGAGCAACAGAGAGGTACAGGGCAGCATTAAAGATCCTATTTTCCCTCTGTATTTTTAATGGCATGTGAGTGCTATTAGAGAACCTTGACTAATTCTAGTGGCCGCAATTGTGGAAAGAGGTTAATAGATGTTAATAGACAAGATGAGATTTAAAGGAAAGACATAAGAACAACCAAATGCCTGGAAAACGTGCTTTAAATACAGATATCTGGAGTTCTGTATCTTGATCAAGTTCCAGCTTGCTACGTATCTATATAATGTGTATTTGTCTACAAATACTAGCCATACAGAACAAGACTAGAGATACAGAGCCACTCGGTGTAACAGGCAGGAACCCAAAGGTAGACAAAATAAAATGGTGCAAGGTTTTAATCGTACATGCTGTCAGATACTGGAGTAGGCTGTCAGGTTTTCTGGTAGCTTCTCTATCACTCAAAGTTTTGTTAAAATCTCAAGCTATAATTTTTTCCCTCTAAAAAATGTGTTTGACTCCAAATGGGAATTAAGGAAAGTCCAAGGCTAACGTTAGGTGGAAGATCAGAGTAGGGGTATGCAAAAGCTTTTTCGAGTTTGATAAATATTTCACTTTCTGTAGAAGATTCCACCTCTTCTGAAGCCATTGGGTCTAGAAGTGCCTCCAGCTGTAATCCTAAAAACCCCCTTTCTTCTCGCTCCTTCCCCTTGAGCCTGCCTGCCTTTGAGGTGGGTGCCAGCAGAGGAGCCCATTAATGCTGCACTCCAACCTGGCTGGATGTGTCAGTGAGATCAAAGGAACCAACAGAAGAGAGTGACATATTTTTGACATCTAATTGTACAGCTCTTCTATTTGTTTTCTTTCTCTCCTCACACACACATCTAAAAGACAGCAAACTCTCCATAACTGTGTTTGCAGTCTCATTAAATTGTTAAATTGGGTTTTTAAAAACTTACTATTGCCAGTCTCCTAGTTTTGTTATTAGTAATGTATCCAAATCCTCTTAGGAACTCTGTAAATCTATTAATCTTCCTAAAAAAGTATATCAAGCTGATCAAAAGACAGTTGAAGTGTTCTGTGCAAAACATTGTAATAAGACAAAAAACACTCTGAAAAAATATTATATGTATATGTTCACATATTCGGCCTTCTAGAGAAGGGAGCTAATTCTGGTACACCGAATATCTTAAGAGATTATTTCTCTCTAAAGTTCTTTTTTCATCACAGCGCTTTTGTTTAACTAGTTAAGATAAAACCTATCAGTCATGGAGGAGCAGAATGGAAACAGCTTCATTAAGACGAACCCTCTGATAGTTCCCCTGTTTCTGAAAGTTAAATTCTCTTGAAAAATTAATTACAGTGAATCCGGCAGAACTAATTTTAAAATGTGAGAACATGTGAGATGGTCTGCTTCTAGCCTGGAGTGAGATGAGATCAATATGTTAAATTAAGTCTACATAAAATCATACAGAAGAATTTGGGTAGGCACCATTTATTCCCGGTCAGGAGAGTAAGTGTAATTTAGAGAGCAGTGAAGAGACATCTTGGTAAAAATATTACTAGCTAAAACTAATGACAGAAAACAACTGCACTGAACTCATTTATTGCCACTCAGAAGTCTGGTATCAGTTGTATTCACTTTAAATCTTCTGAAAAAAACCCACAAAACAGAGCTGTGAAACGTGAGCCAGAAGCACATTAAAAAAAATTCCCCGGGCTGTGATGCTGAATCTAATCCCTAAAAAAGTCTTCTTATATTCCAAAAGAAAATAATCAAAGCTACAGAGATTTTGGGGAAAATGACAAAATTTGGCCATGAATCCTTAAAATACAATTTCATAAACTTCCACTTAACACAGATTTTATATTTTAATACACACAAACACACACAGAACGTACAAATGTGCTATTTGGGCTTTCAAATCATCAAGGAGAAACTAATGGCTTGCATTATTTCTTTGTTGGGAGTGGAGAGAGAAAGCAGACTCATTATTATGTTGTTGCCTGCTGCAATTTTAGTTATATTATGCACATAGGCACTATTAATTGAGTGCAAGTGGCATTAAGCAGCAAAAATGCCAGCAAAAGTAATTTGCCTTGTTGCAGAAAGCAGCAGTGTTCAGGCCTCCAGGAATTTCTCTTATATCAGCTGTTGAGATATTTTGATGCTTTAACTTCTTCCCAACTTTGATGTCTGGGCAAAATTTCCAAGCTCCCTGTTTAGCTCACTTTTCCTCCTTGGATCCAAGTTCTTCCAGCAAATTGGAGACTATGCAGTAATCTTGTGCCTCGCTGGTATTTAACAAGTCGATTACACAGAATAAAACTATCTGGGCTGTGGATCCAGGTCTGCCCCCAGCGCAGCTTTGTGAAGGTGAGGAAATTGCAGCATTATAGCTCAGACCAGATTTGGATCAGTACCGGCAGGGCCAAAAATTCACTTAACATAAGGCAGCAGAACACCATAGCATTACAGAGAACTGCACGTACGCTGCACTAGCTGCCAACCCCTATACTTAGGAGACGCTAAAAGGATGCTGCTGACGATTTATAGTTGCATAGCCAAAGTCAAAGACTTGAGAGGAGTTTTTAAATGCTGCCAGCATATCTTCTTTTCCTCAGATAGTCATTCTGTTAAGTCAGCTATATGTGCTATTTTCAGATCATTGTAACTTAAACTGGTCGTTATATTGACAGGAAAAGTTTAAATAGAAGTCAATACAGGAAAGCAGAATTTCACCAGTCCTGTATTGTTGGTGATCTGGTATTAAACAGCAATGATAGCGAAAGAGGAGGGCCACAGTTATTTTCCCTTCATTAACTCAGTGGAAGAAGCTAATTAGATTTCAAAAGCTGCCTTTTCTGTAAAGGTCTGATATTTTTAGTAATAACATTCACTAAAAAACAATCCCTCTCTTGTTTCTAGCAAGCAAGCCAACATGTTGCTTCTTCAATGAGGACCACACCAAGAAGCAAACCGAAACACAGGTGGAAAAGTGAGCTGCCTGACATCAGCCACTTCCTTTGCAAGAGACTTTTCTTCAGAAAAATATCTTTTAAAGGAAAAGGCAGAGTTCTTTTGAGAGACATTTGGAATGTAAATACTGTCTTTAGAAAAAGCATCTGCTGTTTTATTTTTAGCATATGCTTTTCCATTTATCATTCCAAAAAGACTCGTAAAACTTTTCCAAGCTTTTAAAATTCAAACATTCAAAATTTTTAAGACAACCATCAAAATCAGGACAGTTTCATTTTTGTTTCCTGTTGATTTCTTTCAGATTTCTTTTCCCACAGGAAAAAGGTTTGTTTGGCTGGGTTTTTTTGTTCTAGTCAATTTTGTAACAAAGAAAAGGTTTAGGAAGCCCTGGAATTTCTCACAAGCAGAATAATCCACCTTCTGCCTAGATCTATTTGTTACCAAACAGTACAGCCCTGGAGCATAGGCACAGGGGAGATAAAAGATTGAAAAAGATGTTAGATGTTCATGATCTCAGCCTCCATTTTGGATTAACTGATGATAACTCTACTTTCATGACCCAAAGCTTTGTTTGGATCCAACTGGATGTATAGACAACACAGGTGACACAATATATCCTGGAAACTACACTAAGGCACATAGAAAATAGCGAGGTGATCAGTGACAGCTAACGTGGCTTCACTAAAGGCAAATCATGCCTGACAAATTTGGTGGCTTTCTATGACAGGGTTACAGCGTTGATGGATAAGGGAAGAGCAACTGACGTCATCTACCTGGACTTGTGCAAAGCATCTGACACTGTTCCACATGGCATCCTTGTCTCTAAACTGGAGAGACATGGATTTGCAGATGGACCACTCAGCAGATAAGGAACTGGCTGGATGGCTGCACTCAAAGACTTGTCCAAGGGGCGACCAGTGACAAGTGGTGTTCCTCAGGGGTCGGTACTGGGAAAGACGCTGCTTAACATCTTTGTCAGTGACATGGACAGTGGGATTGAGTGCACCCTCAGCAAGTTTGCCAATAACACCAAGCTGTGTGGTGCAGTCGACACGCTGGAGGGAAGGGATGCCATCCAGAGGGACCTTGACAAGCTTGAAAGATGGGCCTGTGTGAACCTCATGAGGTTCAACAAGGCCAAGTGCAAGGTCCTGCACATGGATTGGGGCAACCCCAAGCACAAATACAGGCTGGGTGGAGAATGGGTTGAGAGCAGGCCTGAGGAGAAGGACTTGGGGGTGTTGGTTGATGAGAAGCTCAACATGAGCCAGCAATGTGCGGTCACAGCCCAGAAAGCCAACCACATCCTGGGCTGCATCAAAAGAGGCATGGTCAGCAGGTCAAGGGACATGATTCTGCCTCTCTACTCTGCTCTTGAGAGACCCCACCTGGAGTACTGCGTCCAGCTCTGGGACCCTCAATATAAGGACATGGACCTGTTGGAGCGAGTTCAGAGGAGGGCCATGAAGACGATCAGAGGGCTGGAGTACCTCTCCTGTGAAGACAGGCTGAGAGAGTTGGGATTGTTCATCCTGGAGAAGAGAAAGCTCCAGGTAGACCTTATAGCAGCCTTCCAGTACTTAAAGAGGGCCTACAGGAAAGGTGGAGATGGACTCTTTATCAAGGAGTGTAGTGATAGGATGAGGTGTAACGGTTTTAAACTGAAAGAGAGTAGATTTAGATCAGATGTTAAAATTAGATTTAGACTTAGACATTCTTTACTGTGAGGGTGGTGAAACACTGGAACAGGTTGCCCAGAGAAGTTGTGGATGCCCCACCCCTGGATGTGTTCAATGCCAGGTTGGATGGAGCTTTGTGCAACATTGTCTAGTTGAAGGTGCCTGTGACCATGGCAGGGGTTTGGAACTATATGATATTTAAGATCCCTTCCAACCCAAACCATTCTATGATTTTATGGTTCTATGATATATTTTCTATTTAAAAAAAGGAAAAAAGATCCCAACCCTAAAGTAACATGAGTTTCTGTGCTCAGTGAAGTCAGCGAGAGCTTTGGCTCTCGTTTATTTTGGTGATGAATAACAACACATCCATGGCCTCTCTTTTGAGGAAGAGGGACCAAAATGGGAAGGAGACAGGCAGCGCATGGGCTGAGATCCAAGGCAGGAAGGACAGCAGGAGGCCAGGGTTATCTCTCTCAGGTGAACAAAGTTTTCCTATCCCATATGAAGACAACCAATACAGGAGGAGGGACAGGGCAAGACAGTGAGCTGAGTAAAATTTAATCAATCCAACAGTGACAAAGAGCTGAACAAGGCATATATTTATCCAGGACCTGTCTTTCAGCCTATAAGCCCTTCAAACCAGCGAGCGGTTGCACTAGGAAGCTGTGCAGTAGCAGGCACTCCATCTGCGTTACATTTATAACAGGTTTTCCAAAAATCTCCGTGCTATATGGGAAAAAAATTAAGGCCCTTTTCCGCTAGCAATACCCATAGATGTTCACTGTTTCCTAGCACCACATCTAGTTGTTTGTTTATGGATAAAGCTTACACATCACCAATGCCATGAGAAGAGCTTTCTTGTGGAATACCTCAGTCCTTTCGTGTTTGCAGGCTGCTTGAAATGGCTTGAAGGAAAAAAAAAAACACAAAACCTCTTTGCTTTATAAAATGCAGCTGTTCCAGAGCTAGGAGCAATAGTTACTGCTCTCATGAGATCGCTTGTCAGATATCACAGTGAGACCTGGTAACTTATTGCCAAAAAGGTATTGATAAAATACAGGCAGTTCAGTGAAAAGCAACAAAAAATGCATAGTGCCCTAGAGGGGCTGATTTAACAGAAAAAGCAAGAAAAACCCTCAAGAGCATATGATCAAGGACTGGTAAAACTCTAAAAATATTTGAGAAAGGAAAGAAATGTAATGTGGTATAATCAGGAAAACATTAAGGCAGGGGAACAGTGGTGAGTGAGTCCATACTAATACCTAGCACAAAACCTTGGATAGCTTGTGAAATTATTCCCTTGTTTCCTCATGATGGGTCAAACAAGTTTTTCCCAATGCCTAGGAGTGCCTTCTCTTTGTCTCAAGATTTTCCAATGGAATTGAAGGGCTCACAAACATTCTAAGGTGGGAGGCTGTCCCTTTACATACTTTTTTTATCTAAATCCCCATAAACATAGCTGACCTTTATCTCAAAGCCTGAGGGTACCTCTTATAATGTCATGCTTATCAGATATCCACTCCATACCAAATTCAACCTTGTGAAGAGCCTGAAAATTCTGTCACATTTCTATCCAACCTAATACCACTTTGATTGCCATGCTAGTATAAAGGCATATTACTGTATCTGGAGATTTCATGCTGGCCTTTCTATTGGTTATATTGGCTCTCTGCTATGTTTTAATCTCATTAAGCTAATTTTCAGTCAAATGGAGAGGTGGAAAGGAACAAAATAGCCTTTGCCAACGCTTAGTTCTAGGAAGAGAAGGAAGATTATTTACAAGCACACAAACACGCAGCTCTGACTTCCTGCTGTTGGCATTTTCATAACATTTGATCATCTGGTTGCTAAGCACACTGCCACATTACCACTTGACATTTACATTTTATTTTCAGTTTATTGCTAAAGGTAGGAAATGAAGCACTCTCCTACTTTCTTAAATTATATTCAGCTTGCTAATAATACTGCTAGAAGTCCCATTCCATTTTATTTAATGAACTTAGAATACCTGATAAACATTCAGACACTGCCAAGCAAACCTATTGTCTTTCCTGCCTGAAGAAGGCAAGATCTGTTGAGAGCATTTCCTCATCAGAGAGGAGGGTTGCTGAGGAAATCCCAGCTCTTGTACTCCAGGTAGAAACTCACTGGAGCCTTCCAGAAGAGTTGAAAACTCAGAGCATACCAAACCCACAAAAACCTCAAGTAGCAACATCAAAAAAACTCAGCTCCTTGTGCAACTGGGGAAGCCAAAGCAGAATTCACCTCTCAATAAATAGCAGAAGCAATTTAATGCAACGTACACCTGAGCATCCGACTGTGAGGCTGGCCTTCCTTGCAAAGGTAATTTATCAGACCGAGGAAAGATCAGAAGCAAATTTTGCCAAACTCATTGTCTCTGAGAGGTTTTGCCTCACTAGCGGCTGCAGTTTAAACCACTTAATAGGTGAAACATGCTGGCCTTTTGTGCCACAGCAAAACATGTGAAGTGAGAGCTTTACCTAGAGTGTAAATAAGTGACTAGGGCTCAGGCTCTGATGTCTAACTTCCAGACTCCCTAGTTCGGTGTTTCACCCCTCAGGATCAATCCAAAGCACTGAGTATCTCCAACTCCCACTGATTATAACAGCAACTGTGATTTTCCAGCCACTACTAGCAGTAAGAAAAACATTATACTCTCAAAAAGACCTCAGAAATAAAGTTGGGACCCCATTTCCCCAAGCAGACCAGACGGGCAATGAGGATATGTTGTTTGTCCCACTTTAATGGACAGCCACAGTCAGGGTATAGGCACACATCTGTCCCTAGAAGAATGTGAAGGCTCCAGCTCTTCCCCACATTCGAATGGCAAACAGGCAGCACGGGCAGCCCAAGGGTGGCGGAGACTTCTGTAGCTCACTGCTTGCCTAGGGGAGGTGACCAGGTGGCAGCCTGTGGAGATGGGTGCAAAGGAGCGGGAGGCAGTCGTGGTGCAGTTCACGCTTTCTTCCAAACACAGAGGAGGAGCTGTAGGAGCAGGGTCAGCCCGAGGCAGGGTTGGAAATTATTCTGAAGAGTAATGACTTTTCCTGTCCTCTGTTCCCTCACGGTCTGTCTACACTAGTTTACCCAAACCAAAATGTACCGTTTCAACCCCTCTTTTTATCTCTCCCACAACTCATCGCAGTCCTGCATGTCCCAAGTGCCCGACCACAGCCTGGACCCGTCCTTGTCCACTCTACCTCTCTCCCCTGACAGCCTCCAGTTCCCAAACCTCTGACTACCACCCTGTTTCCACAGGCAAGCCCCAGCCTAGGTGCAGCTGGGTAGGCAGGCAAGGCTCAGGAGCAGCTCTTTCTTGTGGAGAAACAGGTTACCACCCGCCAGCTGCTCCACCATGACACACACAGCAGCGGATGCACAGGCTCTTCTCTTTCGCACAGCAAAAAAATAGCTTACCCCTCCGCACAAGGAAAAACCATTGGGAAAAAGCCTGCAGACAGGGTGCACTCCCGTTGCAGTTGGGCATGGCACTGTGGCTGTGCTGCCAGAGCTGGAACACAAGGAACCGATAGGTCACAAGCAGTCCCTTGAGTGGCAAGGAGTGATCAGCGTGGAGGAAAGGTGGTTAGCAGAGGAGAACCAAGAGCACTAGCTAAACCAACAGGACAGACATGAGGATTTCTCTGGCTGGGTGAAAGATTCTGGAAGGAAATATTCACTTATTTTCCAAAATAACTAGTGTACTCCTGAAGAACAATTTATTTTTCTGACAAAAAGTTAAGTCACTTCTATTCAGTGTTAACATGCCTTGCTGAGAGTTTGCCTTGGATAACTCTTCCAGCTTTACAGTTTAGAAACAGCTTAAGTTGTGAAGATGCCGTGGAAAGTAGAGCAACTGCTCTGTGTTCAGTACCGTGGCAGAGCGAGCCACTGCCATCAGCACAGCGAGCCAGGGAGGTCGCTCTGAGATCATTTGGGTATACACACCACTCTCTGGGTTTGGCCCGTAGCATCTAGAGGGACGTGGAATTTGTAGGTTTCAGCAGGTAGACTTGCACATCACTCAAAGTTAAACATTGCACTGAAAATTTTCCCATCATTTCTCTTACCTGTGTTGTGCAGCGTACAAGCACAGCGTGAAGCACTGGTGTGAGGGGCATGGCCTGCAGAGCAGTAGGTACAATTAAAAGCCCTGGTACTAAGGAGGTGCTGCAGCCTTTCTGAGTTTCCCTGTGGTCCATATGAATTACAACTATGGCTTAACAACCAATTTAAAACAGCTTATTGAAAGAATAAACATTGCATCACTTAGTAAACTGCAAGAAATGTCTGTACATTCATAAATGAGGTGATGTCTGGATCTCTAATTTTCTCTCTTGTAATTTTAACAAAAAACCCCTTTTTGCTAGACAGCAGATTTAATTTTCCTTCTTTATTATATGAAGCTGTTCCATTGTTTGGGAAGGGACAGCAGTCAATCAGCTGCAGTTTCTGTCTGTATGCAGGTGCTTGGTAATACTTGAATGTACAATTCTGATTATTTATGAGCTAATTGTCCAATATGTGTTGCAGTTAATCCTCCTAAATATTAGGCTTTGAGAAAAAAAGAAATAGCATAGATAAAGTTCCAATCTCAGTGTGTATCAATAATGTTGCCATTGTCTATGTGAAAGGCTGGCACCTGTAAATTATCTGTCAAAAGAAAGAAAGAAAGTAAGTGTGCACAGTCCAGATTTTTTTCTCAAATTTCTCATTCATGTGGTCTGAAATACAGATTGTAAATGTGACAGCCATTCAGCTAGCTCCCACTTTCCTTCTAAGGCTTTCTAAATATCACTGGATTATACAGCACTCATTGGACTGGTGGGTTTCAGGGAAAAGAGGATTTGTTCCTGATTTTTCTACATTTCTGCCTAATTAGATCTGCATGCTGGAGGAATCCCTGCACTTCAACACTGCGGTAAAGCCAACAGCAAAAAATCACATTAAATCCCTGAAGAACTGTGAAGAAGCTGTGCTTGTGTCACAGAAATCCAAAGGCTTGAACATAGTTCTGTGGCGCCCGGTTCTCATCAAGAGGTGACACTTGCCAGGCCTGTCCTTTGCTAAGCGTGGCAAGTGTACTGATCCATACAGCAGTAGCCCAACTTTTCTGCAGTAAATGTTTAATCTAAGAAGAATGTACTGTATCGTACAAAAGCAGTTACAGAAAACCTCTCCTACACTCCCACAAATTTCACCAGCCCAATTACGACACTGAAAAGGCAGCATAGCACTGGACTGTGCCTTACAGGCAACCAGCTCACCCATGCTGATGAGGCACAATTTAGACTCATGAAAAGGGAGTGTATCTAGCACCTGTTTGAAGAATGAAAATAACAAATAATTAGGGAAGAAAGTGAAACTTCATCGAAGCCAAGAAGTAAGTTTAGCTCCACATATACTCACTCCTGAGGCAAAAAGTTTCTAATTAAGTATTTTATTGTGGGAATGCATTGCCAGCCATCAGCTGGAGAGAGGCGAGAGTCTCTGTGTGTTCAGTGGGCTTGCATCAGTCTCCAGCCTTCCCTCACCATGTCCCAAAACAGTCCAGGGTGGTGAGTGCGGGACTTCCTGGGAGCAGAGGTCCAGCGCACACACAAGATCCACAGTCAAATGAAAAGCAGTACCACTTTCATGACATATTTTGGTGAGTGGTTGCCCATGGGCAACTTGGAAACTAATGTTCTCCTAAATTAATATCTAATTTCAATTGCAAGGTTACATTTTCCAAATAGAAATATTTTACGTTGAGACCAGAGGAACATCAGGGCACGTTATGGGAAGGGATAGTTTCTTTCATTTCCACAGTGCCACCATCTCAAGGACAGAAACGTACTGTGTACCGCACCCCAGTAGTCACGTCTGTCACCATCTAGAGGCTTTAACCAGACCATGACTGAGTTGTGACCAGGTGTGGTACAAATATAAATGAGATCCAGCATTCCTGGGATGCTCCAAACTGTGGCTCCAAAGCAGAAGCAATTTTTAACCCTTATTTCACCTAATTCAGGAAGACAGAATGTGAATTTGAGGACCAGGAACATAGTCAGCAGAAGCCAAGTAAATATTTTCTTAATTTACAAAGGTTTTCTGTTATCCTCGATTTTGCTTTACCCTAGTTTTCCTACTTTGCCCTCATCCTCCTGTTCCCTGCGATTACAGAGACAAGCTGAGATAAATGGAGAGCAGTCAACAGTGTCTTCCATGTAATATAGCATACCTGAATTTGACATCAGAGTTGTTACGAACACACCGAAGAGTTCATGTTTCAAGTGACAGAAGAAAGAAATTACACCAACAAAACTGTTAATTATGAGAGAGCAGTCAATCTAGAAACCTTGCAGTCAATCTAGATGTTTTCAGTCACTGAAATAGTGTTTCTGGCCCGCACCAAAACATCATCCTCGGCAGGCAGCAGGAGTAGGGTAAAGCAGGAAACAGTTACTTCTGTTATAAAAGGGTAAGAGCCTAGTTTTAAGAGAGGTGATTGCACCTGTGGAAGAGTTTTCAGAGAATAAACAAAATGAAAGTGATCCCATAACTGCAGTAACAGATGGACTTTTCATTTACAAAAGTAAAAGCCAGAGTGCTTGCTGACTTCTCATGACAGAGAATTACAGGAAGCAGAGGCAATAGACAGCCTCAAGATCACCCCTGTGTATAGCACAGGGATAATACTCAGCATGTGGCAGAATACAGATCTCTTGAACTCCACCAGCTCCTCACCTCTTGGTGAGCATGAATTGCTCCACTGCCTGCCTGGCATCCACACCTGAAACCTGCACGTCATGTCACAAGCTTTGTCAAACCACACTGCCTCTCCCAGTGTCTTCAGGATATGGCCCCCCTTTCTTGGCTCCAAAACTCTCACCCAGGGAGAGTTTCTGTGCATGAAAACTCTTTCTCACACACACACTCACACTCACTCACACTCTCCCTACTTCTCAGTAGGGTCTCCTTTCCTCTTACAGGTCAACCATAAGGATGTGAGCCATTGGAGCAACCCGGGTGAAGTAGCCCATGAAGATTCTCAAGTTCCATTTAGCAAGATTTTGGCTTACGTTTCCAATGCCACCCTTATCCACCTCTGAAATTTCAAAGACTTTCTTAGATTTTGCTACCCTGCCAGCTTTCATATTGAGGACAGCAGCTCCTTATAAACCCCTAGAAATGTCCTTCCTTCTTTGTCAAGCTGTACTTTGTAAGAGAGACTGCTGGGCACTCACATCTACTGTTCATGTGCTGACACTATCGTCTATGAGGCTGTCTGCTGGGTTTCCTTCTACTCCCCTATCCATTGCCACTGGTCTAAGGACCTCTACGCAGCAGGTAGCACAGAGCAGTGCTGGGACAGGATCAAGCCGCACTGCCCCAGTGGTGGTAACAACAAAAGCAGCAGATAACAAACTTTTCTCTAGAGCACAAATGAAAATAAAGTGTGAGGTTGATGATGGCAATCCCAGAAAATCCAAGATAACACCTCATTCCCCATTGCATCATCTCTCAAACTCATTCTACTTGCAAAGGCAAATATAATAAAACAGAAGGGCAGCAACAGCGCCAAAGGAAAGGTTATTATCCCCGGCTTGCTTCTGACATAAAACCCAACCAGACCGACTTGGATGTGCTCAGCTTGGTGAGGTAGATAGGCTGAATAACCACAAGCAGAAAGGCAAATGTCATAGCTGCCTTAACCAATTCACTACAAAACGTGTATCCGATGGGCTTAGATTTTTTTCTCTCTTTGAGTAAATCAACACAAATTGGAGAGTATTGATACTGTACAGTCTCATAAAGTGTTCAAGTGCCCCCAGCTCATTCCACCATCTACTATATGTAACCAGTCACCTAAAATCACATGCTATTGATTGTTTCTCTGGGACAAACAGAACAAGTTACAAATTTAATTTCCAGATGAATACCGGTATGCAAGTGAAGAACAGTCATTCCTCGTGCTCTGCTGTGAATAAAACAACTGGCTAATAGGTAAGCAGGGTCAAATCTGAAGCTGTTTGGAATTCAAGAGAATTACTGTTTTGGGGCATTAACCTACTTCTTGCAGAAGCTGCTCTAAGATGCAACATTTGCTGTTCTCTAGAGATAAGCTACCAAAATATAGTATAGTTACGAAGCTGAAAGCCTTTCCATAGTCAAGTGGAAATGAAAAGGGAAAAGCGGGTACCAGGGAAATCCTCTATCATCCTACTCATTACTGGTTCCCAAGCACACATTTATCTGCATTTTGTAGACAGGTGTTTCAGTTTGGACTCCAGACATGAGCCTCATTTTGAGAAACCACCAGGATTCTCAGCTCCTGAATAGTTCTCTGTTGTGCTTCAACCTCAACATTTTGCTTCCGTCTACCTCTTTTTTATCTTCTTTCCTAGAAACAGAAGACTGCAAGGGCTATCAAATGCAGTTCCCAGTTCCTGCAGGGCATGATATCATGTAATGCTCTTCTGTAAGGTATTCAAATTGCATCACATACCTAGTTACAATTTCTGTTCCCACTGCTCCTGTTGGAGAGTCATCCCAGAATCTCCTTCCTCAGAAAGTTAGAAACTTATAATCCTATCCTTAGTCTATTCACTGCATAAGTGTTAAAAATGTTGTTGTTTATAAAAGATTACTTACTGATTATAAATAATCCCATTTACTTATGGTTAGTTTACTCATCTGATACCTGTTTCAGCTTTGCCCTGGGTCTCCTTTACACTACAGTTTATAGTGCATAGTATGCATACACACCGTGAAAGTTTACAGTGCATAGTGTGTACCAATAGTCGTTTCCACTGCTGTTTCACTGGGATCTTGTGATCTCCTTTCATGTTACAGACTCTCTAGTCATTCTCTTAGCCCTTTTTGGCAACTGTTCCACTTGAATTTATGCTTCTAAGCAGCCAGAATGTCAGAAACTGTGCAATGGGTGTCGCAAGTACTTTCTACAGCAATGTTCATATTTTCTACATGAAAGGGAAAATACTCCTGCTGACAAATTTGGGATGCCCTTCCTCTTCCTCTCATAACTTTCCTACCCAGACAGCCAATCTTGTTCTTGATTTCATTTTGTGCAGCCCTGTCCTATAGAATAAATTGCTATTAGCAGTCACCATTCATGAATTTTACCTCATTCTACTAAATTTCATTGCATTTTTATTTCAGTTTTTACCGTCATCTAATGTTTTCTGCATGACATTCTCATTCTCCTTCACACTACCAATACTTCTAAGTTCACATGATAAATAAGTTTCATTAGCACAGTCCTAGTTCTATGCCAGGGTGAAAGCCTAACTTCTTCTGTCTCCCATCTACTTGTATGGCCGTAGGATCCTTCATGGTTTATTTTTAATATCCTTTGCAAGTCTTGGCTTGGTTTCCATCAAGTCTCAATTCATCACTATGCTTTTCAACTTGCAAAGTGGAACTTCACTTTGCTGAACAGCTAATGTTTCACTCCTCAAAAGCTCTCCACCTTCTGCTGGGGGCGGGGGGGGGGGGGGGGTTTAAGAGGGGCTCAGTTTGGTCTGGCAACCTTCCTGGTTAGCCTTTTTCTCTTCACAAACT
>VYXH01000654.1:12310-40494 GCA_013397275.1 Burhinus bistriatus | reverse complement strand
GCTGGGGGCGGGGGGGGGGGAGGTGTTTAAGAGGTGCTCAGTTTGGTCTGGCAACCTTCCTGGTTAGCCTTTTTCTCTTCACAAACTCTATATAACTTTGGACATTTGATAAGATTATGTGTCTTCTTCATGTGCAACAAGTCTTCCCTCCTCCACCACCACGTCCCTTGTTTTTGTGATTCTCTATATTTTAAGATCAATCTACTCCACTAGATGGTATCTTCCTCTTTCTTGGATGGTCACCCTCCTTATTAAACAGTTCATGCTCTTGGTATTCTTGCTGGGCAAATTTTGAGCAGCCTATGCAGCTGCTCTTCCCTTTCCTTCAGAATATCCACATATGCCCGTCTGAACTCCACCCTTGCCTCCAGCAGCATCCCTAATCCTCTGATCTTCCTTTTCAAGACATGCAGAAGGCTGAATTTTATCAGTAAGCAGATCTTGTCAGAGACTCACTCTAAGGTAGTACACATGGCGGAGCTACTGCTTACAGAAGTACCTTTGACTGCTCTTGCTCACTGCCTCCCTGTAACCATCACTGTCTTCTCTTCTTAACCTCTACCCTCAAAAAAGGAGAGGACAGAAACCTCACCAGACTCACCCAGACTTCCCCTTTCCTTTCTCAGAACAGATGCGGACAAAAAAAAAAAAAAAAAAAAAAAAAAGGGTTTCGTNNNAAAAAAAAAAAAAAAGTGGCTTACTTATCTGAGTGTGCATCATATTACAGAAACTTAATAAGAAACACTGTCCCAGGCTTCCCTGATCGCTGACATATGAGCCAGGTGCAAGGAAGGTGTAAGTATTACCTTCCCTCCCTGCTGCCTAAAGGATACTGCCACCTTTGGAGTCATTTTTGTAACCATCTTCTATGTGAAATCTTGTATAGGCTGGGCTTTCAGGTAACAAGAACACTGCCAGTGCAAACAGGGACAGTTTTAAGAAGCAGATCAAAAAGAAGTTACCTCTTGTAGTTGCTTTCTTGTTTAATACTAGAAAACAAACAAACAAACAACAAAACAACACAACATAAAAAAAAGAAAAACCCAAACAAAAAAACCACCTCAAAATAGTTTTTTTATTCCCACCTTTCAGAACGTGCCTTTTTGGCCATTTTCACAGGCAGCAGCAGCTTCATTTAGTTTAGTTTTAAATCGACAGCTGAGATGGCTTATAAATTCCCAGGTCAGAAATCTTGATCCTAAGCTGTGCTGTAGGTGATGTTTGCTATCCTGACAGCTAGCAGGATGGCCATGAATGTACTGCCTCATTTCAGCTTGTCACTCCCTCTTCTCTGAAGACATCCTTAACTTTTGTAGTCATCAGGAGGTGTCTACTGGCCACAGCAATGCATTTGTGTTTAGGATTCTTCACATTCTACCTGGAAGCCCCTTTAAAATACTTTACAGTAGGCTGAACTGGGACTGCAGTGCTTTTGACAGCGCTTGAGATGCAGCGTGCAAGTCACAGCTGCAACTTCACTTACCACCAAAACAGCAGACCGACTGGTGTGTCCAACTGCCCCAGGCACCTGGATCTCTTCATCCTCCTTACAACTGCCTTAGAATTATTTTCACCCCTGCATGACTACAGAGAGCTACCAGCCACCTTTTTGGTGCCTTCAGTTCTTAATTATGAAAAAGCTGATCTCTTTGAAATTTGAAGGCTGGGAAGGAACGACGCAATCATCTTATTCAACTTCCAGGTGTTCCCACACTAAATACTTCCATCCTGAGAATTCTCTATTGAGCACATTAGTTTGTATTTAATACCCTGTATAATACCTTTCAGCAAGGCCTCAAAATTTGGGTTCAAAGACACTCCCCTTAGTGCTCTGTTAATAACTTTCTCCTTTAGCTTTCCTCAACAGCTCAGACCTGATCACTCATTTTTTCTCATTAACTAATGTAATATGCCATACTTCCACAATTTTTGTCTCCCCTCCTTCTGCCATGAAAATTTAATTCAAGTAGAAGATGGGTACTGACAGTGGAATTCAATTGTAAGTATGAGCAGTATTCCTTTCACTCTTATTTTTTCCACTTACTTCTCTGAATAGTGCTTTGCAGAAAATATGGAGACTTATTTCTGTTTGGGACTGATGGCCTGTTCGTTCCAGGCACAATTACTTTTTCCCCCTTTGCAGCACTCAAGCCATCATATTCCCTGTCTGCCTTATCAGTTCTCCAGCCTGGAAGATAGTACGCATCTGCCAAATCTTGCTCCAAATAGCCATCACCCCTCAGAGGATCGTCCTCATCCAGACATGAGGGGAAAAAAACCACATATGAACAAACACCCAGATTTTTGCATATCAAAATAAATCTTCAGTTCCACTCTTCCTTTTCAAATCGCATTTTCAGTCCTTAATTAAATCAGTGGAGGAAATGGCCTCTCCTCCTCTGGACGGATGAGAGGGAGGGGAAATGGAAGAGGTGAACGTCTGCTCTCTTTCAGTAGTACTTAAAGAGATTCCAGTAAGAGTCATTGCACAATAGCAAAAGGCATTTTGTTCTTCAGATGCTCACTGTTTTCCAGACATTTTGATTAAATTAGGTAGACATAGCCTAATGCATAGCCAGTACCATAGCACTGGAATTCCAAGTTTACTCTGGTTTTGCAGCAGGCTGTTAGCTAAGGTCGTGACAGAAGCAGCAATAATATTTCAATTATATAGCTGGAAAGATATTTATTAAGCAGCCATTCCAAAACAGTAGTGGCGGGGTTCTGGTTTACAGACACCATTTGGGTTAATACATTCTGAAGTGATGCTGTCAACATCTTACCCTTTGCAGAGAGGTGGAATAAAAGATTTTAGCCATTTCTATGGGGCAGTAAAAGGATTTTCTTTCCAATGAAGAAAGTCCCATTGGCTCTTTGTAATACCTGTGGTGCCTCAACTCTTTCACATTGCCTCTCCTGTTGCGTGCTGTGGGTACACTGAAAACCAGGATAACAGCAAGTTGTTTGTAGTCTAATTCAGTGACAAAGAAAATGTTGTGTAAAGATGGCAAACCTAAAATTCATGCCATGGTTACTGGTAGCTACAACAAGGTTTTTCTACACACACCCATGCATTCAAATTATCCACAGACCCCCCAGGTACCATTCCCTCCTTTGTCGTCTTGAAATGCTGGCACAAAAAATGAAGTTTGCTCAGTCAACCCCTTGCAGGCATCTCCATGGAGCATAAACAGACAGCATTAAATCGAGGCGTGAAACCTGGTACCAAATCAGGCCTTTGCTCAGTGTCCTGTACTGCAGGGAGCAGAGCTGAAGCTAACTCTATTTCACCGCAAAAAATCTTCCAATTCCTTCAGAGTCTTTTCAGGTGGATTCCAAGGTCTTTGGTTCTCCTTAAGGTGTTCAACAATTCATGGAACATGCTTCACTCCCCCTTTGAGGAGGACACTGGGTGAGGACAAACGTGCCACGCTGCATCCCAAGAAGAGCAGCTCTGTGTCCCAAGGCCTGGAAGGAGCCTGGGAGAGGGCCCCAGGGCTGGAAGTAGCTGTGGTGGGAACAGCCCAGGCGGCCAAACACCCTACCATAATTCTGTTAGCAGTCGCGCATTGGCATCAGAACTACGTGTATGCAACATTTTGAATGCACAAAGCACTTTTTGCAGTATCCATAAGGTTCAATAAAAAACCCCAGGAACACTTAGAGAAAGATTTTTGCAGACAGTCAACTGTGTTAAAATGAGGGCTGAGCAAACCCAGCCAAGGCTGATTCTTGGAAAAAGGTTTAATCAGAAGCTTTGGAGCTGAGCTCTTTGCTCCTCTCTGCTCCCAGCCTGGATGGTCTGGTCTCTCCTCCCTTTACCAAAGTGCAGCTTTCTTTTTGCTTAGACTGGCTTGGAAAATGCTCTTTTCAATGAGCAACTACCCTGTGTGTTTTCCTAGTCATAGTGAACCCTGTTCTAGTCATTCAATACAACTAACTTGCGTAGACTATATTTTCTTGACATTCAGATTTCATCCGCTCTCTTTTTTTGAGTTTCTCTCTGTTTTTCAGTTCACATCACCCTTTGCAGTTTTACTTTTTGTCTTCTCTCCATCCTCAGTGAGACAGTGATTCAAACTTTTTAATGTTCCTTCTTGAGGCAAAGTCCTCAGAAACAGGCATGCTGGACCTTCCTTCCTGACTTTAAATGAGTAATTATTTTCTAGGGCAGACACTGAACTTTCAGACAGAAAGAGATAAGTCAGCAACGTGCAGGAGAGCTTGTTTCCCTTCTTGCAGCAGAGCACTCCCAGGCAGGTAGATGGAACATTTGCATCTCCATCCCACCCTGAAATACTTTCATCTGCCCTTTCCCAAGGCACCATTTGCATAAAGAGCAATCTACAGGAGAGCTGCCCAAACAATCTTGCCTCTGCATCAGAAATACAGTTTAATTTTTTCTCAAATGAGCAAAGCACCTTTATGTGCTAACACATTTTCAAGTGGGAGTTATCCCAATAAAACATTAAAGGTATTTTAATAGGAGGGCAGCCCACTAGAATTTTAACTACTATCCATAGAGCAATGTGTATGCAGAGAAGCAAAATATACAGAAGCACAGGGTAAAATATTCAGTCATCTTTTTAAGCAGCGCCTGTGTTGGAGACCTGAAAACCTTACACAACCTGCTCTTATGATAATAGTCTAAAAAATAAGAACCAAAGAAAGCACCCACAAAACATCATCAAGAGACTTAAATAAAACATTATGCATAAAAAGAAGTATTGCTATACATTTTCTTCGTGATTATTTTTTTAAACTGTCCCTCCCCATTAGCTATTTCTTTGGCCGCCTCTGCCCATCAACCTCCCACTTGTCCTTTTGCTTGCGCAGGAGCAAACCCTGGGCAGTGCAGTAAACCCTTACTGCGTTTCCTTCCCTGCCACAGAGATCAGAAGCTGGCCCCGGAGCACCAACCAGATTTAAAGACACTCGCTGTGGTTAAGGGGGGAGGAATTTGTAACACGCTGCTACGGCCAGTGCTCTTTGGCACTAACGGCATGCAGAAATACAAATACAGGGCAGAATGAAACGTGCAGGGGAAATACCCCTTCGGACATTTTCTAACAGTCAAACACTTGTCTCAGCACCCTTGATACAGCCTTGGTAGGTTTATATAGGATGAACCGGGACATTCTTCTCTCTGTCATCGGCCCTGTGCCTAGGATACAAGTTTTGAAATGACTGCAGTGATCAAACACTGGGACCAAACTAAGTCCAACACCAAACACTTCCTCAAACACCCCACAATTTATTTATTCTGTTTGCAGCCAAGGAAACTTTGAAATTAATTCTCGATTGTACTTTTGGATGGCTACTCTGCATCACCAGTGGTGATTTGAACTGCACGAACAATCCATAGTTGCGGTGTTCTTTTTCTTATATCAAACTTAGGAAGTGTGTGAAAAAGTTGTTTTTTCTTTGGCGTGTGCAAACGTCAAGACTGGTGTCTACTCTATGCAAAGTGCTTAAACCCGTTACAGCTGAATAACTGTGCAACAAAGATTATCTTTCTGTGTATTCCCAGATAATACTTTAGCTGGCTGAACTTTATTTTGCTCTGAGCCGCAAAATTAGGGGCGTGTAAGAATTACCTGTAGTGGCACAAGAGTAACATCTGCCTTTATTAACAGGCATATTGGATTTCTCCAAACTGCCCTTCTGCGACACCTCGTAATTTCTCTTGGCACAGTAACCTATATAAACTTGCACAGAGCATGGCTCTACCTCCCCACTAGCTCAACCACCCCCAGCATATGAATGAAGAATTAACACTTTCTGCTTTCTCCTCTTACTATTGAGATCAAGTGAAACATTGCCCTGGATTTCAAAACAGTGCCCGTGCCTGTTTTCACACATTTTCTTGGAGAATTTCTTTCAAAAAAGCTTTTNTCTTTCCGACACTCAGCGATGGCAGCAGCTCTGCACCAGGCAGGGCATTGCAGGGGCCCTGCCTGCCACCTGGCAGCCCTCCCCACAGCATCCTCCACACCGAGCCACCCTCCTTCCCACCACAGCACACAAAGGCGCAATTGTGCCCGCACTGAGCAGCAGGGCTTGTTTTCCAGCCGTTGGTCCCCTGGGGAACGCACCCAGTCCCTCCCGGCTCCTGACACACCGGCACCCGAGACACGCACGGCTGATTTCCCTCCCTGCATCCCCAGGGCCTCCCACCACACTGTAACTGTGACTTTTTGTAAACTGGTGGCTGCCCAGTGTGATGTAGGCTGCTCTGGATCCAGGTGATTTGCCCGCATGCCTGAAAACACAGGCTATGATTTTGGGCTTGTAAGCACATCATGTTTCTTTGGCAAGCTGTAGCATCTGTGCCAAAGGAAAGCAAGGAAAATACAGGGAAAGGAGAAGCAATGGCCAGGTATCCTCTTGAATAACGATATCGCTCTTCTAAATATTTACACCTCTAGATATGTCTAGGAATGAGAGGCTTTTCTTTTTTTCAAATATGGTTCCTTATTCCTTTTTCACTGATTATAAACTTACTTGCAAGCAGTTTGACAAGAAGCCCAGCAGTGCAGCTTCAGCCTCTCGTTTGCACCACAGAGAAGACAGACAGCAGCGTGCTCGAGCACCTGCGACATTTTCCTGGTGAAATATTACTGCTGGAGCACTTTAGCTGAGGACAGACTCTTTGATACAACCCTGTGTATTCATGCAGGCTGGCCAAACCCCAGTAGCTCTGGGCACAGCAGGTGTTTCTTTGCTCCTTGCTCTCAGTTTCTAGCCACGCTGCTTAAACGCTTTCTCTCTTGCATACAGTTTCTTAGAGCTTATTTCTAATTTTGCTCTTTTCTGCACCTCTCTCTCACCTGCTGTTTGCTCACTGAAGAGAGCTGTGCGCAGATAGTTAAATCATACCCTGGGAAATCCCACCAAAGCTCTGTGCTTTCAACTACCTCTGCAAGCAGTTCACATCCACAGCTCACGTCTTTTTTTTCTGCCTTTTTAAAATCTGCCTAGCTTTGTGTTTGTTGCATTTACTCACAACACAAGGGCAGCCATTTCACTCATCAGTTCCAGTCAGTTTAACCCAACCCATTGTAGTCAGCTTGCTGAGAGCTGGAAAAATTAGACATACCTGTTCGTAATGAATGCTGATAATTACACAACACACAAACAACAAAGTAGTCTGCTAGATCCAATCACTCCCTCAATCTGAAGATATTAACATTGATAATTGCATACTGTGGAAGCTCAGAGGCACTAAACAAGGTTGCCTCCTCCATACTCGTCATAAGAGACAGTACCAGAGCAGAGGAACTTACTTTGCATTCGAGGAGGAAAAAGATATATGACATCTTTTCTACAGATGAGGAATGGGATACAGAAATAATTATTCAGCCAAAGACGTAATAAAGAGTGTGTGGGGTAGAGCTGGAACCAGGTCACTGTAAGTACTTGCCTGTAGCTTTGGCACTAAGCCATCTTTCTAAGACAAACTCTGGGACAAAACTGAAAGATTTTGTGAGGGTGTCCAGGATCCACAAATTCCACCTCTATGTGTAATTCTTTCTGAAGACCAATTTCTATTTTCCCAGCTTACTACAGATGAATCTACAAGAGTAACTGAACTCTTACATCTGTCTGTCCATGTGGTGAAAGTGAAATATTTTTAGCCTCTATAGGGGAGGACACACCCTAGATAGTGGCATTCACATCCAGATGCTCCATTTTTGTTAGTGTGGATGCAACATCTTAAATTAGCTTATTTCTGGGTTCCTGATTTTCTGTTATTATTGGTGCCTGCAAATGTGATTCACAGAGAGATGCTTTTTGGTCTAGGTTCCTATACCTGGGAGAACAACGCCATGACTTTCCAAACCTTACCAGTTTTGCCACTTTTTTTTCCCCTAGTACTGAGCAAGCATTGTAATTGCACTAGACCAGCACATGAAAATAATCCCATCCAGTATTTGATTTTCACCTCCATTTTCACGAGACTGTACTTTCTCCATTACACTTATCCATACAATATAAAAATAGTATAATCTACACAAATGCAGATATCTTTTAAAACAATCACTGCTTTCCACACCCACCACTTGCAGCAGGATGAGGTGTCGCTTGCACTGCATATCACATCACCTACAATTACCAATACACATCAGCGTACTTGCAAGGCAGCAGCATACTAAAAGTCTGATCTTACCACCACTGATGCTGGAGGCTGGAGAAACAGAGCTGTAAGACAGACCTGACTTCAGCTTTCATTTTACTCACTGCCTTGCAAAAATCCCACATGATTTGGATCCCTCAGCAGGACACTGGTCAGTCCACCTGCCCTAACTGCCTAAATTCCCAGCATGGTCTCTAGAGATGTGCAGGGAGGTTTTCTGTGTACAAAGCTGCTCCTTTCTGCTGTGAGTGAAGAGAACTGATGGGAAGTGCTAGGTGTCTCCATCTCCTCGTGATGAGAGTAGTTCGTAAGGTAAGAAACATGAAACATTCTAAACTCTGCTTAGCCCAAGAAAGACTGAATTTAGACTTTCTACACTGAAGACAGCTCCCTGAGCCTTTGAATTTGGGGGAAAGCCTTCACCCCTCCCTCTGTGGGTCTCTGTGCACAGGCACACAGCATGAGGACTTGGGTACCCCAGTCAAGTCTGACTCTTCCTCAGGAGCAGGTTGTCCTCTCCCTCCACCACACTAACCCATCAGAGAGAAGGAGTCACAGCCCCAGCCACATCCAGGCCTTCAGACCACCCCAGAGCAGTCACGCCATTCAGCCGCCTGCCTGCCTGAACCGTGACAGCTTTGGGGACAGAGAAGTACCTGTCTCTTGTCTAACAAGTGCTTTTGGGCATGAATAGGGGACTACAGTAAGTGCCCAGGAAATTTTCAAGCGCGGTATAGAGGCGCCTTGCAGGGCAAGAAACAGACAGACACGGTTATGGTCTGAGCCTTAGGCTTTGGGCACCTAAGTCTCAATTTAAGCAGGCTGGATCCTGCACAGAGCTAACACCTTATTAAATGTTCATGTTCCTTTTCCAGGCCTTTCATAATACCTTGTCTATCAGCTCTCCCTGCTTACGTTCCTCTCCTCCTAGCACAATGGCACCAAAAATATAGACGTAGTCAGAACATTTTCAAAGTGGCATTTAGTCAAATATCCCACTACATCAAAGATGAAACATCTCAGAGGAACATGAACATTTCAGCAGAGTTTCACTTGTGACCAAAACGAAAAACTGCCATTGGATACCTGAGTTCTTTGATCTCAAACTAGGCATTTTAACACAGCTCTCTTTCACAAAGGCATTTGAAAGGGGCTGTTTTGTATTTTGTTTCCAGAAAAGGTACAGAGAGATTTCAAAAACCTCAAGAAATTTCCATGGGATGAAATGGCTGTTCTTCATCCAGTTCTGCTATAACACTTCACAGGAGAGGGGCTCAGATAGGTGCATTCATGTCAACCACACTGGTCATTCAAGAAAGACTGACTGAAAGCATGATGCATGTTCTCCTCCTTGTTTGCCTTCAAAAAAATCATAAAAAAATAAGGTTAGAATTCATGGAACATTTTGCCTAATTCTCCTAAAAAGACAAAAGAAAAAAATCACTGTATTAAAATACATTTCATAATTACAAAGTGCCCAGGAATCTCTTGTATCAATTTCTCTTCCTACACATGTCCAATTAGTCTTTAAGTAGTTTACTTCAAGCTTTTATATAAGGAATAGTCTAGCTTGGTTTATCTCTTTTTAAAAGACTCTTAGTAGACGTTTTGTGCAAGTAATTATTGAAGTTGCAACAGAAGAAAAAAAAAAGGCTCTCTTCTAACTCCATTACTGTACATTGATATATCTTTCCTGACATTTACTGCCAGGACTCAGTTTTCCTTACGGTCAATCTAGTTCACACAATTTAGTCTTTTATTGGCTGGGAAATTTTCAGACTAAGAATATCTCACAGTCCCTCTGTTGCATGATGATTCCCACCACTTTAGGTGTCTGTTTTACCAATCACAAGAACTATAGACTATTCTGAAAAATAAATTATTTGCCTTGGAAACTGATATGATTAGAGTCAAAAGTGTGAATAAGATTCAGAAAATGTTGCCTTTGCATGACGTGCACTCCCGGGAACAAAGAAAGAATTTCCATTTTCTATCTACCTTTCGGCCTTTCACATTTTTTGAGTGTAATTTGCATTTGAAATCAGGACAGAGTGTAGGTTGATGATGCAATTTTTTCCTTTCAAACAGATCTCATGTTATTCTTCTGCCAGGTGGGCCCTTGTATTACTCTCGCAATTCCTCATTACATTGCAGTCAGTTCATATGGTCATATGAAATTACTGTCAATATAATGAAAGTGTTTCATTTCAAGTCTCCTGAACTTATTCATCTACTGAGTCATCAATAGCCTTGTGCTTGCTTTTATCCAACTGACCCTCTAATGGGAGTGAACGACATGTGGGATTATTTCAGCCCAAAAAGGGTGAAGCTGGATTCCAAGACAAAATTATTTATAGTTTCAAGATGATGCAAAAATAGATAATTTTGTATCTCATATATTGTTGATTTATTGTAAAAAGACTTTCCACTTGAAGTAGTGAGTTAGTTGTATTTTGGATTGAGGACAGGGAAACAAATTGAGCAGAAGCTATTGATGAGAAATTACTGTATTAAAACAATTAAAGCCAAATAATTTTCCTTGAGAAAAAAGGAAGGTCAGACTTAAATGGATTGGTACAATTTGATGGCTTCTTCCTTCCTGTCTAGATCTTGTGTGTGTGAAGTCCTCGTGGAGCTCTCAGACAGGCAAAAAACAGGTAGGAGAGCATTTCTGGAAAAACTTTCCCTTTGTTCTGCCACTGTTGAGATGTACTGGCCTCTCCGTTCCCGTTACCGGGTGCATGCACGTACTCTGGCATGGGTGCAGGGACAGGGACCTCCTGTAGTTCAGTAACACGGTAGCCAAGCTGAGAGCATCCACCTACAGAAGGGAGTTGCGCGGCTCGGGCACTGCTACTATGGGCCAGGGATGCCTCTGAGCCTGCCAAGCACACTCAGATCAAGCCACGGCAATGGCTCTCACACTTGTCAGTGCTCCAGCCCCACACCTGGAGCTGCCCCAGCTGGGAGCACTGCAGAAGAAATATTCTGGAAGGATTTTTACATCCCCCTTCAGTGCAGACAGCACTGCATATTTAAGTGTGCAAGCACAACCAAAAGGGATTACTGTGAATGATGCTCAGCAAACATCTGAGAAGAACTGTCAGATAAAGGTTTCATCAATTTTAGTATCCTCAAACAATTTGCATTAAAAACAAGAAATGGATGGATGTCACTGATTGAAGGAATTGCTTCCAGCAGTGAAATATAAGAAGGCAGCACCTAAAAAGTGGTGAAAGTTTTTGAGGTTTTTCATGCTGCCCAGAGCCGAGATGGATAGCTGAACATGTCATAGTTTTCAAAGCAAAGGAATAATTCCCATTCACAATACCACCTTTTTGGTAGAATATGGTCAGCCTAAAGGGGGAAAAAATCATGAATACCTATTTGATAATTCTGACAGAAAAATCTGTCACATATGAAGGACTGAGATTAAAATTAAAAAATGAAAATGAACAGTGAGGTACAAAAAGCCAGGTATCTGCTCCAAGACAGCAACAACAAATGATAGCTTCTTCAAGTGTACGGTCTTTGCAGCAGAGGCATTTTGCTTGATGTTTATGCAAGAAGTAGCAGGGTTATAATTCACGTGTAGTGCTCCTACTGCCACCTTAACTACTAACAGAACTGGGTAAGTAGCATGGCTGCAGTCTAACATTCGCAAGCCTGGAAGGTGAAAGAAATTGTTAGGTTCATTAGAAGGTAGTCCAATTCCTGCAGAACACGACTTCCAAGCCCTCCAGAAATGTTGCTATTGTTTCACCTGATCAAAGGACCTTGCTTTCAGGAGGAAATAACAGCTAAATAATTTTACCCCCACCTGAAGCGGGGTGTTTCCATTAGCAACAGTGAAGTTTCTCCTCCTCCATGAACAGATGCAAAGTGAGATTCCTGGGAGGAAGGCAGCTCAAAGGCTGTGTTATCCCCTCTGCTTAAGCTCCAACATCAGAGGCAAGCTGCTTTAACATGATGAATTGAAAAAAGAAACAAAAACTTCCAGTCCAGAAGGTGCAAAAAGCAATTATGCACCAAAGGAAGTCTTTTGTATCCTCAATTCAGGTGTCAGTACTAGAGCTCTTGCTGTCATCCCGGGTATTAGTCACCAAAAAAATTTTAAATTTCTCCGCACTGCAAAGAAGTGCTATGGTCAGAAGTTTAATCTGTCCATCAGTGAGGTGCAGTATCTCATATGTAGCTTGTCCTTCTCTCTTACTCCCATGGATCAATGCACACTTCCGGTTATTTGTAAGATTAATGATCATGCCATTAGCAGAAGCCATTTCTGACAAACAGTTCAGGCATTTGACTTCCCCAGAACAGCAGATTTTGATTTTTGCTATAGCTCCAGCAAATTAGTGATTAACTGGAAGCTATTTAGAGTCCCAGTGCCAACGTGGATAGAAAGCAAAAAACAAGGTCTTGTGAACATCTTTTCTCTCTCTTATTAAAAGAAAAAAATTCACATCCAGGTTAGCTGACACAGTTCATTCTGGTGACTTCATTTCTGGCTCTGTTTACTAGCCACAGGTTAGGAGTATTTGATGTCAGTACCACAGTGTGTGTTTCTCCATTCAAAGGGGTCAGAGAGTGCTGCCAAATCAGAACTGTATCATGGTATTAAACACANCAGACCCCTCACCAGCTTTGTTGCCCTTCTCTGGACACGCTCCAGCACCTCAATGTCTTTCTTGTAGTGAGGGGCCCAAAACTGAACACAGTATTCGAGGTGGGGCCTCACCAGTGCAGAGTACAAGGGGACGATCACTTCCCTAGTCCTGCGGGCCACACTATTTCTGATACAATGGTACACGATACAATGATACATGAAATTCAGGTGCACATTCAAGTAACCCTGCCTCCAGCTTCTGGCACTTGGGTCTAGCAGGAGCTGAGCAAAAGGAGGTGCACACCACCACACCATGTTAAGCACAAGCCTCTGTGACCCCAGGCCCTGTTGTTCAAGGCCTGACCAGAGGAATCTCAAGTTTTCTAGTTCGCCAGCTGTCTCATTCTCCCTTGGGCAGAAGGAGGCTGCTCCCTCTGCAGCAATGCTTGTGATGTTGTGAGATGTAGATACAGCTCTTTCAAAACTGCACCAAAAAATTTGGATGGTTGAAACATAAGGGGAGAATTCAGGCCTCATGAGAATTACTCTTCCTTCTGCCATTGGCTTATCGCTCCTGTCTTGTAAGAAGTCTTTGCCTCAGTTCCTCTCTCACATCTCTACACAAGTCTGAGGACTCATTTGTCTTCCAGGGATGTTTTAAGATGTAATGGATGTTTCATTTTATAGTACCGTAAGCCTTTTGGATGAAAGGACCAATGTAAGCTCAAAGAATTTACTAATGAAACCATTAATAATAAATGTAATTACAGAGCTTTTGTAATGATTCAACAATTTCAGAATATTTCAACATCTGCATTACATATTTATGATTTTAAAACAGAAGAAGATAACAAAATTTTTACAAAGATCTGTAAAAGGCATCAATTCTCCATGATTATTAAAAAAGTAAGAATTTCTTCCGCGAAAAAAACAAATCCTGGGAGTGGGGGAAAAAAGGAAGGGGAACAAATCTTTAAGATATAGTACCAATTTCTAGGTCACAAAAAGCCTCTCAGAAATACACACAGTTTAAGGTGAGGGTTGGGGGGAACATTATAGCTAGCTCCGAAAGAGTCAAAACCAAACACAGATTAATGCACTGAATATCACACGGAAAAAAAAATCATTAACATTAAAAACAGAACAGTAGAGAAGAAAATGGATGAAATAGCAAAAGGAGATTGTTTCTAATGGAAAATAAGAAGAAAATAAGAAAGGTCACGTAAACCAAATAACATGTAATCAGATAACTTTATATCCCATTTTATATTCCTCTGTACATCATTGCATTTTGCTTATGTGCGAATGTTGAACATTCAACAATATAAACGTGCAAGGGTGTCAGTCCTCCTTAGAAATCTCCCAAGTGCAGTTTCATTGACTTTTCCAAGCTATTTTTTCCTTTGAAATGAAGAGGTTTTCAGTTTTCTAACCACCAGACACATAATGAGTCAAGTCTTATTAAATAAGCATCTAGCAATATCTGCTATCAAGAACGGAACAATTAACTGGTGCTTTTCTTCTTCTCCATCATCTTTCCTGGCACGACAACCTTTACATATTCCCTGGTAAATTAGAGCCCTTTAGAGAACAAGCAACCCCTCAACACAGTTTTCTCACAACAAACTTCTAAAATATAAGGTTTTCACGGTATATTCCCTGCCTTTCTTGTCAGGGCCCAGCATATATTCTAGGTAGATTTTTCACCTCTGTTGATGCATCCTGAAAGTGGTAGTAAAATGTAAGCAAGAACAAGAAGAATGAGATGACTAACAAAAGCTTTAATCAACCCCTGCGCATTGCAAATAATAAAACAATTACTTCAATCAGAATTCAGTGCTGCAGCCTTTGACTTCAACAAAAATCTGAGTTAAAATTACAAAACCAGATCTCAGTAATACTAAACGTTCAGCAGATGACATTACTAATCACTAGACATCCAATGTTTAGTTTGCCAAAAAAGTCTAATTTTGCCCTACTTAATATTTGAAAGGTTTTTAAATTAACACCACTATATAATGACTCCCACAAGATTTTACAAAAAGTCGTGATCTGTTGCTTGTATTCAACTCAAGTACTCACTACAGAAACATAAGTTGATATGCTTGCTTGATGTTCACTAAGCATTTTGAAGATGAAAAGTATCATGTGCTAAACATTAAGCCAGTCTGACCATCTTCTCATCACACTACAGATAGACAATCTGCCAGGACAAGAAAAACGAGACACAAAGCTGGTCTGGTGAGGATTCTGTTTTGCCTTTGAGAAAATGTTAAAATAATTGATAGTTTCAGTAGTAGATAGTTTCAAAGTAGTAAGCATTCCTTTGCTCACTGCTTCAAAGGGGTCCCCAAATACCTAGAAATATAACTATTTTCCTTTTCATGTTTGATAGGAAAAAAATATTAAAAAGACTCTTAAAAATACAAATAAAGAGATTTATCCACTTTTTGATCCACCTTTATCTACAATTAAAAAAGAAATTTTAGTGCTTTACTTGTCCCCCTGTAATGAAAAGCCTCACAAAAAGACTCTGATGTGGAACTAATTTGCATTCTGAATATGTTGAATGGACTACGGAGACTATAGTAACCTTTAGAGAATCTCTGCTGCGTTAAGAAAGTAATTCATACTCTATCTCCTACAGAAAATGAAAGGTTGAAAGATGTAAATTAGACAAAACAAACAAACCTTTCATAGCATATTATGAGCTCCAGGTCTCCTGTGTGTTTAGTAAAATTTCAGTAACTCCTCTTCCAATTTCAAGCACAGTAAATTTGGGCCATTTGACAAGCACCTTATCACCATTTTATTTAAGTGTTGCCACATACAGAAGCATATTTCAAGGAGATATGCATTGAGAAACAACTTCTTTGCACTTCTTTTTCTTTTCCTTACCCTCTCACCCATGCCACCAAAAGGATGCTAGTTTTTTTATTATTTAAAGCTCCCATAATTTCCAGCCTGACTACCTGACTTTTAGCTTACATGACCATGTGGTGCATGTACATCTTCACATTTCCTTAATTCATGTGTTGAAACCTACTGGCCCACCTCAATAGGTTTTAACAGCATGGTCAGAATCCCAAACAGAAGTTCCTACTCACCCCACAAAATCAGAGAGCTGGGGAAAAGAGAAACGTCCTCTAAAAACCCCAATTAAGAAATGAGGAACAACATACACTTGTCTGATGTGAGACACGGTGAGCCTTTCTAAAGGCTTAGCTCACATAGAAGGTGTGTGTTAGACACCAGAATTCCCTTAGCTTCAGTGTTCATGGGGTTGCTCATTAGAGGGCAATAAAGTTAACTTCAAAAGCAGCAAAATAGTAATTTGCTAATAATTCCTTGTCCTCACCCTGCAGCATCATTAAAATTATCTGACTTTTATCCATGTAAGCTGTCTATCTTTCCTTATTTCCCCTTGTCTTTGTAACGCCTCTGCCAGTCCTGCATAACCATGCCATATTGCTCTCCTTATCCCCCAAATCCTTGGCTGCTCTGCCTTTTTGTCTCCCAGTGTCCAAGTTTCTCTGCAGACCTGAGGTAAAAACAGCATCCATTATCATCGGCTGTGGAGACACTAGCCCCTTTGATACGTGCTTTGCAGATCTCCAGCTCCAAGGAGTGCTGTGCAAGGTGAAGTTTGTCCTCCTGCCTTGGAAGACCGACGTCTGCTTGTGCAAGAGACGCATGGCTTCACACCTTCCACCTCCCGTGGTTAGAGTTGTGGTGGAGCTATGTTAGCTCTTTTTCAAATACACCCAGTATTGCACTACCCAAGCACCTGAATGGACAATCTAGTTACTAGGATTTGCTAACTGGAGGCGTGGGTTGGAGCAGGAGATATCCACAAGTCTTGCTATCACCAGCTGAGGAGAGATGCTTCCAAATCTCCCTTGACTGCTGACAACTGGCACCAAAGGGGACAGAATGACATAATAAAACCACAAACCTGCAGAAATCTGTTTGCTTTAATTATTAATTATTGTATTAACAGAGTGGAAACAAAGAGCCTATCTCTACATTGGGCACGCAGAAAAGTAAAGTCTCAGGCACCACATTTAAGCTGGTTTCTGTTATCCACCTGACAAGACCTTTATTAAACCTCGGAGGAGCCACCTGAACTTTCAAGCAACTGATTGAGGGATGCAGCAAGTGGGAAACTAGAGCAACTCAGCATTATTCATTCAGATGATCTGGTTTAAAGGGACATTTTACACAGAAGAAAATTTTTGTTGAGAGGAAAGGAGGGATTCTTAACATGTGCTCTTAATGCTCTGGGATTGCATCAACACTATCATCCTAGAATCAGAGGGAAAAAAGGGCTGTGAGAAGCCATCCAGCCCTCCCCTTGCCCAAAGGTATGATCAGTTAGATCTAAACTACTCCCAAATGATGTTTATCTGACCTGCTTTCAGAAACATCCACAAGCTCCCCCAGCAACTGAGCTTAATGCTTCAGTGTGTGACTTGTTCTCTTCAAGCACGCAGGAAGAACAGGGTATTCCGTGTGTCTTAGTAACCATATTTCACTTGCAGATTGCATTATGCTTCCCACTTCTCTTCTAGCAACTGAATATGCTCCACTCTTTCTACTTGTTTCCTTCATCACTTCTTATGATTTTCATTGCTCTACTCTGAGTTTTACCAGTTTATATCCGCTAATTGCAGTGTCCAAAATGGGACACAGGACTTCTTCTTTGGGGTTTGTAAGATTTCTGTTGAAGGATTTGCTATAAGCATTTTTTGGAAGTTTCTTTCTTTTTTCAGTCCCTCCACGATGCTGTCCTTTTCCCCACCAGATCACACTACCTGCCATCCCAGCCCTGCCCTCTCCCCAGCCCCCCACTCTGCTCTTTAGGTTGTGCAAGACTGCAATTAAATCCCAATTTTTCCTCCCTTTCCCAGGTGGAACAAACCCAGCTCCCCAAGCCTCTCCTCCTATGCTACCTGCTCCAGAGCCAATACCACCACTGTGGCTTTCCTCTGGCCTCTCTCAGTCTGCTCTTATACTGTGGGTCCCCAAACTGCACACCATATTGCAAATGTGGTTGCACGAGAGGTGAATAAAGAAAGACACTGAGGTTCTGGAGCGTGTCCAGAGAAGGGCAACACAGCTGGTGAAGGGTATAGAGAACAAGTTTTACGAGGAGCGCCTGAGGGAACTGGGGTTGTTTAGCCTGGAGAAAAGGAGGCTCAGGGGAGACCTTATCGCTCTCTACAACTAACTGAAAGGAGGTCATAGCGAGGTGGGGGTTGGTCTCTTCTCCCAGGTAACAAGTGATAGGACAAGAGGAAATGGTCTCAAGGTGCGCCAGGACAGGTTTAGGATGGATATTAGGAAAAAATTCTTCACAGAAAGGGTTCTCAAGCGTTGGAACGGGCTGCCCAGGGAAGTGGTGGAATCACCATCCCCGGAGGGATTTAAAAGACAGGTAGACGTAGTGCTGAGGGACATGGTTTAGTGGTGGTTTTGGCAGTGCCAGGTTGATAGTTGGACTCAATGATCTTAAAGATCTTTTCCAGCCTAAATGATTCTATGATTCTATGATAGCAATCATTTCCCTCAACCTGCACACAACCTGCTGGCTATGCTGGTGAGCCGGGGAGTTCAGAAGTGCGTGCCATGACCACAGGTCCCCACTTCCCTGCAGGCACACAGCCGGGGTGCTCCCTGCCCTCGGCTTCGGCTTCCACCCCGGGATGACACCTGCTGCTCTGATCCCACCCTGCGGGTTTGCCCTGCTCCTTATCTGCAGCCCACAGCTCCCTCTCGCCTCAGGCTGGCTTGCATGGCAGGGCAGTCTTGCCTGCTCCAGAGAGGAGGTGAGGAGGGGAAAGGGCACCCGATGCCCCCACATCCCCAAGGCTAGAGTGTGCTGAGATTGTGAGGAATCACATTGTTCCTTGTCGACACATCCACTGTGTCTTTTTTTGAAGTAAGACTGCAGGGTCTTCAGGGTTGAGACCATCTCAAAGCAATTAGCTATAGTGTTACAATAACATAAATGATAAGTAAGAGTAAATACAGTATTTCAGTGTTACTGGAAATTGAATGTGAAGGGTCCAGCTAGAAGAGAATGCCATTTTCCAGATTCCCAGCTCATTAGCCTCTCACTCAGCCCCTCCTTCAGTGTTCTCAGAAATCAGTATAAACCCATCACTCAGGTCTTCAGCGCAACAACTGGCTCAAGCCCTAACTCAGGGCTTGGCTGAGGCCCCCAGCCATCCCTGGGTGAGCCACCAAAGGAGTGTGGCTGCTCTGGGACAGCGCTGACTCCCGCATGTGAGAGCCTGGGAGAGGCCTTTCCCCACGGAAGGAGTGCAGGCAGGCTGCGGAGACCAGGCAGCACCAAACTCCGGAAAACCTTCCATCCTGCTGTAGCAAGGATGAATGTCACCACCCTGATGGAAAGATATTTCCTTGATGGAAAGATGTTTCCTAACGCTCCTTCTGCCATAGCAATCATAGGTTCTATAATATAGAAAACAAGCAAGTAGGCAAGCAAAACAGAAAGAGAGGGGCTTAGTTGTTGTTCCCCTGAAAAATAAGCAGAGCTCCCACGAGGTCTGTAAAAGCTTTCAGTATTATATACTAATTTTACACAGAAGGCAGTCAGACTGCAGCCCACAAGGACGCCGATTTCAACAGGAATTAGAAGTCAGGCACCAAATTACCTTTGAAGACCTGGGCTTTAATTACTGCTGTTACGGAAAGCAGTGTAAAACCCGCTGATGAATAGCTAATGCCTAGTCGGAGTTTTGCAGGCACTCAGCAATGACTGCCTCTGCTCTGAGGAACACATGATATAAGACTGGAGGGAAAAAAAAGGGAGTGAAGTAGAAGTTGAACAACGTCAGCCTGCATTGCTGAGTAAGAACAGACCTACTAAATGTACACACATTGAAATACTAATTAAAGTCACAGAGCCCTATCAGCTACCTAAGGTGATCACACATTTTGGGATCAAAGCTGACATCTTGGACAGGTCACAGGAGTTCATGTAGATACTTCACCTGTCATCCAGTTCCTCCACCATGTTAGCAATGTGCTTTTGCTTACTGTGAAACTGTGGCAGAGGGCTTAGATCAGTGCCAGATTAACAGGGCTAAATTAGTGTGGAGTTTGCATTGTGTCCTGAAAATGACTGTGTTGTTTTGATATTTTAATTTCAGTAAAAACACAGGCTGGCAGAAAAAAACCCAAGTCTGTCATCCTGGTAATGCTTCACATTGGCTCATTTACTGGTAGTACTTTGCAAGAGGGCATACCTTACGGAAGCCTGAGAATTTTGGAATGGAAGCAATGACTAATTCCAAGTTGAAAAAATCTGCTGTGTTGCACGTAGTTTTCTGTTAGTTTCCTGAAACAGGAAAGATAACAAAATCAGAGTAGTGAGAACAGCCTTAAAAGGAATTTGAAGATACTATTGGAAACCTATAAAAAGACACTAAATGCCAGCAAGTTTTAGAAAACATACAAAAAAATATTTAGATAGTAGATACATGACAGAGAATGTCATCATCATGTCTCAGGATAATAATGCCATCGCACCTTTGCATTACTCTCACAGTCCTGCCAAAGGACTCTTCTTGCTCATTATTCAAAAACTTCTTTGTACTTCAGCGTTAAAACACTGAAACTGCCACGTGCAAACAAAGATGACATCGAGTCCATTTTAATGCTATTAACATGCTCCAGACTGGCTTCTTAAGGGAAAATGCACTGAACAGCTACCAGGTAATGTGCTTGCAGAGGAAATTCTCCCTCACTCCTAAAACAATGAGGGTCTTAAAAACGTGGTTTCTATCCATTTTAAATTGTTTTTTAATCCTTGCTATTATGGCTCTGAGTGCTATAATTAGCTGTAAGTACTCAATCAGCTTTGAATCCTACCCGTCTAATCAATCAGACAATATGCATTTGTTATTGTAGTCTGGTATATACATCCCTCCAGTCTTAAAGTTGACTCTTACCCCTCAAAAAACATTTGTTTTTTATATAATTCAGTTGAAAAAATACACAGGTTTTGTCACGTGAAGTTTACATATTTCAGCATAATGAACACAGACTTTAAGTCCAAATTATGCACACAAAGCGATCTGAAAAAAAGTCTATGCGGTGTTTTCAGTGAGAGTTGTTGAAAAGAGGGAAACAGAACAATTGCTTTACAGAGACATTGCTTCCTTTAATAATTTGTGCCACATAAAGAATACTTTTCACACTAGGTCATTCAAGGGAGATTTTGGTGGAATGTGATCATTCAGTTTATGCAGCAAAACCAAGCTACCATGATTTAATTCTGCTGTGTGTTCAGTTTTTACATTGTACACCCATCAGTTGTTAAAGCATGGCTCCTGCTAAGCTGGAAGCATAAAAGGAAGAGTCTCAGGTCGCTTCTGAAAAGTGTGAAACTATTTTATTGATGTATTTGTAGCACATACATTGCAGGAGGTATTGCTGGATTCAAGAGAATTGAATGACCCTTCAGAGATGAGATTTTGTGAGTTTAGGATTTTGGTTGGGCTGTATAAAATTGATTATGTTTTTTCTTCATCTCCAGGTCATCCATTCCGGACATTTTGATGAAGACTAAACCAGAGCAATTATGCATTCATGAGCAGGATGCTGAGGGCTTCACTTGGAAAACTGAAGGCTGATAACCAAAGTAAGCCTCAAGTGTCTTTTCCCAAGGCTACTGCATAATGATGAAAACACCACATCTTAAAGCACGTATTGCAGACAGCCTGGTGCTGCTCTTTAAACTGCTGCAGGTAAAATGATGGATTTAAAATAACTACCCTCTTCATCTGTTGGGGCACAGTAGACCTGTACAGTGCATAAAATGTAATGCGCGCCCTGTAATGAAGAGCTTTGTGCTGCTAAGAGGCAGAGCTGACAGATCCTATTTCAAAGTTATCTTTAATGCAAAACCAAGAAACATTCCCAATTGTATCCATTACAATAAAGTTGCTGGATGATAAAGCCTGCTACCTGAATCATTTTAGTCATGGATGGGAAATCAAATCCCTACAAAGCCTGAATGCACACAAAATGCAAATCACTCCGAACCGCCTCTAATATATGCACGTTTATATATGTCCCCGCTTTCAGATACAAGGTGTCATTGTGAGCTCTGCCGCGGGGACTGATGTAACCTGAGCACAGGGGAATGCTGACTTGGAAAGATGTTCGGAAGAGAGCCGGGCCCTGCAAGCCCTGCAAGCACTCATTCTCGTGAGTCCTTCCAGTGGCCAACGGGCTGCGGAAGAACTGCTCCCGGGAGAAATGACTCCATATGAAATATTGTACTAATGACGTTAGGGAGAATGCTACTGTCTCGAGCTAGCTTGAGAGTATTTGCATTGTAGAGGCAAATCCTAAGTGTTTGAAGGATTAGGCTAAAAGCTGGGAATGGCTTGTCAAAATAGTCCTGAGTTCATCTGAAAAGTCATTTATTGAGATGTTAATAACGCCACATCTCCGTGGAGAGAAAGAGGGGCTATCCTTAGCACAGCAGCTCCACCCACGCTGCCTTTCACACACAGAGAAAGGCTCAGGGTACATGATTTCACCTCGCTGAAAACAAGGAAGCCACTAGCAGAAGCTGTAACAGCATTGGATCTGGCCCAAAATACTTCACCTTGTGGAGACTTTTATTGAATGAAAGTTGTTCATTCAAAGTCCCTGCAGATTTCTAAGCCAGCTGAAAACCGTAATTTGAAAAAACTTAAGGGCTATTCAGAATATGATGTTGTGAAGGAAGGAACAGTAGGTTGCACACAAACTGTAAGTGCTCATTTTAGGCTATTTCTTTCAAATAATAACACTATACTTTATTCAGGATATATGTGGCTAGCATATGTTTACAATGAAAGCAGTGCCATGCATCAAACAGAAGCAGAATTGTTTCAGAGTCATTGCAACATACATTATCCAAACACACTCCAGCTGGACAGATTCGTGAAAGTCAGAGGCATAGCTAAGAGCTGGGTCCAGTTATTATAGGTGTCATTTTAAAAAAGCTAAATAGCCATGAAGTGCATAGGCTCCATTCTCCTCTCTTCCCTCCCGCCTTCCCATTTCGTTAAATAAATCCATCACATCCTCTTTCCCTGGGTGGATTTCTTCATCACCAATTCCATTGTTCTGTTATGGAACAGAACAGAACAAAGGTTACCAGATCATATTTCTAAATCACTCATCTGGTCTGGTAAAAACTCAAAAACTTAAGAGAGTTTAAATACGCTTAGATGCTATTAAAAAGCAATCTGGCCATATTTAAAAAAAAAAAAGTAAAAAAAAAAACAAAGAGGCATATCACCAATTAAGCCAACTATTCCAATTCATTTGGATATTTAGCAAAAACAACTTCAAATATATTCCTATACTTCATTTATTTAACTCGTACGTCATAGAATTAAGGACCATTGTTGCAATCATCTTGTTCTCTGTCTCTCTTTAGAGAGAGTCTATTTTCAGTTTTATGGTTGTAAAAAATATACACAGCCAGGTAACAGTCAGCATAATGCTTTATCTTCATGCTTTCTTCTGGAGCATTCAGAGAGAAGCTAAACAAGGGAACGATGTGCTCTGATGCTCCCTGAAGATTCCAAGATATATTCAAATAGTGAGCTTTCATAAAACCCATCCCACTCGTCGGGTTTGTTCAGTCTACTGGAAAAGTAAAGGAACACAATCAAAGGCCTGCTGCGCTGTATTACCTCCAGAGCCTCAGGAGGCCTCTCCAGGGGCCTATTTCCCAGTGAAAAATGCCGACCATCATGCAGCATGACTAAGTAACTAGGCATTTTTAAATGCCTTTCTCCACATCCAGGGAGTAAAGATAATCACTCGGAATACCGTTGGGCCTTTAAGGGTTATTAGAAAGGAGCACACCTGAAGAACAACAAAGACAACTTTGGAATGTCATGAACTATAACTATTTGCTTTTGAACTCTCATCCAGTTTCTGCTTCTCAGCAAAATATTGCACAAATTCCTATCTCTTCCAGCCTCTGTCCTTCATCAAGCATGGTGAAACCTGAATTATTAGGATATTCTTATTATATTAATGGAGTCTGTGGGAGTCAGAAAGCTCAAGCAGTTAATTCACGTACTTTATAACCAGAAGCTGAAAAACAGCTTTAGCCATTGTAAGGAAAATAACAATAACTCATTGCCACAGTAAGAAACAAAGGAAAACTCTGTTTAAGCACTGTTTGTCTAAAATGCAAGCATAATAATACTTTGAAAGGGAAGAGGCTGTAATAAGTATGGAAAACTTAGTACAGTTACTAGAGATGTTAATCAAATCTCACCCACTGATTTCAGAGTGGAATACAGACTCCCAGTGTCACTAAACCTTACAGAGAAATAAAACTAATTACACTTCAGCATTTCTAGACCTTGAGATTTTTAATCACATATACAGTCTTGCTTAACAGTTCATTCACTTTATGCAGGCAAGTTACAAGTTTTTGTAGGAGTGTCTGGAAGTGCATCTAGAATGCATTGCCTGTCCACTGTTTTATTTACAGTTTTTCCCCAATGAAAATCAGTAGCTAATAATCAAAGCATAATTACACAAACACAAAAATACAATCATTAACATTTTACTGGATATAAATGATAAGCATAGGGAAATGTCCATGTACACTCACTGACATGAATTTATGTTAGTTTGCTATTAATATATGATACTCTGGATTGGTGGTAATGTAACTGACAGATGTGTATTTAAAAAAGAATTAGAGCGCCACTCATGTTTGACATGATCTTATACTGAGATAAATATCTATACACAGTGATATGATCATGTATATTCACATGTGGTCATATCAACTTTTTTTTTGTTCTGACAAGGTATTATCATCAAGGTAGTTGAACCTCCTCAACAAAGTTCGCTTTGATCAAGTACCAGATACTATTATCTAAAGGGTTGGATGATACAGAAACAATCTGTGCAAGTGTAGCAATTTTGATTCAGAAAAATTTTTTAAAAAGTAGTATTTACAAAGGTAACTTTTAAATTCAGTGATTAAATTAAGACTCCAGTCTTCATATGCCAAACACCTGATCATTTAATTTCTTATTTTTGGCGTTTTGCTCTCCTCTCTCCACTCCTTCTCCCCACCACAAATATTAGCCAATGTTTAAACCATCACAATTAAAACTCTTCAAAAAAAACAAACAGTAAGTTATTCACCTTGTGCCAAAAAAAAAAAAGCAGCACTAGAACATTACTCAAAAGATTCCATAAGTCCTTCATAATTAAGGAAAGTTCCAGGAGCAAAAAGAACTTATACAACTTGTAGAACGTGGGAGGAGAAATAGGGGAAAGAGGAGACATTTATCCCTTGACTTTTCTTTTTCCTGAACTTCATTTGCAAAAAGCTCCTGGTACTTTTCCCAATGTTTCCACACCTCTGTCCTCTGGCACATATGGTTTAATATACAAACAATTTAAATAAAATGTCAAATTCAAATTCCCACCATAAATAATTCAACTCTTATGAAAACTGGTGGTTTTTAGCTATTTCAGAACTAGTCCTGCCTGGCCAGACATTTGGTTAGGACTCAGAAGTTAAATAAGAAGATTCTTACAAAAATTTCATATTCTATTTTAGCCTTGTAACAATTTCATACAAAGAAAATCCAGAAGAAACCCTTTTCTCTGATACCTTGTTTCTTTTGTATACATCCTGCTACTCATAGGTTATAACCATATAGGCTGTGCGAGAAACAGACTACTCGAGCTTTTCTGTGTTTTCTAGTGGTTCTATGAACCTATTGATTTAATGAATTCAAATGGAAAATAAAATCTCTTCAAGTCCTTATCCTAAATGGTAGATAAACCCTCTAGCCTTTTTCTTGGTGGAGTGTTATCATCCATCCTTCTTATAAGACACTGCATTTCTTCTCAGCTTTAAATCAGGGGTTGTCAATACTGTCTCATTTTGCTTCCGTCTCATTTTTCAAATTCCAACTCATTCGGTGAAAGAGCTTATCGTTTTGCCTCCTTGCTGAAGTCCGTCTTTTCACACTGGTCAGCTTTGGAAAGTCAAAATACTGAGTGCTTCTCTAGGTCAGACTGGTACTAATTTGAGTATGGAGTGGAATCAAGCTGATTTGATGTAGAGTTTGGACCAATTTATTTTCATGCTGGGTTGGAGATCTAGTCATCTCAGATGGTTCAGGAAACTGGGTGGGGAGTGGTAGCCATTTCCATGCCGGAGTCTCTTAACAGCAAAAATACAGAAGAGAAACTGAGAGAATGAAAAGAAGACTTGTGGTTGAGTGAAGGGAATTTCCATGTCCCTGAGGGGTGGTATTGTTCACTGAATTTGTGACAGTTGACAGAGAAATGGAACTTGCTGAAGAATTGTTTGAAGGTGTTGGATTTGTTCCATTGGGATCGCAGTAGATCTAGAATGCAGAGGGGAGGAAAAATAACAAAAAGGAGGTTTTGTGGGTTTTTTCCTGTTTGTTTAAATCAGAAGACAAATTAGTAGTAATGAACAATGTGTAGCACCACTCAGTCACAGTACTCAGATACGATACACACAGTTGCTCATGCCTCTCATTGTGCAGTTAAGGACAAAGACATTTTGAATTGCATGCATGTGATTTGTTAAACAGATATATTAACATTTTTCTGTTGTTACGTAGTTAACACTATCAAAACCCTGCACTAAAACAAAAGTTAGAGAAGTAGGTTTCAAAAAATTCACACGAAAAAAAGCAAATGTAAAGCTCTGCAAAGACAAATCTTAGTATAAAAAAAGACTTTCAGACAACTGCATGAATTCATTGTCTTTGCAGAGTAAGCCACAAACAAAAATATGAACAAACAACGGTGAAGAACCTATCGATACTGTTTCTGGGGCTGGTTTGGAGATTCCTTTCAAGCAATGGTGGGGCTTATGTGAGTGGACTTAATACTTCAGCTTCTGTCATCTCCTATCTTGCTGTAGTAGTGCTGAAATGCAGAACTTAACACAATGGAACTATACCGATTAAATCATAACCTATCGACTTGCTAGAGCATACTAGTAGGAAATGCAGTGGAAAGACCATACAATATTAGCAAATTAAAAAATTGCTGACAGAAAGCAAAATCAAAAATACATTTTTTTTTCTCCCAACTCTGTATTATACGGACAGACCATAAACATTTGCACCCTATGTAACTTCAGTATCAAGCTATTTCCTACACATGCACAGGAAAACTTTCAAAGCTAAGCTAATGTGTTTTGTTCTTCCAGTGAAAAAAGTATGTGATACACAAGGATGAAAAACAAGAACAAGAATCACATATCGGCTCCCCAAAAATGAGCATAGTTTAGCAAGCTTGGCTTCAGATCTGTGGCAGCAAACTTGTATTATATTGGAGCCTTCTGGTAAGCTCTGACACAGGTAACTGAAGTAAAAATAAATGTCTTTTTTTAAAAAAAGAGCAGTTAGTTTAATAAATAATACTTTCTATAAAAGATGTCCTAATTTTTTTATATCTCTAGTGTTGCTGAGAAAATTAATTTTCTTTAGCAGAAAAAATAATTATAGTTCCTCAATGCTGAAGCCATGAAGTCAATGTTAATTTTATTTAAAAATTGCACGAGCATTTTCTTTAGGTGTCTTCTACTGAAAAAAACATGTAATAGAAAAAATATGAAGATGGTGTAAAGCTTCTGGTAGTCAGGGTCTTTGGCAACCAGCAACATGCTGGAAGCAATTTAGGACTGCAGGATAAAAATCGCTGTGTGGAAATTGCTGTTGAAACCAGTCTGAAAGTGATCAATAATGAATTGCAGAGCTAATAACCTACAAGCTGAATACAAGGCAAGTCCCAACCCGCCCTGGAATTTTTTCAGTCTTCATACAAAGTCTCCACTGCTGTTTCACACTTGGTTATATATTTTTAAAGTTTTCTTCGTTTTACACAGAAAGCCTAGTTTCTGGATAATTTTTTTTTTTTTTTTTTTGTCTGGAAGAGGAAGGGCTTAGAGCCAAGTCCCACAATGTCAGGGTAGATGGGACCCCAGACAGATCTTAACGAGTATGTGACAAATACCCAAATACCGGTAACCTAAAGGGTCTGATCCTGCTCTCATCACTGCCAAGGGCAAGACTCCCCTGAGCACAATGGAGAAGGGATAATGCCCTTCCTTACAAAGGAGGGAGGGCGGGGCAGAGTATTTAAAATAATCTCCAGCAATCCCTGTGCTGTTTATTTTTATGATATTGTGTTACTGACCCTTTTGAAAAGGGTGGTCTCTAGGAAGAGGACATGGATCCTGTACCTGGGAGACCCGCTTGGCTTGACTGAAAGGCAAGTCACTACTGCGCTCTTTACCTTTACACCAAGGCTAAGACTTGGCCAGCACAGCAGCCAGAGACCCCCCTCTTTGCACCAGGCCACCCAAACCTTCCGCTCCTG
>VYXH01000648.1:162921-179578 GCA_013397275.1 Burhinus bistriatus | reverse complement strand
CAGGGAACAACTGGTCTTACTGTCAAAGACTAAAGTGAAGAAGGCATTAAGTACCTCATCCTTTTCCTCATCCTTTGTCACTATGTTTCTCCCTGCATCTACTAAAGGATAGAGATACTCCTTAGCCCCCCTCTGCTGCTAGTGTATTTATAGAAACATTTTTTTACTGTTTTTTAAGGCAGTAGCCAGATCAATTTCTAGTTGGGCTTTGACCCTTCTAATTTTCTCCCTGTATAACCTTAAGACCTCCTTGTAATCCTTACGAATTTCTTGCCCCTTCTTCCAAAGGTCATAAAGTCTCCTTTTTTTTCCTGAGTTCCAGTCAAAGCTCATTGTTCAACCAGGCCAGTCTTCTTTCCTGCCAGCTTGTCTTTCAGCACAAAGGGATGGCCTGCACCTGCACCTTTAAGATTTCCTTCTTGAAGAGTGTCCAGCCTTCCTGGACTCCCTTGCCCTGCAGGACTGCTTCCCAAAGGACTCTGTCAACCCCTCTTCTAAACAGACTGAAGTCTGCTCTCCAGAAGTCCAAGGTAGGAGTTCTGCTGACCCCTCTCCTTACTTCTCCAAGAATAGCTATGCCCAAGATGGCCTCCAACAATCACATCCCCCACAAGTCCTTCTCTGTTCACAAAAAACAGGTCCAGCCTTCCTTAGCTGGCTCCCTCACCAGCTGTGTCAGGAACTTATCCTCAACACACTCCAGGAGCCTCCTAGACTCTTTCCTCTCTGCTGTATTGCATTTCTAGCAGACATCTGGTAAGTTGAAGTCCCCCATGAGAACAAGGGCTAGCAATTGTGAGACTTCTGCCAGTTACCTATAGAATATTTCATTTGCCTATATAACAGACTCCTACCGTGATATCTGCCTTCTTGACCTTCCCCCTGATTCCTACTCATAAACACTCAACCCTGTCGTCACCCTCATTCAATTCTAGACAGTCAAAACACTCCCTAACATACAGGGTTACCCCACTGCCTCTCCTTCCTTGCCCGTCCCTTCTGAAGAGTTTATAGGCATCCAATGCAGCACTCCAGTTGCGTGAGTCATCCCACCATGTTTCTGTAACGGCAACTATATTATAGTTTTCCTGCTGCACAATGGCTTCCAGCGCCTCCTGTTTGTTGCGCATGCTGCATGCATTGGTGTAGATGCACTTCAGTTGGGCTATTGATCCCACAACTTTTTTAGGGGGAGAAGCTCTAATTCCTATGTGACCATCCTCAGGTGCTTCCGTGGTTTCTAACGCATCAATAACCTTTGCATCTTTGCTGGCGCATGGATCTCCATCCCCTACCTCCACTGAGACAACAGACTGAAGGACCTTACTGGCACACTGTCCCTCAAACATTTGTGTGCCGCCCTCAGGCTTATCTCTAGTGAGACTGGTTTTATCACTTTCTCCCTTCAAATGTAAATGTTTACACAAACCTGAAGTTTCCCTTCAAGTATGCGAAGTTTTTTTAAAAATTATTACACAATTATTTCTAAGTTATATACTTATCAAATTAACAAGTACTGCTTTAAGAGCCTCAGTTTTCAAAACATACTATAACCTACCAATAAGCCTAAACTAATTAATAGGCTGAATTGTTCACTTTTAGCCAGCTACATAAATGGCATACAATGAAGCCAAGGCCTATTGAATGTCTTGCAATTATATGGCAAAAATCCCACAAATATACTGAACAACTAACACCTGAATTAGATTTAAAACTTTGTTCATTTAGTCACACATTTTCTGCCTAGGACAACATGGGAACTGGTGGAAGCTGACAACACAGTACATTTATTATGCAACAGGGAAATGTTAAAAGTAAATATGCACACTTTTAGAATAGAAATATTTATGCTGAAGGTATTTGTGGGGAAAAAGTATCCCGGAAAGAAAGATTTCAAGTAAATTTCAAACCTCGGTGTCAATGAGTATTTGGAATGTTTTACTGTATCTAGGAAAACCTAATGATTTTGGTTTTTTAAGGAAAATCAAAGGTTTCTATATACTTATTTTGATGTATGGTTAATTTGCAAGCACTGGATTAAGATTTTGTACAATTTTTGATGTTTTTCCCCCCATACAGGCGTTCAAAATATGTTAGTAAGACAGATAGCATTGTTCTTCAGAGGCTACTGTGGTCCATCAGGTAAATAATTCATATTTTGTGCTGCATAAATACATAATTGCGTTTTCTGCAGTGAATGATAAAGGATCCAAGTTTTCTCTGCTTTTATTAGCTTTACATAAGCATTAGGGACATCATTCCAGAGACAAAGGAGAGGGAACACAAAGCCTGCTTTTAGACAAATGATGTACATTTTAACCTCTGTCTCTTTCTATATTTATTGCAGTCAAAACCCAACAAGAGAAGAGAATATTTTCAAGGCTGTGAAGCCTAGCACTTAAAAGCTAGAAAATGCTAGGATTATGATTGCGCTATGGGTTTTATATACATATGTTTTCTCCCTCACCCATAGGACTCATGACTCAACCAGTTCCTCAAATCCTTCTGTGAATACAGGAATATTAATCCTCTCATCATCTTGGCTACAACCACGACATTCACTCATTGCTGTGGTATCAATCAGCTTCAGAAATATGAATTAATTTATTCCCACAGTACCTTCATGGAGGGAGGTTATTTCCCAATGTTGCAGTTGAAGATCTGTTGCATAAAATAAACAAGGACCAAGTTTTCACTAATTTGGGCTCAATGGTTAGAGGCCCTGAGGTCTTTTCCTTTTTTTGTTTAGTTTTTTCTTTCTTCCAGCAGAGTACTTAGCACTATATGGTATCCAGTATGGTCAAAAACAGCTCCCAGCATCTCTCAATGCAGCTGTGAAGGATTAACAGCTCTGCAAATCAAACCCTTGAGCAACAGTTTAGAAACCCAGAAAACAACCCAATGTTTCCCTTAGGCATCTGATCTTGGTTTCCTTTTAGTCAGATTATCCTTTTCCTTTCCTTCCTTTCAAGCCCATTTAATCAGGCCAAAGATCCCTAGTCAGATGTACAACAAGCACGTCATTGATCAAAATTCACAATCTGACCCTATACCAAAACACAGGGATTCTAGGCTGCTCAGAGGAAGATCTGTTTTTTCAACTTGGTCAGAAACAATACCTTTTCCCTTGACAGCAACGGATTTTTTTCTCGCTGGAATTTTCTGCAGAGATATTTAACCTGAGTCAGCCCTTTTTAGCATGGAAAATTTCAGCACCCGGGGCCGTGCCTGCCTGCGATATTGCTTACCCTTTGACCTGTGGGCTTAGCTAACAGCTAAAACCTGGGCCTTTTCTGGGCTATATTTCCCAGAGAAAAAAATGATGTTATTAGTCAGGTACTTTTTAAGTTTCATCCTGTTTATCTGCATGCAAAGTAATTTTTTTCTGAACACCACTGTTGAGGGAGGAGGGAGTGGAGAAGAAAGCTCAGCCTTCTTTTTTTAATTTGTGTGTTTGGTAAGCTGTTTTTCCTCCCACAGTCTGCAAGCTTGTCTTTCCAGTAAGGTCTGCCTCAGAGGCCTTTCTGTTTTCATTGTCAGTGCAGGATTACTGACCTTCCTTCCTACTGACTTTCTGTGTCTCTCAAACACCGCCATGGATGCTGTTAGTCACGGTCTTAGACTCTAAGCAACTACCCATACCTGGTTGCAAAGTTAACAGTAAACTTCATTATATCAAGTGACGACTTGTGGATGCTGGACTGCAGCTTGGGTCAAAAAAAAAGGACTCATCTTGCCTGACTTTAGAAGGCTACACCTGAATTAGTAAACCTAGAATCTCTTTGCAATTTGCAGACAGAAACAGATATTTCTGGAAGGCAATTCATTGGTTTTATTGTATATATTTACTTCAGGATGAAATGAAGCATGCCATAAAAAATGCTTATTTTTCCCTATTAGCTATAAAGATAATTTAAATAATCAGATCAGAGTTGTATATTTGCTCAGATGAATGTCATATATCATACTAAGAAACCAAATCTTGCTCTGGATATGTCCTAGTGGAATGGACTATAGGTCAATTGCTTCCCTTCTCCTGCCTGTTAAGATAAAAAGTAGGGGTTTGCCCCTGAATCTGGAGCTCTGCTCAAACCTGCATCTGAGCATGTGTGCACCTTGACCAATGGGCAATTCTGCATTGGGATCTGCACCTGAAAGGAAGCCAAATCCCCAAAGACCACCCCTTAGCTTTGTTACACAAACTACTTCTTTGGCTGGTGGCTTCCTATTGTTTCCAGTTATTATGAGATGAAAAGCATCCCACTGTTTATTAATTAACATGAATTAAAGGGTCCTATCATTTCTATGTATTTTATCAAGGTCCGTAATTGACAACAGTAATTATTATTTTCTACCATAAGAGAGAGTTTTTAATCTGAGGTCTAGAGACACAACGTAGGTTGTTTTGTGTTTGTTTTTTAAACAGTTCAACACTCTCCAAAAGAATATTGCATGAGTGCAATATTTTCATAGCTCTGGCATTGTTCAAGCAAGAGTCCTTTCGGTTTTAAATGAAAACATCTGCAGACAAGGTATGTCTCACAAATGGTTCTTGGATTTAAAAGTTGTCTTCCCTGTTGGTCTGGGTAAGGGCAAAATTTCTTGTTTTACACAGCTTTGGGTAGGTTGCTGGGTTGGCAATGCACAGTTCAATTTTTGTGTTTACTATGTTTGTCAGGTGGAGTTGCACTCTCATGGTGCACTGACACCTGGAGAAAGGTCAGAATATTTTTAATTTTTGTATGCTTCTGGTGTAAGGTTAGTGTATAGTAGCTCTGCATGCATCTATGAAAACTGGAAGAAAACAACTCTTTCAGATGGCTGAGGACATATTTTCATGCTGATGAGTGCAAAGCTTTTCCTTGTTTTGCTTGTCTTCTGGGTTTTTATTAATGGGATTATAGAAAGTGTATTGGCCAAAGGTCATTCCTCTTTCTGCCACTGTCCTTTTCAGATGCATAACATATTATTTATTTCACTTTCAGGACTGAGAGCTTCTGAGTGAACCTGAGATTCAGTGACCAGGAAGAGGGCAGCACACAAGGGAGCTGCAAAATTGGAGTTGTGGGATTAGTGAAGCAACAACTGACATTAACAGTAAGTCAATGAGCTATATGTGAATTCAGATAAAACCTAACTGTTGACAGAGGAACTAAGAGTAGGGAGATATTTGGAAACCCAGTTTCAGATTTAGCCAGATGTCATATCAACCGCTACACCTTCTCAAGAGATTTGATTCCAGTTTCTAAATATCTGCCTATCACTTCTGCTCTGGTTAACTGTGCAAGAGTTTATCATGGCCTTGCTTTCATATCTATTAGCCTTCAAAAAAAAAGAAATTTTGTCCTTGTGCTGGTCCTAAGAAGAGGAAAAAGTCCTTCATTATCATCAGAAGTCTGTGGCAGCTTCCTTCTAAGGACTAACGGGTAAGATAAAAAAATATCCTTTATCCCGTTCTGTGAAGAGGGTCTTTGCCAGATGTGGAGGGATTCATATCAAAGAAAAAGGTCTCCAAGGCTCAAGAGACTGGAGAAAATATTCTTAGATTAAATCTCATCCATTCTAAGAAATAACAGGACCATGGTTCTTCCAGAGCCACATTTATTCCAATTATTTCAAGTCAGGTTTGTTTCTTTTTTCTTCTGTACTATTCTCAGATTTTAGGGAGGAAATGAGTCTCCAGAGCCTTACTGCTTCATTGAGGGCCCAAAGATAACTTATAAGAGCTGTTAACCTCTTCTATCTTTATCTCTACCTGCTGCTGTCCTTTTGCATTTTGACTTCAAGTAAGCAGATTAAACATTTACTTTCCAATTTGTACTTTCCTTTTCATTTCAAAAGAGAAAACTCATCCCTCTGAATACTATTTTCTCATTTTTTTGAGGAAGTTTGTACGGCGATCATCAAATGAACAAGAACATTATCTAAAGGAATTCTTACATGTCCATTGAGAACAAACTAATAACTGTAAGCTGAAGGAATGACAATAATTACCCAGTATCCTTTATGGAGCAACTCAGGTATGTCTGGCAGAAATTCACAACTTGTAAATGTCAATGATGTCATGAGGAGACTGCATCACAAAGACATAAATGCTTTCTGATTCACTGGATGAAAAATTTAAGTGACCTGTAGTAGTCATTCAGTAGGCTTTTTGTGATGGGACAATCTCATTTTCTGTGAATGCTGATATTTAGAAATTCTTCTGAGTTGAACATTTGAATTATTTGTGGAATAAAATTGAATATAGTGATGGTTCACCAATTGAAATATTTGCCTTTACCATATTTACCACATCTCTTCCTAGTTCTGGAGGCCTAAAACTAAAAATCACAAGGAGAAAAATATATCTAATTATATATCTAATTCATTACAGTTATTATTAAATACCCATCAACAACTCAACACTAATTTAAAAATAATCATTTTTCTTATACTTCAAGGTTTACGGACAAAACCTATTGCTAGATCTAACAAAATAAGTACGGATATTTATACTGTACCCATTTTTCTAAACACAAAACTGAACCAGCTGAAAGGAATTAAGGCCATCTGCAAAACTAAAAACTTCTTTTGAATAGTCTCATGTATAATAACATTGAACAATGAATTGAGTAGATTTCTGGGCCTACTCCACTATTAAAAAACTACTAAGTTAATTCAAAGACAAAATCTGTTTACAATAAGGGAAATAGTCCAGTACAGAAATATTAATTTCGGTTCTATGGCTCTTCTGCTAACGGGTATAGAGAAAACGGAATTAAAATCATCTCAGATGTGCACAACAAAAGCACAAAGAGAGATAGATAGAAAATTGGTAAAATAAAATAAAATTCTGATTGGATATTAAGGCAAAAAAAAGTATTCTTGATGGTGATCAAAGACTGGAAGAAGGGTCTGGAGATGTAGCAGAGTGCAAGCCTCCATCCTTGGAGACAGCCAGGATTTGACAAGTTCCTGAGCAACTACCACCATAGCTATCTCTGCTTTGAGCAGGTGGCTCAAACTGGAGCCTCCTGATGTCCCTTCTAACCTGAATTATTCTGTCATACTATGATTTTAAGTGAAACATCCTCCTTATTATGTAAATTGTCCATATGCATGCATAGGAGGAAAGAACATCATACTTGGAAATGATCAGTGAGAAGCTACTGGTTTTAAATGAGAACACGAGGCTGTGATGATGAAAATATTTAGTGCTGGAGGATCCCATTTATGGTAATGGGACCTGTGCTTTTTTTCTTAGGAATGACTTCTGTTCATTTCCAGGACTCTCAAGCTATGTCTATGGAGATATGCCTGAGTGACAAACAGTTCCCTGGGAAGAAGACTGAGCAAGAATATATTGGGAGAAAGAGCACGATTCTTCTTCATCCTTCACCACCTTCTGACCTAGTGACCATGGTCACTGGATGTAGTTCTTTGCTATGTCAGGGTGTGGTGGTGCAACCCCCCCCGCCACTCTCAGGCCTTTCGATGCTTGGCGTTATTCCCTCCCCATCTAGGCCACATAATAATACCATGACCAGAACAATACATAATGGTCTAACATGAAAAGAAGAAAGGGTGGAGAGCAATGGACTAGAACACTACGGCAACCCCTTAGTGTAGCTGGTTCTCATGGCTTTTACCGTTTGAAGGTAACAACTGTCATCGATCACTCCTGACAATATATGGATCGTGGCCACAGAAAGGGGGAGTACCAGGACCACAAGTCCTAACGAGTCCTGGGCTTGCAAAATCAACGGAAAGTACTGGATTATTCCATTGTCCAAGCTGGGCTGGAGTAGAAAAGTACCTGACGAAAGTCAGTTATCTCGGATCCTGTAAGTAGTGATTCTAGTGAAGATCCTTTGAGCTCTTCTGGATCGCAGCGGGCTGTGGCCAGTACCTTCCCTGAGTCGGGATGCTGTCTCAGGCAAACTTCGCGAAGACTAAGGACCAGGATGAGAAAATCCTTCTAGAGCCTCAATTACCGCCTGTTGAGGAATGCCGATGCATTGTGAGTATTTACACTAACTCAGAAGGGAAATTTTAACTATAAGGCTAGCCTCTCTTTCATCTACCTCTCCATTTACATGTTTGTATGCATTAGCTTTATGGATGTGGATGTTCTTCCATCTTCCGTGCACGTGTAGGAGTTAAAAGGGGTACCTGCCAACTCAGTAAGTCGTGTGATATTAAGAGACCATTGATCTCAGCGGTTATAAACTGCAGTGTGTGCATGTTTGTGTAAGTGTGTGTGCATGTGCACTCATATGCTTTGTTTATATGTATATACATTAATCTGAGATTTGTGTTTTGCTCTCATATGTATATGTAAATTCACCCTGTCACTTTTCAAACAGATACTTTTTCTGTTCCCTCCTCTAATTCTTAGGAAGTTTGTTCCAGAATCTCTTTATTAAGGCTAAAAATTGTTTAATATTCAACCAAATNCGGAATCCAGTTCCCGTCCGTCACTGAGTCCAGTCTGGGACTTCCCCGGTGCCTGCTGGTGACATGATTGTCATCCTGGGAGCTTGATACGGTTTTTTATCTATTTCATTATTTTCTTTTTGTTATCTTATTATTAATATTTCATTAAAGTAGTTTAGCTCTCTCTCTAAACTCTTAAGTCTCTCTTTTCCTCTCGCTCTCTTGCCTCCCTTCGGGAGTGGAGCAAGAGAGAGAGAGAGCATCTGTCGTTCCACCGGATTGGGCCAATCTGGCCCAAACCACTACAGGGACATATTCCAAAATTGTCCTTTGCAATACATCCTTCTCTTTTGGATCTTTTTTTTGTTGTTAGTCTGGTATTTTGTAGAGGACACGTATGGCTCCACTAAACCAGCCAGTTTTCTTCAAAATTAATGGGATGTCTGTCTGCCTGATCATCCTAGCAGCCTTTATTTCACTTGTTCAGCTTGAACCCTCCTCTTCAGTCAGGTGCAATGCAGTATTCCCTGTGGTGCTTGCAAGGACCTTGTATAATGGCCTAGATCTACTGGAATATTTTATCTGCCGTGCCTTTTGGCAGGTGCATCACATTGTAGTCGTGCTGTAACTGGCAAAGCCCCTGGTCCTTCTCTCTTTTTGTATTTCATACTGATTTTATAGCAGGGATCCTTGGGTTTAGTACCTTGGTTTTATTCTCCTGCAGAATGTCATTCAAATTGCAGTGAAAGTCCACAAGGTCATCTGTTGCTTCCTCTGTGTTTACCTTCTTTGCTATTGATAATGCCTCTCAGATTTGCTTCAGTGACAAATTTCATTAGCATAGACCTACTTTCTGTGCCGAAGTTCATTAATGAAAATACTCATTAAGTCGCAAGACCATTCCTCCACCAGTACAGTTTGTTCACTAACCCCTACTTTGCAATACCATTGTTGCAAAACCTTCTTTACTTATTTTTGTGGTTTCTATTATTCCCCCCATCCATGTTCATTAGGAATTTTTCATGTGGCATTTATCAAAGACTTTGCTGCGGCCTAGGTAAATTCAGCATATTGTACATTTTTTGTCCCCCAGATCAGTTAGTTACTTTATCAAGATATACATTATGAAATTACAGCATGCTAAATCTAAGAAATGTAGCAGGAATGTACAGCAGAAAGTGGAATAGTGTAAGTACAATACAAATATCTTTTTTGTAACACTAAATTATTGTGTTGTGTGCTCTTTTAAAATAATTTGGTTTGGTGCCCAGTGTTATTTTCACTAGCTTGTTACACCTCCAACAAAAGCAGAAATCTTTATTTTTGCAAGAGAAAACTAACTTGATTTCGCTGAGCACAGCTGTCAGAACACTCAGACAGCAGGGGAAGTACTTCTCACTACCAATAAGCTCTGAGAAGTATTTTAAAGCAAAGCTTTAATTAAATTTGTCATTTTTGAGTCTCCAGTCCACAAATGTTAAAGTAGAATTTTAAGCAAAGAAATTATTTTTGATGTTGCGGCATGAACACAATGCAGTTATCATGCTGAGATTTTTATTTTTTCAGCATACTACGTGTAAGTAAATGAACTAGGAATATGCTGATATTGGAAGTTACCTTATTACCCAGAAGTCTAAATTAACTTTATATTCTATCAGAGAAAAACAGAGACATTATTTTTTTTGAGTTAAAATATTTGGTCTATAAATTACAATTAGGTTAGTAAGCTACCTGAAAATCAAGTTGTAGTAATAAAAACACAGTGCTAAGTGTACAGTTAGTATAAATGAACGTTTTGTTCATGCAAGCATCGAATGTCCTGTGTTAAACAACCCTGAGATAGGAAATATGTGGAGAATACAAACACGTCCCCCAGTGTGTTGTGCTGGACCTGTGACCGCCTGTAATAATTTTTAAGCAACTGACCCTACCTAATTTGACAGTGAGGTGGATTGGTTCCATAACTATTGTGGAAGCAGAAGGTGTTAACACATAAGGCACATTAAATGAGAAGAGAGAAAGTCATAGAATCATAGAACAGTTTAGGTTGGAAGGGACCTTTAAAGGTCATCAAGTCCAACTCCCCTGCAATGAACAGAGACATCTTCAACTAGATTAGGCTGCTCAGAGCCCTGTCCAACCTGACATTGAATGTTTCCAGGGATGGGGCATCTACCACCTCTCTGGGCAACCTGTTTCAGTGTTTCACCACTCTCATTGTAAAAAAAGTCTTCCTTATATCTAGTTTGAATCTACCCTCTTTTAGTTTAAAACCATTACCCCTTGTCCTATCACAACAGACCCTGTTAAAAAGTTTGTCCTCATCTTTCTTATAAGCCCCTTTGAGGTACTGAAAGGCTGCTATAAGGTGTCCCCAGAGTCTTCTCTTCTCCAGGCTGAACCCTCCAGCCTATCCTCAGAGGAAAGGTGCTCTGACCCTCCGATCATATTTGTGGCTTCTCCTCTGGACCTGATCCAACAAGTCCATGTCTTTCCTGTGCTGATGGCTCCAGAACTGGAGGCAGTACTGTAGGTGGGGTCTCACCAGAGCAGAGTAGAGGGTCAGAATCACCTCCCTCGACCAGCTGGTCACTTTTCCACCAGTAACCCCAAGTCCTTCTCAGCAGGGCTCTTCTTAATCCCTTTATCCCCCAGCTTGTATTGATACTGGGGGTTGCCCCAAGCCAGGTGCAGGACTCTGTTCTCAGCCTTGTTGAACCTCATGAGGTTTACATGGGCCCACTGCTCAAGCTTGTCAAGGTCCCTCTGGATGGCATCCCATCCCTCAGGCATGTCAACCACACCGCTCAGCTTGATGTCATCTGCAAACTTGTTGAGGGTGCACTCAATGCCACTGTCTATGTCATTGATGAAGATATTGAACAGTACTGGTCCCAGTACAGACCCCTGAGGGATACCACTTGTCACCAATCTCCATCTGGATATTGAGCCATTGACCTCTGGATGTGACCATCCAACCAATTCCTCATCCACTGAAAACTCCACCTATCAAATCCATCTCTTTCCAATTTAGAGAGAAGGATGTTGTGGGGGACCATGTCAAAGTGCTTACAGAAATCCAAATAGATGACTGTCCTGGTTTTCATAGCTTTTCCTTTGTCCACTGATGTCATCAGTCTGTCATAGAAGGCCACTAAGTCGGTCAGGCAGAACTCATGCTGGCTGTCTCAAATCAGCTCTCTGTCCTCCTTAGGCTTAGCATAGAAACCTTAACATAGAAGCCTTAGCATAGATTCTGGGAGCATCTATTCCACGATCTTCCCAGGCACAGAGGTGAGGCTGACAGGTTGGTAGTTTCTAGGGTCCTCCTTTCTACCTTTCTTAAAAATGAGTGCAATGTTTCTCTTTTTCCAGCCACCAAGGACTTCACCTGACTGCCATGACTTTTCAAATATCATGGAGAGTGGCTTGGAAACTACATCAGCCAGTTCCCTCAGGAGTCTGGGATGCATCTCGTCACGTCCCATAGACTTCTGTATGTTCAGGTCTCTCAGGTGGTCATTAACCTGATCTTCTCTTACAGCAGGAGGGACTTTGCTCCCCCAGTCCCTGCCTTGTGGTCCATCCACTCGAGAGATGTAGGGACAGAGGCTGTTAGTGAAGACTGAAGTTGTTGAGTGCCTCAGCCTTCTTCTCATCCATTGTTACTAGTTTGCCAGTCGTGCTCATCTGGGGTGTACGCTTTCTTTGACCTTCCTTTTCTTGCTGACATACCTGTAGAAACCCTTCTAATTCTCTGTGTCCCTTGCCAAGTTCAACTCCAGCTGCGCCTTGGCCTTCCTGACCCCATCCCTACACAACTGGGCAGTGTCCTTAAACTCTTCCCAGGATACCTGTCCCTACTTCCAGTGCCTGTGCATTTCCCTCTTGGCCTTTAGTTTGACCAGCAGGTCTCAACTCAGCCATGCTGGTCTCTTACCTTCCTTTCCTGATTTCTTACACTTGGAGATAGAGAGCTCTTGCACTCTGTGGAAAGCGTCCTTAAAGATCTGCCAGCTCTGTTCTGCTTCCCTGTCCCTGAGGGCTGTTTCCCAGATGTTCTTATTGACCTTGACTCCTTGAAAAGGTGGAAGTTTGCTTTTCTAAAATTCAGGGTCCTGACTTTACTCTTTGCCTCACCCATATCCCTCAGGACTGTGAACTCCACCAGTGCATGAACACGGCATCCCAGGCTGCCTCCAATCTTGACATCACCAATTAGCTCACTTGCATTGGTGACCATCAGGTCCAGTATTGCATCCCCTCTGGTGCGGCTGTCTATTACCTGGCTTAAGAAGTTATCCTCAATGCATTCCAGGAGTCTCCTGGATTGCTTACAGCTCACCGTGCTAATTTTCTAGCAGATGTCAGGATGGTTGAAGTCTCCCAGCAGCATGAGAGTGTGCAAGTGCAATGCCTTCTGTAGCTGGAGTAAGAAGGCTTCGTCAATCTGCTCCCCTTGATTGGGCAGCAGTAGACACCAATGACAAGGTTGTTTTTGTTGCCTCGCTCTCCAATTCTTATTCACAAGCTTTCAACCTGTTCACGACTAATCTTCAGAGACAGCTCTCTATGCAATTTCTTGAAGTGATGGTATTGGCAGCAAAGGAGCACAGTGCCAGACTCTGGAAAACAGGCTCATTTGAGTGGATGATGGGCACCTAGATGATGAAGAAGGTAGTCCTGAAAGCAGGACTACCTGAAAACCTGTAATCTTGATTGTCCTGAAAAACTGTTGGGTGCAAAGACATGATGGATGGGAGGGGGCGTCAAAACAATAAGCCAGTAGCAGAGCTGAAAAGTTTTAAATGTTCCAGTGATTAGATGATGATGTTGTTGGAGGGGATTTGAACATTTAACATCCAAGACATCTTGAGCACTGTAACTGTTCAGTGTGTGCATTTCAGCAGAGCGTTGGGCTTGCTTCCACATAGGACCCAAAGATGACACAAGTAGATCCATAGTCCTAGACATGGTCCCATGGTTAATGCAGGAGGGATGAATGACAGTCTTCATCAGACTGTAGGCACTGGGCATAAGCTCTGTTTTACCTACTTTGTCAAGCAAAGTTTGTATTGATCCTACTTCTGTGGCAACTCTTATTGCAAATCAACAGTGGTTGCTGCTTAGAGAAGGGCTGAGCCGCTTCTTTTGCTTTCAAATATGTCTTGTAGTTTCTCTGTGCTGGGCAAAATTTTCTTTTTCCTTTTTCCTTTCCAAGTTGTCAGGCTGCTGAGCTGAATAAAATGAATGAGTTTTGCTTTTAAACATTTTGGGTCATTTATATTCTTTTTGCAAATGCACAGTTTTAATCACAGAAATAATTCACAGCTCTGTCCAGACCAACCTGTAGAGCTTTAAGCCTTCTTTATACACCATTTTAAGCCTACCTAGTAGGGGAGTCTGTCTTTCTCAACCACTGCTGCAAGTCAGTGTGTCCAGTCAGCATGAGACTATTGTAAAGACAGTGTGTGCAATCCTTGGATGTGTGATAGTTTGGGTATGAGAAGTCTGGCACACAGCAGGAAAGAGCAAATTCCCTTTGCTGGTCTGATACTGCAATGGTCAGACTGTAGTCAGAAATGCATAATCATGAGAAAGCCCTGCAAACACAAAAGGAACTTATAAATGTCTACCTGGCTTCACTGGGTCCTGTTACAATCAATTATTCCACATATTGAATGAAAGATAATGCAAAAGCAGCTTCTACATACCCAAAATACCTGTCAGCCTGATGTCCCCCTGCCTTAAGGTACTCTCCGTATGTAACCTTAAAGACATTGAGCTGAAACCTCTTCTTTTTGAAGTTTATAAAATCCTGATCCAATTCACTGTTTGGTTCTGCAAAATGGTGATTTTAACAGCTGTTAACAGCTGCTGACAGCCAAAAATGTCAGCATTTGGTGAGGGAAAAACACTAAACAAAATGAAGCTTTGGAAACAAAAAAGGATTTTTCAATAACTTCATGGGTCTGGTGGTAGAATATAAAGAGGTAAATGTAGTGGGGAATGTGGAAATTGACGCTAGAACTTGGTACTTGCAGAAGTACTGAGCTTTGAAAATAGTTTTCTTTTTTTATTATTTCTTTTATTTTTATTGTAATGGGCCAGATGTTGCGAGTAAGCCTCTCTCAAGTTCCAGGACTGATGGTATATCACCCGAGCTATGCAGATAGATGTCCAGACATGTCCTCACTGTTAGGGAAACACAAAATATCAAATTCTGGAACCTCTGTCTTTAATATATGTACTACCCATGATATATAGGATTGGAGTATGTATATGTAGCACTGGAGGCCTGCTGAGATTTCCTTTTTTCCTCTCTTCACTTACTCTTCCTTAAACATCTGCCAGTTTGCTATGTGCAATATACTCCTCCTACGTTACCTATTACTAGCAGCTTTTTGCTAGGTTGTGGAGCTGATGCTTCAGTGTACATGTTCCTTGTACAAACACAGAGAAGCGATAAATGCAGTCTCCAAGGATGCGATTGTAATGTAAAAGGAATGAAGGGAGCCGGCAGTTTCTCTGAGAAAATGATATTACAACAATGTAAACTATCCCAACAAAGAGTAAGGACAAGAAATGTAGTAAGTAGCCAACTTGGTTAACTCATGGGCTGACTTCAAACACAGCAAAGAATGGTGTAAGTTTTCAGCAACAAAATTGCAAAGGTCAAAGCACAGGCTGTGAAGTAACTTGCAAGAGAAAATTAAAAGTAAGAAATATCATTCCATGCCTGTAGTAGGAAGGGTGAGAATTTTTGATCTGCTTCTCAGCTGAGTGAAAGCTGTCAGCAAACGATGACAAGAACAGCTTAATGTTCAGTGTTTGGGGTTTGTGCTAGTCTTCACTAAAAATGCCAACTATATGAGGTGGGCACAAATGATGCCCACTGGAAACGCATGGATTTCTGACTTAATATAGGGAAAAAGTAGATTAAAGTATGTTCTTAAATTGATGTTTTAAGTCAACTTGGCACTATGAATTTAATCCTCAGGTATTTGAAAAAAAAATTTTTTTTCTGTAGCCTGAGGACCATTCGTATTTATCTTTCAGAATTTTGTGGAAGATAGGTACGATGATAGAAGAAATGTGGAAAAGAGTAAAAATGTGTCACACTTCTTAAAGTGGCGAAGAATGGAATTATGGACCAGACAGCTTAAACTCAATCCCCGGGGAGGGGGGTGGGGGGTGGAAAGGCATATAATATGATTACTTGTAGGTATCTGGAAGATAACAAGGAGGTGAGCAGCACATAATAGAGATATGTCAAGGGCAACTTGTGTCCAACCTATCTACTTTGCTTCTGCAAATGAAGTAACAGATACTGTAAGTAGAGTAAAAGCAGTAGATGCCATAGAATCTGATTGTAGGGCTTATTCTGGTATAAATCAAAGATGTTGAACTGATTTCCTCCAGGATAAAATGTACCTTGACATATTTAGTCCACTTAAGCAGTTTCAGTAGAGTATCATTATAACTCAGAGAATGTGAACACAGAAGCAACAAATCTTTGGTAGCTTGGAACCAGCAGAAGTAAATAGACATAACAGGATGAATAAAGTATTATTGAGGAAATATGTTGTACATGAAATTTAGTGTATCATTTTAATAACAGTTATACAAAAGAACCATTTGCAAAAAACTGTGAGAGAAACTTGGGCTTGTCAGTGGGTACATTTTTTAACACAAGGTTATCAGAAACAAGCGATCAGCATTTTCGTCTCTCCTAAATTTTTTCTCAAGGTGAATATCTAAAAATAGAGACACCAAAAGTCACTATTCATTTCCAATTTGATCGTTATTAATTTTTAAACCTACATAAAACTTTACTAAGTTTAATAAAAGCTATTTCTGAATGAGACTTTTTTTTTTTTTTAATTGAATAACAAAAGGCATCTGGGAGATCTGTACTGTGTTGGTACATATGAATCAGAACTTATTAGAGATCCTTATCCTTCTGAAATTAGCAGTTTTGGAATTTGAATCTAAACCCAGGATCTACTTTTGGCATTGACAAAATGAGTAATGGAAACAGTTGGAAGTTGCAATCCACCCTATATGTTTGCTAATAAGTGGTCTGTAAATATTGGCTCCCATAGATCCCATTCTTCTGGATGCTGCAATACAGCTTCTCATATGACAGATTCTGAAGCTCTCTCTTCAAATGTTTAGGAAGGTCTGGCTTCTTTACCCAAACTAAGCTTCCTATCCTTTTTTTTTTTTTTTTTTTTTA
>VYXH01000648.1:116817-157262 GCA_013397275.1 Burhinus bistriatus | reverse complement strand
CCCCCCCCCCCCAGCCCCCTCAGTGCAGCTTTGAACCATTTCAATGTGTCCTGTCCCTGGATACCAGGGAGAAGAGATCAGAACCTCCCTCTCCATTTCCTCTCCTCAGGAAGCTGTAAAGAGCAATGAGGTGGCCCTTCAGCCTCCTTCTCTCCAAACTAGACAAGCCCAAAGTCCTTAGCCACTCCTCATAGGACATTCCTTCCAGCCCTTTCACTAACTTTGTCGCCCTCCTCTGGACACATTCAAGGACCTTTACATCCTTCTTAAATTTTGGGGCCGATAACTGCACACAGTACTCAAGGTGAGGCTGCACCAACTCTGAATACAGCAGGATAATCACCTCTTTTGACCAGCTGGTTGTATTGTGTTTGATGCACCCCAGGATGTGGTTTGCCCTCTTGGCTGCCAGGACACACCGCTGGCTCATAGTGAGCATACTGTCAACCAGCACCATGTCATGGTTTAACCACAGCCGGCAGCTAGGACCACGCACCCACTTGTGCTGTTCTCCCCCTTCCCACAGAAGGGCAGGGAGAAGAGGAAGGAAAGGAGAGGAAAGGGAAAGGGAAGGGAAGGGAAAAAAAAACTCGTGGGTTGAGATAAAGACAGTTTAATAGAAACAATAACAGAAAGGGAAAACAGCAATAATAATAACAATAATAGCAGCAATAATAATAATACAAGTCACTCTCACCACCTGGTGAATTGGCATCTTCCTGAGCAGCGGTTGTGGATTCCAGTCCCCCACCCCGACCTGGCCACCTCTGTTTATATACTGAGCATGACAGCTATGGTACAGAATTTTCCATTGGCCATTCTGTTATTCTTGTTCTGTCTATACTCCTTCTCAGCTGCTATGGGAAGATGAAAAGAGTCCTCGAAAAGCATAAACATTGAGAACATCAGAGGTACCTAAACGGTAGACTTAGCTGGTTACATCTCTAAGGTGATATCTTTGAGGATGTGAAATGAAATTAAATGCTTGGTTTGCTACCATCTTCTGTGGAGACTTTGTAATTCATGGGCAACATCTATAAACCAACTGCCTCTCCCCATTTGAAAGTCTGTGATACTCATATTGAACTTTTTAGACAAGGTATACTTAACAGGTAATTAATCTTTGCATTGCTTAAGAATTTTCAACTGTAGGAACATCCTGAGCTACTGGATCCACTCTGATGCTTTCATGCAGTAGTGTGATATCACAATAAACGTATCAAGCTCCATCTCAAAACAAGATTTTTTGGGGGGGCTCTTAGCACTGCAATTGGGATATATCTCCTAAATCTCTCTCTATTAATGAGACATTTTCTTCTAATTTCTATAAGAAATTAATTCAAAGGCAGTTTTGTGCTTAGTTTCTGCCAAAACAGTCCTTTAGATTATATACATTTCCTCTTTTCCTGAGATTGATCACCATTCTCCACCTCTTCAGTCTTCATCTTCAAGTGTATTTATGGGTCTTGTGGTACCTCTCTGTTTTCATTTTGTCCGTTTTTATAAGTCCATTCTCTTGCTCTTTTCTCACAAGATGGGCTCCATGTTTCCTACAGTATTCTATGCACACCTGCTCCACTCTGAGTTCAGCATTCGGAACATGGGTCATCAGGATTGTAAACAATACTCCAGAAAAGGTTTCCCAGGTGTCTGTCACGGTGCACTTAATAGTTGGAAATCACCACTGGACATACCTTCATTACTTAGTATATCCCAAGATTTTGTTGATGTCTTTTATGGTTTCATCATCCTAGCAGTTCTTTATGATCTTGTGATTTACTGAAAAACAGAAGTCTCTTCTCCCTCTCTGCCTATCCTTGTTACTATTGAAAAAGTCTCTTCCAGACACAAGCTCAAGGCACTGATTCATATCCTTCCCAGATGAGCTCAGTATTCCAGACCCTTTAATTTCCTTGCAAAGGAGTTTAGCAGTTCCATGAGAAGCATTAGCAGAAGCTCACTAAGCTTTTTCTTGTTCAAATCTACACTGCCCTTGTATAGAGTTAACTCCTGGTTCTCAAATCCACTGCAGGGGTTGGGGACATAAAAGTTAGCTTTTCATGGAGAATTAAAACAAAGTCAATATCCTCTCAGAAGGTCTCTAGAAAAGCTTCACTGTGAAATGTGCCTATTGCCTTATCTCAGTCATTTAACAAGCTATTAGTAGTTTAGTCAAGCAGAGGAAACAACTTAACTGCTTAAATAACATTAATAGTTCCACTCCAAAGAGGTGAAGTTCAGGAGAAGATTGAATCTGCTTCCTTAAGAATCATACAGTGCTAGAAGGTAGGAAAAAGGAGGAGAGAGTTTAAGCAGTAATGAACCCCTGAACAGACCTTAAGTAATAATGGAAGTACGAAATCTAGTATGTTTCCTAGATTTTCTCCTACAAAATCTGATTGCAGACATGGGATGCGAAAAAAAGCACAAAGACCTTGACTATGTGAGTTAATAAACATCTCCGACTTGTCTCCTCAATGCTGGAGAGAAATGCCTGATGGATTTCATCTTGGGATCAATAAGAGATTCCATATATATTTTTTATTAATTTTTGACATACAACTCTAACAAGTCTTTGGAACCTTCTTCACCATTCTTCATGTTGTAAATGAATGTTTTATTCATTCTTTTTTTTTGAATGAAAGCTTTTTGATTATCTGATTTCCCTGCAGCCTGGATTGAGTGACAGGTACTTTCTGAATGGAAATCTTAAAATCAGGTTATTGGGACCTTCTTGAATCACTCACCAACCTAATACGATTCTCCTAGAAAGATGAAGGTAACAAGAACCACACAGCTGCACAGACTAGCTTAGGAGTTGGTAGTGCTGAAGTCACTCAGCATATGTGCTTTCCAGGGCCACTGCTAGCTAAAAAAGTTTCTTGGCATGAGCTGTGATAGTGGGAGCAATGCCAGAGTCCTGAGAATTAGGGAAGTGTTTGCATAGGTTTGTACTCAGCACTCTGTCTCTCTGTAATGGTGTCGCTTAGTCCTCATGGACCCGCTAGATCTTTAGCTCAGGGGTGGAAGCTCACACTAAGAACCAGAGGTAACTCCTGCTTCTGATAATCTACTAAAGTTAATTTCACAGCTGGCAGCAAAGTGCTGAGTTAGGTCCCCATTCCGTCTGTCTCACCTTTCCCTGCTCAGATTTGTGTTAGTGACAAGCAGCTTTGTTCAGGAAGGAAATTAAAAGAAACTGTAGGTTGAAGTGATCTTCAATTATTGAGAGAGGTTTTATTCTCCACTGATTTCACATGAACTCATATTCTATCCATCTGTGCAATGCAATCTTTTGTCTTCTAGCCAGTGTTGCTGAAAAGTAGATAAATGTTTTGGATTACTGCCCTAAAATATGCCAGTCAGCTGAAGCCAATCTAGTTCTCTTGTACTTAACCTATAAGACATAGAAGTAATTTTTGTCTCCCAGAGATGTGTGACACTTTTAAACTGTTTGTACATTGTGATATGCATTTATTTATGCTAATCTGGTAATTTCAGTAGTTTAAATAAGGTAAAAATTTAAGTCTTTGACAATGTATTTTTCTTTGACACCAGGTAAATGATAAACTAAGATGGAGCAGAGCTAAAATTCATCTGGGCTCTGGACATCTTCCTTGGTCCATGCAAAAAGCTTTGTAGTCTTTTCTGGCACTAACATTTAGATTTAAAACTGTTATATTTACTAATGTAACATGTCCTGGTAGTTTGAAACTTGGATAAAAGTCTGTTGTATTAAATCTGGAAAAAAACATGTTGTAATTTATTCATTGCCTGTACACTCTTTGGACTTACATAGGGTCATTGAGATCAGAATCTGGGCAACTATGCATTAAAGAAATATCAGAGTTTGTAATTCACAGATAACTTTTCTTTTCTACTTTCAGAAGTTTGACCAGAAGGAGCATTAGTTTATCTGATCAGCTGCTGAATACTTCCATGCTTGCTTTGCATTCCAAAGCTTCCTAAAGTCCTAAAACTTCATTTAGCTAAATCCTGTTTTCAGTTCAACATGAAGAGACAGAGCACCAATTGGCCCCTTTGTTCCAACAATTAACCATTTGTTTGCATTATCAAACAGTCTGACAGTTAAAAATTGTGTTTATTGTCTATTTTCATTTTTAAAGTTTTACTTCCTGATCATTGGCTTTGTCTTGATTTCTTCTGCTAGATTAAAGAGCTGCTTAGCATCTGGTATTTTCTTTTAATGGAGATAGATCTGTACTGTAACAAGCATAGAGCTAAACAGATTGAAATCATCAGCACTCTCAGGCTAAGAGGTCAGGAATCACTGATGGTCATTTCCTGCTAGTTTATATTTTTTCCAAAAGTCAGATGTGAGCATGCAGTATTCTCCTATCAGTTTCATTATTTTCATATCCAAAGGCAAATTAATCTCCAAGATATTATGTCTTACTTTCTTGCTTAAAAATTCAGAAAATACAGTAACATTGTCCTGGTTTGAGACAGAACAAAACCAATTTTCTTTTCAGTAATTTTACTTTTCAGTCAAGTCTCTTCTGACTGTACTCTCTGAATTTAACGGTATGTTTTTCAGACAGTGTCTGCCTCTAGCAGTGACAAGGCCTGATGTTTGTAGTTGGTGCCAACGAATAGTATGCAGAGAGGTTCTTGCTTATATTTGTTTCCATGACAACCAAGGTCAGCTAACTTTGTTACGCACCAAGTTGGAGGGTCGGTAGTGGAAAAATGTAGAGGGGTCACACCTGCAGGGAGGAGTGGACAGGACAGGTGACCCAAAACTGACCAACAGGGTATTCCATCCCAGGGATGAGGGATCAAATGGGTGAGTCTCTTCTTCTCAGTGGCCGGCGGCCAAGGAGGACTCTGTCCATTCTGTCTTTGATCCCAATCCGTGTGTGTGTGAATCCAGCTCTTGAATCCCCTTCCTGTCTGCCACTGAGTCCAGTTCCAATGCTTGACAGTGATGTGATCATCATTCTGGGAGCTCGATATTGGTTTTGTATATGTTTGTATATATTTCATTGTTTTCTTATGAATATTATTATATTTTCTTTTTATTGTTAATATTTCATTAAAGCTGGTGTAGGGTTTTTTTCAACCCATAAATCTCTCTCCCTTGTTCTCTCTCTCCCTTCCCCTTCTGGGGAGGGAGAGGGACACTGTCTTTCATTTAGTGGCCAGCCCAGCCTAAACCTTGACAAATATTTTCTTATCCATAAAATACTTTCTAGGATATTAAGAACTACCTCCTAAGATACTAAAATATTTTCCAAAGTAAGGGTTTTCAAGCTGTGATACTCCTTTCTTAAGGTATGGCCTTTCTATATGTACAGCAATAACTGCAGCTGTTTTGAAGAGGCTGTTGGAATTAGTCTAGCTCAACGTATTTTACTGTCTTTTCTTTGTAATTAATTGTGTTTTCAGAGGTCTTTTTGCCATCCACAAATTTTATCAACAGTTATTTGAGATTCACTTCTGCGTATTGATAAAAGGTTTTTGTAATTCCCTAATTCTGATCCTTGCAAAATCTTTGTAGATACTTGATCTGTAGATGGCAATCTCCCTGTTTTTGAGAACTGTCAGTCTGCTATTGATGCTTTTAATTTGTGGTACATTTATATGGCTAATGTGACATTCTTAATCTTAAAATAATAATCGTAAAATATCAAACAGTTATAAAGCTCTGAGAATATTGTATGTACATAGTTATCACTATCAAATAACCAGTAATAGTATCAAGGAATTAATTTCTATAGCTGTCATGTTGAAATAATGCTGAGCATGTAATTGTCTATGGACACACAGTATAATTGTTCAGAGACAGTTCTTCCTTCTCTGAACACAAAACATTATAGTTTCAGTCAGTGTGGGTAACAGCGCATCTGTACACAATTCTTCTTTCATTGCCAGATACACAAAGCCAGTACATAATTTCTTTTCTACCCCAATAACTAAATAGACCTCCAGTGTATTTTGAATACATACTGTCTGACCTTGAAGTTCTCTACCTAAGTAAAGAGGACTTCTATAGGACGTATAATTAATTGGCTGGAGCACAGTGCAGCCATTCTAGTTTTTTAAGACCAATTTTGACATTGAGTTAATACATTGTGCTAGGAGAATCAGGTCTTTGGTCAAGAGTGAAACAGCTATTACACCTACCTATCTGTCTAATATATAATAATGAAGAGTCATTCAACACTGGAAAGTAGCTTCGGAGCCTCAGAAGAAAGACACAAAATGGAAGTGCAAAATAATATCTAAGATGAACTCCTGCAAGGAACGACATCCAGCACCAGCTTCTGACTTAGAGCCTAAAACTTACCCATTGAAGCATATTAATTGCAGAGTGCTCATCACATACACCTACAAAAACTCTGAAAGAGATCTATGTACAGAAGTCTGCCTCTTTAGAGAGAGATGAGAAATTGAATGTGTCATACCCAATAGGTGTTAATTGTATTGTTTATAGAGATAATAGAAACCTTTTAGATGCTGTGGTGATGACAGTAGCATAAAAACAAAGTAGCTAAATTAATACCATTTCTTATTAAAGCTTAATTTTTTAAGTTTGTTGAAATTCTTATTTCAAAATGTTTTGCAAAGTTAAGAGACATTATTCTTATAGAGAAGTTCAAATATGAAGAGTAGAGTACTGCTCTAAAATTTGGTGGTTTTTTTTTTTTCCTTTTTTCCTTTTCCTCTCTAGAGTCTGCTCTTTGTTACACAATTTTTGGGGAAACAGCTGTAGTTTGGACAGATCTTGTATTCAATGTGAAAAAAGGCATTTTGACACCATATTCAAAACCTGTCAAGTTTCTTTTATCTGAATAAAAAAAAAATGAAAAATATATGAGCTGAATTACAAAGCACAATGTAAAGCTCTTTTTGCTATATTGCTCGGATATTTCTTACCCAAAATATTAATGACAATGAGGAAAACCCAAAGAGTTATTGATATTGATGAGTTAGACCTGCTAAATCTTTGTTTTAACTGATAGTTACTACATGCAAATGTCATCTGCTAAACAACAGGAAGTTAAAAAGTACAAAGGGATCCAGACAGAGTTAAGAAGATTGGAAGAAACAAGAGAAATAAATTGATAGCAGTTAGTGAAAAAGTTTAAAATTTCTCATTAACACTCACTAAAGAAGATAAAACTTACTGTAAACTTATGTTCATGCACACACAAAAAGACCATAAACCATAAAATTTTATCAGCTGCTGAACTCTTATGAACCACAATTGCAAGCATCATACCCTTGATTCAGCTCTTGTATCATTCAGCCCCTTAGAGTTATACCAGTACTTAAGTAGATTTGCTGAACTGGCGCCTGTTGGTTCTGACCTTACAATTTCCTGGATTTTCAGTGAAGTTAAGAAAAATACAGTAGTGGTGCTGTACAGAGTGGGATCCAAATGAGGTGAATTTTGTAGGGAAACGTATTATCTTTTACTACAACAGCTGAAAATGTCAGTGGTACAGCTTGTACCAGCAAATGGCCCACACTGTTTAGACCAACAGATTTGTTGAGATTTGTTGCCCATTTCCCAGTCACTCCTTTATGTGTTTTTTATCAACATTTGTTTTTGTGAAACATGTCTAGCAAATGTCTGTGATGAGTGACCCTTATCACACTCAGGTGAGCATTCAATGGCTTCCTAAATGATTGGTAACATTACCCAGGGTGGTCCATGAGGTCTTTCTGTGAAGCAAGAACTTGGATGTTTTTTATATGAAACAATAATGGAATAAAATTTAAAAATGGTCTGTCAAGCATGAAATAGATTTTAACATGACTGCAGCTGTTTACCTTACCTACTAACCATGCCTGTCAAGCATATCACCAAGTTTGGGGCATATTGTAGGAAGGGTGTCACGAATGGGCGATTTAGACTGCTTAAAGAACCACTGTCAAAGGTATCAGCGAAAGGGGTTTTATTGAAATATGATGTTGTAAAAGTAAGTTCGATGGCAAGGTTCACTCTATTAGTTACTGCACAAAGGATGTAACAATGATTCAAAACTACTAAGACAGAATTGAAGTTACTAAGACAAATTCAAACTTACCAAGGCAAAAATCAACATTGTCGATACAAAACTTAGTGCACTATAATGCAAGGTTATGTGCGACATCAGTCACTTATCAAAGATCTGCAGTTGGTGAAAGGTCTCTCTGCCTCAAGGAGCAACCTTGAGAGGCGTCCCAGCTTGAGGGGAGATCACCGCCATGCAGCCAGCTGTTGAGCAAGGAGAGCTCAAAGAAGGCTTGCTTAGGCTGTCATATTTATGGAATAAAGTGGTTGGCTTGTAGTCAAATTATATGCAATGGAAAAGGTATGAATGAGATTCCTTAAACCCACACTTTTCTTTGTTGTTTGATAAATGAGTCTTGGAAAAGCCACCTGCTGCTCATGTGTTAATCACATGACCGGTATTCCAAGTCATATGCATCGATGCTCAGTGCGTCACTCTGTTCCTTTGTGGGTTTTCAGAGAACGGATTAGACTTAGAGAAGCTCTTGGCCTGGTTACGGCTCAGGCCTTTACCTCCTTTGGAGCCTGTATCAAACTACTGCTAGTTTGGTTAAGGAGAGGAGTGCATCTGCCACAAGGGGGTAATTGTTTTCTGTTTGCTATGAAAATTGGAGTCTCTTTCAGCATACTGGAGAGTAGGCCCAGCTGCATTCCTCAATATGTTTCTTAATCTTGCAATAATCTGTAATAAAGTACGAATGTCATTGCAAGTATCAGTTACAGATTGCCTTTTCTTCCAGTCAAAGTTAATTAGCCAAGAATAGCTTCCCATCTTATTGATACTGGTGCCTTCATACTGCTTTAGCCTTACTTTAGATCAATAAAGCTCCCTCCCTCCACTCCAGCACATCCCTTTTAAAATCTCATTAGGAAAGAAAACCTCTTTTTTGTACCTTATTACCATACCATTTAACTCTTTGCCATCTAAAACTATTAAAATAGAACTTGGTCTTTATGACAGTGCAGTTCACTTAAGTGGTCTCAGACCAGGCAGACAAATTTGTATGCATTCAGGTGTATCTCAAATAAGATTTTAATCTTAGCAATTTCCAAATTCCTTCAACTTCTTGCTGTTTTCTTTAGATGGAATCCAACAGAACAAATATAATAACTTTGCTCAGGAGAAAAATATTTAGAATGGACTTAAGCTTTTTTCTGTTTTACGCAACAAGTGGTGATTCCAGACTTTTCCCAAAAGATCCCAAAGATTGTTGGCAAGCTGGAGCTGTTATTTGTGAAGCAAGTGGTAAAGCACATTTTCATCCAGGTACTTTACCAGGGGAAAATATCTTCTGAAGCATTTCCTTCTCAGCAAAGGTTAAATAGGAGTTATGCTTCTTTTGTTTGTTTTGGTTTTTGTTGTGTTTTTTTTCTTAGAGCAAGGAAGTAAGACATACAGGAGAGAGATTTCTGAATAGCTATGAGGAGGGTTCCTTTTTAAATAAGGGTTGAGATGACAAGAATCATTATTGCCAATTCTGGTTTTGCTATTTCCCTCAGAGATGAATTTTGACTTCAAATTTGAATGTAGAGGACAGAGAACAGTTTTATTGCCTTGGGATGGGAGCAAAAGCCAGACTATTCAGTTGTGGTCTGCACCATGCTCTCCTTAAGTAATCTACCCCTGCTGACACGTTTTTGTCCTTTTTCTACAATTATTCTCATTTGACTTCTGGCCAGTAGACTGAAATATAACCAAAATTTGAGTCTGTAATCAGCTCTATTCATCCAGATCCTGCCTACCTGTGCATTTCTTGTTTCTTCCTACCTTCTTTGTATGTGCCTTGTTTCTTAAGATCCTTTACAATATACATGCTGAGTAGCACTCAGGCTTGATTTACATGTACAATGCATTTGTGCACAGAGGAGCAATCACACCAAGTTTATACACAGCCCATCATTAATCTGTTCAGCGGTGCATTCCAGTGTTAGCGTGGAGACTCATTGACTTTCCAGAATCACACAGGGCAAAATTCACCGCTGTTACAAGGGCTTAGCACGAGTTTTCCCCCCTGTGATATGTGGCTAATATTATTCGGTTAACATCAGCAGAATGCAGCTCTGAAGCTCAATTCATTAGCATTTGTAAAATACATCAAAAACTTGAAGTGAAATATGTTATCTGCAGAAAAAAATCACTGCTAAAAATGTTTAAAAAATTATGCTACCAAGTGAATTGTCCTTTTTCATTAGTAATGACACTTCTCCTATTCCTGTATGTCTGCCATTCTCACATTTTCTGAATGTTTTCTGATCTATGACATCTCACATTCATTTTGTTGTCTAATTTTTCAGAGTCAAACTCAGAACTTTTTCCTCAAGATCTCAAAGAAAACTAAAGTGAAGTGAGAAGTGGCTGTAGCTCTTAGCTCTCAGCAGCTTTTGGGAGTAGTAGCATTAATTTTGCTTGGCAACTATTCTACTATTCTCACCCTCAAAAAAACCCTAACAAAACATACTCCCCCTATTATATGATTCTGCAGTTCTTGAGTCAAACTGAGAAACTTTTATGCCGATTAATATCTTCCAAGTTGATTTGTCTACTGAAAACAGTGGAATTACCTGTGAAACTATGCTACTTATTATTCATTAGATGTTAAGATCACGTAATCTACTCTTTCTTATTTTATTTTGCTGTTTTAGACAGCTGTAGAGATTTCAACTAATGTCAAGTTGCTAGTGAGCCTTCAGTCATATAAATTCCCTGAAATATCTTACACCTGTCCATAAGGTGGCTTCTTAAACAAAAATGTATGATAATCTTGTAAAACTTGGGGAAGAGTGTTTTATTCTAAGGGATATATTACAGAAAAAAAACTTCATAGTTTCATTAAGATCATATTTTCTTGTTAGTGGACAGTACTCTTGCTCTAACATTTACAATCTGATTTTCATAAAAATTGATTAATTATTTAAAATGGTACTTATAATCTATTTTAGTATAGTTAAATACAGTTTTTTAATTAAGTCATAAATTTTTTTACTGTAATATAAAAATTAATTCTAATTTGTAGCTCAGCCACAGCAGAATCAATATTTAGCAGATTTTTCTAAAGACTGTTTAAACAATGAAAATATTTCTGCCATGGATGTAAGTAAATGAAGAAAGACTAGCCATAATAAATTCCCTGAGTTCTAAGAGACTGATAAAATGAGTATTTGAGGATGGAATTTCAGACTATTTTTTAATACGTGACTTCTGAAGCTGCATGCATACATTATTACACTGCTCAGAACACAGGCAATTCTTATCTAGCCTTTTGTCAGGTCTTAGCCTTTCTCTAATTCTTGTCATGTTTCTTAAAAGAAATTGTATTTATGACTCAAGAATTTCCCACCATTTCTCTGTTGCAATTTACTCTGTAATAAAATGAATTAGGTCAGAATGTTCAAAACAGAGGACCTGATTGTTCCTGTTGAAGGGATCGAAACACAAGATGACACAAAAACTTTCAGCCCTTTGGGACAGAAATTCAGGCACTGGAAGTCTCTAACTTCTCCATCTTCATCGTCTGTTAAGAATTTTACAATTTTAAGTCTGCAATGCTCATCTATCCCCTGCCATCCAGAATTTAAGTCTACGAACTTCAGCAATGGTTCTAAATTAGTTTTCTAGGCTTCTTGTATTATAAATGAAGAGATATGTGAACCTCCTTGAATGGGTCAGATCCCTCTTGGGAATGTTCATTTCTCTCGGTTCATTTGTAGCAAGGATGTGCTCCATACAAGCGGCTGATTTAGGCTCTCCAGGATGTTCTCCTTTGCATGTCACAGCCTTATCTGGGTTACGAGGCTGGGGACAGACCATGGGTTAAGCAACAAACTCTCATACACAACTGTAATTTCAGGTGCATAATTTAAATGCTGGTTTTGGATTTTTCTGTTAATTTTGATAGTATTTCTCAGATGGAATCGTATCCTGATAAAAGAATTCATAAAGAGTAACATGGCTTAGCTTTATGTGATACCTGATTTAGCCTTCCCATTCACAGTGTAACGAATGAATGCTATAAGAGACATAAACTCAAGGGAAAATGGTCACCTCACAAGACAACTAGAAAACAGGTAGTAACCTATGAAAGTTTAGCATTAAATACTTTGTCCTCCTTATATAATCAAGAATTAATAAAAAGGGGGGATCTTGGATAACAGTGTTCAAAACTTTTTCCTATCATTGACTTCTTCTTTTATTTTTAATGAAGCAAACTTGTAATATGTTCTCAGAAATAATTCTTCAGTATTTTGTTGGCAAGATTTTTCAGCCAGAAGAGGGAAATCAAAATGACCTATCACTAATAGTTTACTACAAATTGAAATATCTTATTTTAAAATTGACCTCAAAATACAGAGTTTTAATTTCCTTCAAAAAGAAACTGGCTTACATAATTTTCTTCTGTTTATTGTGTTTCATTAAGGGTAAATTGTTTTAGTTTCTGTTCTGTACCTACAGGACTGCTTCTCATATACTCTGGGTCTTACCCATAATTTGCTCTGAGTCTTGGAAATTACACGAGGTTCTCCAAATGAGGTATAAACTCACCAACAAACGTGGCCAACATAAGAGAAAAGGAAATAGAAGTATCACTCTCCTCGGGCAATGAGAATCACTCAAAAATCCTAAGAAAAATCCTTAACCTCCTTTTAATGGCTTCCTATTTAAGCTGGTCCTTTCTGTAGTCAGAAACAGAAAGGGGGTTTTGGCTGCTACTAGTAAGTTAAAGGGAAACTGACTTTACAGTTTCTGCAAAAGTTTCTTGTCCAGGATATGGGAAATCTAAAGATCTGCTTTATAATTTTCCTTTACATTTTAGTATTATTATTTGTAAACAATGATTACCTGGTGAAAAATACACACAAGGCAAGATTAAAGAAGATTGAGACATCTATATTTATCTCAGTTCCTCCTATTCACATTCTAACTAATAGCTTCTGTGAAGAAGAGGTATCACTTTATATGACCCCACAAAGCTATCTAGTCATATTTTCGACATTACTGGACACCCTGCCAGGACCCTCTTCAGAAGGGTGTGGGTATCATATCTCCTAACTTAGGTGGATGTCTCAAATACCTGTACTGGTTTCAGCTGGGATAGAGTTAATTTTCTTCAGAGTAGCTACTATGGGGCTATGTTTTGGATTTGCGATCAAATAAGTGTTGGTAACACAGGGATCTTTTCATTATTACTGAGCAGTGCTTACACAGCGTCAAGGCCTTTTCTGCTTCTCACACCATCCCATCAGCAAGTAGGTTGGGGATGCACAGGAAATTGTGAGAGGACACAGATGGGACAGCTGACCCCAGCTGGGGATGTCCCATACCGTATGATGTCATGCTCAGCAGTAAAAGCTTGAGGGAAGAAGAAGGAAGCGGGGGGATGTTTGGAGTTATAGCATTTTTCTTCCCAAGTCACCATTACACGTGATGAAGCCCTGCTGTCCTGGAGATGGCTGAACACCTGCCTGCCAATGGGAAGTAGTGAATGAATTCCTTATTTTGCTTTGCTTGTGTGCACAGCTTGTTCTTTACCTATTAAACTATCTTTGTCTCGACCCGTGAGTTTTCACACTTTTACCCTTCTGATTCTCTCCCCCATTCCACTGGGAAGACAGCGAGTGAGCAGCTTGTGGGGCTTAGCTGCTGGCTGAGGTTAAACCATGACAATACCCTAGAACATGTCCAAGAGCACAAGACACACTTTTGGGCAACCGAATCTTGCTGCAGGTATTTCTTTGAGGGTAAACTCTGTTAGTCCATGCCATTGTTTGACCACATTGACTGCAGGACAGTTGTACTTACCAATTTTGAGTTTTTTCACAAAACCTGAACTGCTCTCTAATGTCCAATCATCAATGAGATGTTTTTGCTTTGTTAGGCAAACTTCTCCCTATTTCAATCATTTTTTTTAATTTGCATGACAACTTGATTTTTCCTGTAGTTTGTCACAAAGGAGTTAAATTGTTGATGTATTCTATTCTAATTGTATTAATATTGGCTCAGTTGGCATACACTTTACTCAGAGTGTCACTGGGCCCTCTTATTTCAAGGGAAAAAAGCAATTGATTTTGCATTTAAAAAGACACAAACCAAATTTGTCTAGAGAAGAGTAATTAAATACAGATTTTGCTTAGTTTCAGAGCCTGGTTCTTTAAATATATAGTTAGAACATTATCCAAAGAGCACTACTAACTTATAGGACAATGGCAATTTAATTATCTATTCTAAACACAAACACACATATCACTACCAGAGGAAAAAAATACGTAAAGATACTGTGTGAACCCTTGACTCAGAAATCAATAGCAGTTTTGCTCCTGACCTCACTAGGGATGGGATTTTCAATGCAGTTTTTGTTAACAGTAGCGGAGGGACAGCATGGAAGGAAAACAGACCCTCCTGGTACCCTAAGAAGAGCTACAGGTGGAGCAGCAATGTTGCTATTCTTGATATTAAGACAGATCTGTCTCTTCCCCGTTCAGTAACACTCAAGATTTCACTGGGAGTATGAGTTCATATTTGGGGCTTGGTATTTTCGAACACACACACTTTTTGAAGGAGGGTAGCAGCATGGCTTGTGCTTGGTGAGAGACATTCTCTCAGGTGAGGATCTGAAATGAGGGTTTCCATTCATAAGCGAAGTGAAGAAATTACATTAAAATTATATGAAAGTAGAAGAGAAAGTGGAAATCTGATTTCTGGTTTCTTTTAAAGTTTCTTGAACTTTCCAACCAGCTGTAGATCGCAGGTGTTTTAGGTCATGCTTCATTTCGTGCTACTGACTAAGAGAGAAAATGGTTTATTTTCAGCAGTGCTAAGTGGCTGTGGAGCCCATTGCTTCAATAGGCTCTTAGCAACCCTGCGAATCAGGCCAATTTTATAGGCTCTATATCATCAACTCCATGTCTTGTCCAGTTCTCTAAAACTCTTAAGTTAAGCACATACTGTTGAAGAAAGGACGAAAAAGCACACAATCTTGTCAAACAGTCTGTACAGTAATATGCTGTAAGACGGTGTTCGGTAGGTTAGGAATATAGATATGCTTCATAGCGTTGCATAAATGATTCTTCTCCCACACACTGCTCATGTAGGCGCCTCTAATCTTTATTAGATATCCTTTCTACGCTTACAGTAATAAAAAAGCCATTTTATCTAGGATGTGGCTAATACGTTATTTTTTAAGTTTGAAACTCATGGCTTCAGACTTTTGTTCATATTCCTGGCGCTTGGAAAAGAATAAGTAAACCCATGTGTCACAACAAAGAAATCCAAAAAGGAAAGGTCAGGTTTAAATAAAGCCATACAACAGTTTTGATCGGGAGCAACCTAGGTGATCTAAAGGACTTGTTTCAAATCACCTGCATTTTTCAGTATAGGGACAGTCTATACTTAACTGGCATTAAGTCGAAATGCCTCTTCCCTGGAGCTTCAGTCTCCAGTTCTAACACTTAATTGAAAGTGATCTAATGTCAGATGTTTGCGTGTTTGTTGTCAGTAATACAAATAATACGTTGTACCATAGGGAATGAGATGAGTCTGGAGGCAAAGGTGAAAGTGCTTCAGCATTGTCATCAATTGGGATATGGAATAAAATATTTATCGTGCACTGCTATGGGTAGCTAATTAGATCCTTTTTTCCATTTAAATCTATATGCTGTAATTCTTCCTTACTAAAAGATATTCCTTTCATAGCAGTTCTGTGTAGGGTTTTTTTGTACTGAATTCTCTTTTCTGCCTTCAAAAATGCAAATGAACAGAGACATAGGAACTGAGCTTGTGTGGCAGACAAGCAGCAGTGACCACATGCAGAAAGTTGCAGCCAGAAAACTTTGGTTGGAAACAAGTAACTCTGAACTTGAACTCAATCAAGCTCAGCTGGAAAGGCATTTTCTTGACCTTTTTTTCATGCAATTTAAACTGCCTTAGAATGCCTGATAAAGTACAATGAAGGGGTTTAGATAATTTCTGAGAGCTGTCAGCCTTTCATCTGTCATCTCTTCACATCTAACTTCCCACAGTTATATTATCTTATATTTCACCCTCTAAATTCTTGGGAAGCCAAAAATCATATAATCTACCCGTTGCTTATTAACTATGATGGTAAGATTTCAATGGTAAGAATCTAAACCTATCATTTTTTCCTGAGTGACTTTTTGTTAGATTCTTTTTGTTTCTGAAGTATGACATTATGGATTTGTATTCTAACCTTTCAGTCATTAAATAAATTGAAATCCTACGCATGGACACTCAGATACATGTTTAAACATGTAACCTGGTTATTTGTTCAGTTAGAAGTATTTGAAGACTGTACTTGAACATATCACAAATGCATTAGTGTAGAAAGTTGCGATTGTCATCTACTGTTGTATCTGTAGAATGTTTTAGCTCTTTCTTTTTCTTACACATTTCCATTCTGTAAGTCTCAAAAAAAAAGCTAAAATTTGTGCAAAAACGCCAAAAAATTGACAACTTAATAAAATAAAATAAAATAAAATAAAATAAAATAAAGTAAAGTAAAATAGCAAGAATAAAGCACTTAAAATGCTTTGAGATTTATACCCTTAAAGTATTTCTTTCTTGTTGCCATGGTTCTTTATTTCTCTTGTGGATAATTTTTAAGAATAGAGGATGCCAAATTATTGGGAATGCAGATTTCTTTTGAACTAAAGTAAGTAAAATCCCTAAAACATGGGAGCTATAACCTCAAAAATGCCAACATTAGTACATCAAAAGGCCTTTGAAGAACCACATGGGTAAGCTAGTGTAACATTATTTTATCCATTCAGAGGATTAACCTGACGTAAATCTTTTTTTATTCCAATGCTTATTCATCATAACATCCGCTTTTCCAGAGAGAAACTAGCTACATGGCATAGCTACTTTTCAAAATCAAAATATTTCTTGGTCTAGAACAAAGATCCTCCAGAGAGTAACAGAGTTTGAGTGAGCTGGAACGTGCTGTTTCTCCTGTTGTGTTGGCAAACCTGCTCCTCCAAACTGCGCAGACCTCTGTGAAAGGGGTCCCAAGAGACGAATAGCCTGAGCACCTGCAGCAATGTGCAGAGACAGGATCCTGCTAGCCCTAATGTTTTAGTTCTTTGGTGTCTCAGATCAGGGAGTTGCTGACTCTGCCAGCCAAAGTCAGGTCCCAAGGGGTAGAGATTTGTTGGAGTGGCAATCAGTGCTAAGAGGCAGGTACATTCGGTTTGGGGGAGTGTGGTGAGAGCATTGATGTATTGGATGCGTTTAATATCCAGCCTGCCTAAGAGACCCCAGATCCTTCCATCCGTCTGCATTTGTAGGCATCAACTTTTGTGTACAGACCTGGATGTGACTCAGAAGACAGATGAGACTGGCACATTTGTTGGCTAACATTCAACCATCATGTAGTTCTTCGTCTGGAAACAGAATTAGGAATCCATTCTGCATGCAAGGTTGCTATGATTTTGGCTGCCAAACACAGGAAGGATGCCTCCATTCAGAATGAATAATCTCATCTGTAATGCTCAGTCCAAAGGACTAGGGACATTTTAGGTGATTTGAGATTGCATTACGTTGACTATTCTGAGCAGTACTTAGAAACATCCCAGCTTATATTTTGATGGAAGATATCACCTTCTCTTTGCTGGACATATTGTTCAACTGTGTCTACTGTTGCCAAAAGGTTTTTGTTCATAAAAGACAACAGCTGGATGTCAATATTTTATTTTTTCCTGCATGCATACTCATAAAATGAGAGGTGCATTGAAGACTGTATCTGCACACATACAGAGAACCACTAGAGGCCATCACATACCTCTCTGTATAAACACAAATACATTTCAATTAATGCATCAAATTGACACAGAGGAACCTGTTGATGTCCACAAAGGTAGAATGTCCACTGCTGGGATGTCAGAAATGGAAAGGACAAGTGGAAAGTACAGGCTCCAAATGGAAGTATAAAAATAAGAATTTAAATTAAAAAAAGAGATGAAAAGGAAACATTTGTAAAATAGTGTTTAAAGAATTAAAGCTGGAAGTAATGTATATGGCTTTACTTTATCTACAGCTATGACAGGAGGAGAGGCAGTTTCCCTGCATGACCAGAGTGAGAGAGTTCACTGCAGCTGCTTGTGACCAGGTGGTCGCCGGAGGAGTGTTTTCCATACAGTAACTGCATAGTCAAGTGTCTGTATGTAATTTGGTATCCAGGTAACATTACCAGAATCATTTCACTCCCAGAACTAAGAATTAAACCATGTGGCTTTGACCTCCAAATGTGTTTGATGGCTCAGAGCAGGTTTCTAGTTCTTTACATCTATTACAACAAATTTCTTGACATAATTTGTCACGTCTATTTGTTTCCCAAGGAAAACATACTAAAGTACAATTAAAATGAAAGCTTAAATATAAACAAGGAACAGTATTTGTACTTTTTAATGAATGTATAAGTTCTACCATAATGCAATCACATTCTGTCTTTCTGTTTGATCCCATTAAAGTCAACAGGACTGCACTTGACTTTAACAGTCCATCTGCAGCTTACCATGTGATTACTGTGATGGTTCATTTAATGCAATGATGACTGAGATGTGCCTAACTGAGCTATGTATTCCTATTAGTGCTTGTATTGACTTAAACTAGGTCTGTTGCTTTGCTTTTAAAAAATAATAATAGTCCGGGTAGGTATAAAGTACAGCTTCTGGTTCTTTAACTTAGTTCAAGGTTCACCCTGCTCCCTAACTAACCAACTTTATAACTTGGATCCACCTCAGAAATCCATATTGTGGAGACTTGATTCATATCAGAGAGATATTACTCGTCATGCAGCTTCCAGTGACACTATTAGCACTACTCGTCCAAGTCACTTCTCAGTGTTGGGAGAGGGTACTGCTCTTCAGTATGAGTAAGATTGCCAGAATCTGGAAACAGGTCCTATTCATACGCTGCACAGTGGCAAGATTGCCATGTAGCAGCAGTTAGATGTTAATAACCTGCTTTTTTTTTTAATTCCTTCTAAGGCAGATTTTAACATGTCTCATACTTTACAGACAGGCAGGAAAAGTAGTCTCTGGCAGAACAGAGTACTTCTCAGGATTAGTAATTTTGTCTGGGAATGGCATCCTTCATGTTCATTGAACTCATGTTTCATTAAACGCTGACCAGTGTATTAACAGTGCATTTGTGAAGTTCATCCTCCTTTATGATCATGATGATGAGGTTCAAGGCGTTTCACAGTGACAAGCAATTTTACTACATCCAGCCTTGCCTTCCTCTGTCTACCCTACAATTTCACATGGACTGGTGAATCAAGGATCTTTGCTGGGCTTGCAGAGGTGGTCAAAATGCCATGGTGGTATGAACACATTAACCTTAGAGCTAGAACACTTTATGGTATGCTGAGTCAATTTTCCTACCACTGCATACACTGGCTGTGCCCATATTAAACTCAGTTATGGCTCTGAAGAGGCTTGCAGTTAGCACTGTTTCACGGTTAAATCTTTGAGACACATATCTGCTCTGCTTGCTCCTTGCAGTGAGTATAGGTAAGCCCAAGTTCTTGTTCTTCCAGCTCTATTTTCAATGTTTCCTCCACCCTCCTCCTGTTGAGAAAATGTTACCTGCACAGGAGTATGGGCTGGGAAAATCTAGCTTTACAATCAGCCCTTGCCACTCACACAAGGAGCAGCTTGCTTATGAATTGCCTTCTGGATACAGTGACACCAGCTTCAAAAGCAACTTCTACTTGCTCCTGCTTCCTGCTGGAGGTTAGCACAGCTCCAATCTGCTTCATTTGTCGCTTTCTACTCTGTTTTAAATAAAAAAAGTGGGGATAAAAAAAGGAAAAAGAAAAAAAAATAAAAGCCAATAGATTACAGAACTTAGCATTTAAATATGCTGAGCAGTTTTAGTTCCTTACCTGGTTACTGACCTAGCAGACTGGAGAGGGTGGTAAGGTCTGCAGGGGGAAGTGACCAGCAACCAGGAGTTGTGAAGTCCAGTAACCTCTTTAGTCACATATCTAAAACAAGGAAAAGATATGTGAAGTTCTTACTCAGCTTGTTTCAAGGACCTCAGTGCACCCATGTGATGAAAAACATGCTCTTAATCTTCAGTGTCACACTCAGTCCTTCCATTTGCTGTCAGGCTTAAACAAAGAAAATGATATCCTTCTGCACCATTGTGGCACAGAAGTTAAACTAATAAAAATTCAGATAAATATCTGTCCTACTCTTCCATAAAGTAAAAATATATTAGGAATCTATTTTGGTAGACTCCTCTTATCCATTTGTCTTTTGTTTTGCTTAAAGATTTATATTTGCTCACCTGTTTATTGTATTTTTTATTCCTGACTGCTTTAGAGGCAGCACAGTTGTTGCTTTTTTCCCTTGCTTTTCATTTAAAGCTCTTTATTTGGCTTCTTTTTTTTTAATTCTTTCATTTAATGTCAATCTGTTTTGATTAAAAGACCTTTATCTTTCCCCTTGTGTGCTCATTCTGTCGCTTGCTCTGTTTTGGTTTGTGGTATCAGGTTTATGTTTTAATTATTCCTCTTTATGGCTCCGTATCCTGGCATTATTTTAATTAGGTTGACTTTTCTTACAAGGTTCATAACTTACCTCAGAAGTTAGGGACTGTAGGTGGAAACTGTATACATTATATCTGGTGTAGGCAGCAGATATCTCACCTCGCCAAGCCTCAGAAACCTCAATTCTATTAATTGGGTTTGTACGTTGCCTAAATGTGCTTGCAGACTAAGCAGTGCAACCATGCACCGAGCACAGCTGTGATGGGTTGACCCTGGCTGTATGCCAGGTGCCCACCAAAGCCACCCTATCACTCATCTCCTCAGCTGGACAGGAGAGAGAAAAAAATAATGAAAAGCTTGTGGGTTGTCATAAGGACAGGGAGAAATCACTCAGCAATTACCGTCATGGGCAAACCAGACTTGACTTGGGGGAAGTAGTTTAATTATTACCAACCAAATCAGAGTAGGATAATGAGAAATAAAACTAAATCTTAAAAACACCTTCCCCTCACCCCTCCCTTCTTCCCAGGCCCAGCTTCACTCCCGATTTCTCTATCTCCTCCCCACAGCGGCACAGGGGCATGGGGAATGGGGGTTGTGATCAGTTCATCATGTTGTCTCTGCCGTTCCTTCCTCCTCAGGGGGAGAACTCCTCACACTCTTCTGCTGCTTCAGCATGGGGTCCATCCCATAGGAGACAGTCCACAAATATCTTGAACCTGAGTCCTTCGCACAGGCTTCAGTTCTTCACTAACTGCTCCAGCGTGGGTCCCTTCCATGGAGTGCAGTCCTTCAGGAACACACTGCTCCAATGTAGGTCCCCCACAGGATCACGAGTCCTGCCAGAAAACCTGTTCCAGTGTGGGTCCCTTCCATGGGCCCACAGGTCCTGCAAGGAGCTTGCTCCAGCATGGGCTCTCCATGGGGTCACAGCCTCCTTTGGGCATCCACCTGCTCCAATGTGGAGTCCTCCACGGGCTGCAGGTGGAGATCTGCTCCACTATGGACCTCCATGGGCTGGAGAGGGACAGCCTGCCTCACCATGGTCTTCACCACAGCCTGCAGGGGAATCTCTGCTCCTGCACCTGGAATACCTCCTCCCTCTCCTTCTTCACTGACCTCGGTGTCTGCAGAGTTGTTTCATATATTCTCACTCGTCTCGTCAATTGCAATTGCTGTTGCGCAGCGACTTCTTTCCCCTTCTTGACTATGTTATCCCAGATGCGCTACCACTATTGCTGATGGGCTTGGCCTTGGCCACCGGTGGGTCCATCTTGGAGCCAGTTAGCATCGGCTGTATCAGACAAACCTCCAATTTTTCTAGAGTTGCCAGCCCATTAACCTGAATGTGCATCTACTTTATGGAAGTCCTTTTTAGTTCATTTTGTTTCATTTTTATGTGAAGTATATTCCTCTTCCACATTCTGAAATGGTCCCATAATTAACCATTTCCATACAAGTTTGCTGAAAAATACCGAAAATTTCTAGTACCAGTACTAGTAAACTTGCTTGCTTTCTTCTTTTGCTTTCAGTTGTCAGTGCAGGCTTATTCAAACTTCTCCTGTGTTTGCAGATTGCTTTACATCTACCAATTTTTGTAGCTTCCGTTCTTCCAATTAGGGACATTTATTTGTCTAGTTTCATTCCTTGTTACCTGTGCTGCTCAGAAATCCTTCAGAGACTTTGTGTCTGAGATGAGGTAATTTCATCTGTTCCATGTACTCCATCTGATCAAACTGATTATCTACATACTGTAAGGATTTATTCCAACTCCCTTACAATAGACCCTAAGTTGCTTTTTATCCTGTAGCCCTAGCCAGACCACATGTCTCAATACAAGAATACCTGTCATGGCAGATGAAGCATGGCCATTGAATTTGATGAAGGAGAAAAGGATCCTGAATAATTTTGAATAGAGCTCCTGTAAGTCCCCAAAAAAGCATTACCAAATATTTTTTAATTTTTTCCAAAGATTGTAATTTTTTTGTTCTAAGTTAATACCAAGTTATCTGGAGGTTGTAGCGACGTGGGTGTTGGTTTCTTCTGCCAAGTAACACGTGACAGGACAAGAGGAAATGGTCTCAAGTTGCACCAGGGGAGGTTTAGGTTGGATATTAGGAAAAATTTCTTCACTCAAAGGGTTTTCAAGCATTGGAACAGGCTGCCCAGGGAATTAGTTGAGTCACCATCCATGGAGGTATTTAAAAGATATGTAGATGTGGCACTTAGGAATATAGTATACTGGTGGACTTGGCAAAGTTAGACTAGATGGTTGGATTCGATGTTTTTAAAGGTCTTTTCCAACCTAAATGATTCTGGAATTCTATGATTCTATCTTTTCTTCAGACAGAAGTCTAATTTTTCTATGGACAAGTTCAACAAAAGAATTATCAAAATAAATCTTTTTCAAGGCCACAGGAGAAAACCTGGTGTTCTTCCTATGTACTGTACAGAAGCCTTTCTATCTGTGTATTAAATTCCTGGTTATGCTGTAGGGTCTTTGAGATAAGGGCTCTCTACTTCACAGGCATCTCTTTCTCCCGCTTTTTTTTTTTTTTTACGTTATCAAGGTATGTAACGTAAACTTTAGTCAGAAGTATCAAATTTACTTGGACAAGATGTTCCTTTGGAGTGAAGGACTGTATCTCCACACAAGAAATCCTTTCCTTATATGAAGAATCATACCCACCATAATGCGTAGAATCATAGAAATGCTCTTTGGAAGGGATTTTATGTCCAAGATTCATCTTAAAGCAGGACCACTGCCAATGCTAGATGGCATCAACCATGACTTTCTCTAACCAAGTCTTGAAAAATTCCAAGGATAGACACTCCACGCCAAATCTGGGCAAATTGTTCCTGTGCTGCACTCCCTGTCTGGGGAATTTTTTACTGATGCAGGGACTTGAGTCTGTGGCAAGTCATCTGACTCTACTGAGTGTGTGGGTCCATTGTTTTTGTAACTATGCTGCAAGAACCCCTATGCTGCTCCCCCTTAGCCTCTTCTTTGTCACCCTGGATAGTCTTACCTTAGGCTTGTCATTTGTTTTATATTTTTCTTAAAACCCAGCTGACTTTAGATGTGATTAATGATTAATACACCTTTTGATTGTGTTGACTTGATATATTCAGTCAAAACTACAGTGCTTAAAACAATGGATCTGTGCATCTGTGCAAACCTTGGTGCATTCCGGGAAAGTCAGAATAGCCATACCTGCAACAAATGACTGTACACAGTAGCTCTGGATTATTGTCAGGTCTATTACCTAGCAACTGGAAGAATATACTTTTTTAGAGACTATGGGTAGAAGTGGGCAGCACAGGCAGAATCTGTGGAGGCGTAGTCTATCATAAGGAAATAGTTGGCCTGTACACTGAACTGAAAGGTAAGAGCGGCATGACATCAGGTGCAGAACTGTCAGTAGTTAAAGAAGATAATTAAGAAAGAATCTTGGACAAAGCATCAAGAGACTTGGAGAGATGGAATGGATGATCAGTTGTTCAGAGCCTTGAAATGGAGAGCATGAAAAGGCTGATAGAGATGCAAGAAAAGCTTGGAAACTATCAAGGAAGAAAAACCTTAAATTTGAAAGATATTCTAAGACAGAGGGGGAATGAAAAAGGATGAAAATGAAAGGGGGTACAGTTAGGAAGGAAACCTAAACATGAAATGATGAACACGGACTTTATCCGGAGAGGTAAAATCAAAATTGTAATGCTAGTGCAGAGGAAGAAACACAAGATTAAACAAAGTCTTGGATCTATGAAATGAAGGAGAACAAAGAAATAAAGCTGATAACATATATAAATTATACAAATTTATTGCACCAAACTTATCCCTGAAATCAATGGAGTGGTGAGGGGTTGAATTCAGCTCAGTATGCTTATCTTATTTTATAAATAATAAATGATAATAAATGATAATTACAGTATTGATCTACCTTTTACATGTAACTGTTTTATTTATATTGTTTTCATTGCATGCCTCTGGAGAGTCCTATGCCTTCACATTTCGTATTCTGAAGTCTGCTCTGAAATCCGGATATTGAGATTGTTTGGTGTAAATTTTAAGATAATGCAGGAAAGTATCACTTCAACATGGATGGCAGAAGCAATATGATTGTCTTTGGCTTAAAGGTTCAGTAAACATGAGACTGAAGTTTGACTGTGCTTGTGGAGTTTTGGTTTTAGTAAGATGCACTGTGTTTGGATTTGTAGGTGAGACAATGGAAAGAATTAAAAATGTTCAGTGAAAACATGTGCCATCATGCATGCAAAACTAATGTAATACCAAAATCACTCAAAATCAGAGTGATACCATTTCACACTCAGTTTGAGCTGGAGTAAATTACTGTATTGGAGTCAAGGCAACAATAAAGCAATCTGGCTCTTTGAGCAAATATGAGGAACATAGGTATTTATTCAATACGTTTTCTCACTGTCTGAGTAAGAAGGTAGGATATTTTATAAACATAGAACATGTCTCAAGAATATAGGAAACTTCTTTGGGCTCTGGTAGCATAGCTGTGTCTGAACTGATGTGTAACTGATATGATAAAAGTGTATCAGAAGAAAAAAAAAGACAGAAGGCAAAGAGAATGGCGATGCAGAGTTTTTTGAATCTCCGCTTAAGTTTTTCAAGTCCAGAATTTTGCATGCAGGTTTTCTCAGCTGGGGTCATGATTCCAGTTTTCACTTAGAAACTGTCTTGACCCCTATCTGCTGGATAACTTCTATCTCATCATTCAATCCCCTTTAAAGGAATACTTAAATTTGAATCACTGACAGAAAAACAGATGTCTTCTTTTCTGTGATTCTCAGCATACAAATAAAGTTGTTAGAAGTATAAGCATCAAATAATAATAAAAAATAATATATATATGGGTATAATGTTTTGATTCCGTCTCTGGTGATGAGATATTCTGTACGGTTACCTCTGGTCCCCTGCTGCAGTCCACAGGCATGGGAATGTTGCCCGATGTGTCATGCAGTAGGTTTTGAATCCCAATATACTGCATTTATGCAAATGTTTTTCCATTGTTATTTGGAAAGCAAAGCAGGTAAACATACAGATGTACAAAGCTAAAACTTTAGGATCTCAGACTAGAGACCAGTCCTGAGATAATCAAAGCATCAGTCACAACCTAATGTTAAACACTTTCAGGTTCCATTAACAGTTTTTTTCAATTATAATAGATTGTTACATAAATCTTCTTAACTCTTGACCCTTACAACTGATTTTAACTGTTATGTTTTATGAGCTCAAAAGTTCTGTTCCTGGTTTTAATCAGACTCTTTTCTTGCTCTTGGTTTTGCAGTAGTACTTAAATTAGTGCAGAGAGGTACTATGACAAGAATTACTCCGTTCCTGTACCCCCTATATGTACTCATTATCTCCTAAGTACAAAGGAAAAAATACAGGCTCACAGTCCCTGTTCCAGAGTCAGGGAACTTGACACATGGAGTGTTGGAGTGATCCTCAGTGTCATAGTGAAAGTCTGAGGCAAACCCAGTACTGAACACACATCTTCCGACTCCTGGTCTGGTAATTTAGCTATCAAGTTTAATAACTGATATAATGCAAAAGGGTAAACTGGATGGTCCATTGAAGGATCCATTTAAATCCAAATTATACTATTAGAGAAAATATTTTTGACATAGGAAACCATACCCCAACCCTCCTTTCTACCATTTGAAAGACATTTGTCATGGCCCTCTGCATCTCAAATGACCAGCTGTGACTTCTGATCCCTTTGAATAGAACAGCTGAGGGCTGAAATGCAGGAGGAAACAAATACAGCTATTTCAGGAGAGCAGTGTTGCTTTCTGTTATGTTAAAGCTTACATATTATTATAAAGATCAAAGGCTCATTAAAAATGTAGTTAATGTGCCTAGGAAGGGTGATCTTTCCAGTTCTGCATTGCTTTAAAGATATATCATGTAGAAGTAATCAGCCAGCCACTTGCTTCCTGGACTAAAATTCTGTTCTCAGACATGGCTATGAATTTTAATTGGTGTTGAGGGGAATGATTCAGCTAGATTAAGTTAGTCCCCGTAAACAGCCTCTACTGAGACATTGGAGAAGTGTTGCATTGCACTGGGGAAGTATGGGAACAGACCATGAAAAGAAAGGAAATTGTCCCACAGTGGTATGTTGCCTTCTGCAAAGAAGCAAAAATGTTGAACTGTTGCTACTACATGTGTTTCTGAAGTGAATGCAAAATCATTATTACTGTCTTCCAGCAGTGACTAGAGGTTTCATCTGAGATTGGGATCCTCATTATTAAACAAACACATAGTGAGATGCTCTGCTCTGCAGAGCTCACAGTCTAGGGACAGACAAATGGTGGTATGATAAATAAGGATGTAAAGAAGTGAGGCAGTAAAATATCAAAGTAGAGGTTTGTAGAAACACCACCAGAATGTCCTTGTGATTAAAAGTAAAGCTGTCACTAGCACTTCAATTGCTTCAAGTTCTGTGAATATTCTCGTTACCTGTTTTCAAACACGTTTCACTTTGGGATGATATTTTCTCTGCTTCCTTTCTTTCTCACTATGTGTACACCTGTATCCAAGCACAGCTTCAAATATTCTTCATAGCATAGCAGGCTAATATATTATATCTGTTCCATACATAGATAAATGTGTCACTAAGAAAAAAGGGATGAGCTGATATATCAACTGCTTAAAGGTTGGTTATAATAATTATGTCAAGCCTTTATGGTAGCTTCTCATACAAAAGTTTTTAGACTGTTACAATATAAACTGCCTTATAAGAAACTTAATATATGACTACATATAAGCTTATAACTATGTTTTATATGTCTATACGTTATGGACTAAAACTCACAACATAATCTAGGCACCATCTAATCTTCACCTGATCTTCAACAAGGGCAAGAAGGAGGACCCAGGGGACTACAGGCCGGTTAGTCTCACCTCTGTCCCTGGGAAGGTTATGGAGCGACTTGTTCTGGATGTCATCTCCAAACACGTTGAAGAACAGGAACTTATTGGAAGTGGTCAACACGGATTTACCAAGGGTAAATCATGCTTGACCAACCTGATAGCCTTCTATGATGTCATAACTGGTTGGCTGGATCAGGGGAGAGCAGCAAGGCTTTTGATACTGTCTCCCATAACATCCTCATCAGAAAGCTGAGGAAGTGTGGGCTAGATGAGGAGACAGCAAGGTGGATTGAGAGCTGACTGTGTGACAGAACTCAGAGGGTTGTGATTAATGGAGCCGTGTCAAGTTGGAAGCCTGTAACCAGTGGTGTNCCAGCGTAGGGCAACAAAGATGACTGGGGGATTGGAGCATCTCCCTTATGAGGAAAGGTTGAGAGAGCTGGGACTCTTTAGCCTGGAGAAGAGAAGGCTGAGGGGAGACCTTAGTCTTGCTTATAAGTATCTAAAGGGTAGGTTGAAGGAGGATGGAGGCAGATGTTTTTCAGTGGTTCCCAGCGACAGGATGAGGGGCAACGGGCACAAGTTGGAACACAGGAAGTTCCATTCAAACATAAGAAAAAACTTCTTTACGGTGAGGGTGACCGAGCACTGGAACAGGCTGCCCAGAGAGGTTGTGGAGTCCCCTTCTCTGGAGATTTTCAAGACCCGCCTGGATGCAGTCCTGAGTAATGTGCTCTAGGTGTTCCTGCGTCAGCAGGGGAGTTGGACTAGATGATCTCTAGAGGTCCCTTCTAACTCTAAAAATTCTGTGATTCCGTGAAAAATTACATGTTTCACTATCTGATCTCCACTATTTGATAATGAAGTTAAAACACCATGTTCTCAAACTTCTGTTCAGTGACCATGTAGATTTACCAGTTATGAAAATCCATAGTGCCCCAGGCTGCTTCTTTCACTCCCTGACTGCTGGGAGTGCCATATCTGCTCAGCAGAGCAGTTCTTTGCTTTCTCAATGTATTCAGCTGTATGGCACAATTTCCCCAGGGAAATAAAAGATGTATTTGTCTGAAAACACAACTTAGAGCAGCTCTGCAGCTCCTGAAATCTACGGAAACTTCACCCTACTCTTCAGTACTCGTAAGCTGAGTACTTTTTCTTGTTATATAGATTACTTGTGATTCTTACATGTCAAGTTTCTAAGAAAATATTTCGTTTTCAGCTCTAAAAGTCTCCAAGGGACTAACTTAAACTCACCAACTTTTTTTCAAAGCTCAACACCGTTTCCACAAGCATGACATCATTGGTAAAAATCCGCATATTTGATCTGCCACATGTAGGCTGAAAATAATTCCACTGTAATCAGGAAAACCCCCTGCATTTTTGCTGGTTTGGAGTAGAGTAAAATCTTTTTCCCAGTAATTTAAAAGGAACATAAGACTGAGAAGGACCTTCTGGATTGCCAAATTTAAGCTGCTGAAATTGCAGTCAGCCAAATCATATAATCTCATGCATGAAATTATTAAACTCAGTTTGGGTTATTTGATTTCCTCCACAACATCCACAAGGAGGCTATCCAGAACCTTACTTTACTGATTGCTAAAAGCCATTTCCAAAACTGGTTCATATTGGGCCCACTAAAAGACAGACACCTTTTTTAGATCCATGACTTCTCCAAAAATCCTGTCTAATTTGTTTAAAACTACAGGATGTCGAACTAACAGTTTGCTTGTGAGGTATTTCTGTTTGAAAGAATTTCACTTACTGCCACAATTATACTTGTCTGTGCTCTGTCTTGATGTGCTTTAATGCCAGAATATCAATGTATCTGCAAGGAAGGGGAAAAGTCGTGTTACTGAAACTCTTAACCAAATTTTCATTTCAAACACAACTTTCAAGAAGATTGTGGATGTTAATCCACTGATGAAAGTGTATTAAAAGCAAATAATCTGATAAATAACATGCTTCTCTGAGAGCAGATTATCATCTGGTTGTTTATTTTTACATTAAAATGAACTTGCAAGCCAGATTTTCCAGTCCAGGCACCAAAAACTGCTCATCTCTCCTTTTCAGTGAGAGAACAGTGTTAGTACTGATGATAATATATTGCTTAGCATGTCAAGAAAATCTCTTTTCTGGATACCTGCTGAGAGGAGGATGAATTATTTGCTAGACTTCCAAAGCAGAAATGATTTATCTGTGCTAGCTTAAAATGGTGTTGGTCAAAATAATTCATGGAGGTTACTCTTGTAAGGCAGGGCAAACTATAACTAGCTGTATCTGAGCCTGGTATCTATGATTTTCAGGGCTGTGCTCTGGTTAAGCAAATGTCCTGGATGCCATGCAATTTTGCAGGAACTCTGCTATACAGCCAACCATATGTATGCAATGAAAAAGAGAGGCTGCTTAAGGGATAAGGTTTTGCTCATATTTATCTTGCCTCTGTCTTTTCTGGCACATGGTAGGATAATAAGCACATGATGGGTACACTACAAATAATGATTATAAGTGGTTTAGCCATTCAGAGATATTCAACTAATCCCCTCACTTCCTCAGAGTAGGCTTAGCTCTGTTTACTTCTACAAAGATCATTGCTGCAGTTGTATTTTTTAAGGATTAAAACAAGCCTGACAGGTTAAGCTTTAGTTTCAGTCAAGAAACAGCATGGAGTATATGGAAAATGAAAAGAGAGATATTTTTCGTTGTAGAGTCAACTCAGAAGATTACCGGGCTTCCTCCCTTTTCCAGAGCACCCACTTCGAATGACCTGCATACAGACACCCACAAACAGCGTGAAGAAAGGAGACAGAAGAGGAGTGCATATAAGAGATTAAACATGGTAAAGAATAGGAGAAGGAAATTAAGGGAAAGAAAACAGAAAAATGCACTAGATGTGTATGATGTGACCCACACCTGTGGCATCGCTCTATAGTGTCTTCCAACAGCCAGACACCATACCCGAAGATCATGCTTTTAGATGGAAGAAGGAGAGAGGGCTTGGATCTGTGTAGTAAGTTCCAGATCCATGTAGTATCTCTAGTTCAGATCATATACATGCTAGATACAAGTTTCCTGGAGGACAACTGCTTAGAACTTCACCAAGGGTGATCGGCTTCAGTGGATGGTGAGCAGTCAGTGGCAATATCTGCTAGCTTGGGATGGAGGAACAGAACTGCTTTCCACATATTTCAGAGCAAAGACCTATGTCCTTATCCCAGGGACTAAGATATTATAGAGATGTATCTCTTCTGCTAGAGTTACTCTACTAATATTAATAAACATGTGGTGTCCCCAGCCAAGCATAATGTTCTAATCACTGGTTCATGAAGTGTTTAATTAGGGCTACAATCCATCCCTGACACATAAAATAAGACTGTGAGTTTTGGTGGACACTGGAGTTCTGCTTCACAAGACATGACCGCTCTATATCTTTTCCCCAGGTTGCAGTGCAGCTCTGTATTCCCAGCCCTAAAATATTTCCAGCAGCCTGTCTCCTGGAGGTTGGCCAGTTCACTCAGTGCACATTTCAACATATCCAGGTGGAAGAGAAAGGCCTGTGTTTGTATAGCCAGCAGGAGTAAAACCTCTGTGGGGACTGTACTGCTTATTCCAGAGAAACCTCATACCACTGAGACTCTGAGCGTGCATTTTTAGCCCTCTCACACAGCAGCAATCAGCCTGCTGAAAAGTACTGAAGCTCTGCAGAGAAGTCTGCTTTGGTGAGTGCCCTAGAGCACATGGGGACTTTGGTTTCCCTAAATATCCAGACTGGCGCCTGTTTGGAGCACGGTGTGGCTTCTGTCTAAGTTCCCTCTCGTTGGAGATTAGGGCATGCAGCTGTAGAGGAGAGAACTTGGTGCACCTGCATGTTTTATTCTGACATGGAGCTGGGCACACACCCAGGGAATTGGAAAATGTTTCTGCGTGAGGTGACTCAGAAAAATCCTACCTAGCACTGACTAGCAATAGGAAGCAAAGACCCACAAGGAAACCAGGAATATGTCCCAAGTGACATGTGGTGAAGGTCAAATAAAGTGCCTTTTCCTCTCCGCAGCAATGCTGTAGTGCTGCTCTGTTTCTTGCCACGACACACAGTCACAGCTGAAGGTGGCAAAAGCAACCCAGGCAAGGCAAGAGGAACCTGCGAGAGCCTGGCAGTTGGGCTGCACTTGAATTCTGCATTTTTATCAATTAATCTTTTTACAGAGAGCAGTTGTTCTGAGTGAGGGAGTCATGTGCCACAACAAACAAATAATCCAGATGCCGTGAATGTAAGTAGAAATGAGAGGCAGCTGCCTCAAAAAAAATAAAAAAGGGGAGAGGGGTGGAATTTGGGAACACAGCTCTGGGAAAAAGGCTTTTCAGTTGAGCAGAGCAGAAAGGGGGGGTCTGTGGGGTAGTAAATGAGAGGTTCCCTCCTTCCGTGCTGTAGAAATTTAGAAGAGAATATAAGATTTTCTTATATTTGTATTTATCCTGCATAGTTCTTTCACCCAAGGACTTTGACCCAGAAACCATATACTGACCTCAATAAGGCGATTGAGACAGTTAAAAGTCCAACTGTAAATGTTCTTTGCAACGGATAGTGGATTTCTATGGTAGCAGGATAAAAAGTAAAACTTGCAGAGGATGGTGTGGGCAGAGAACAAAAATGAATAGAGGATATTGAAATATTGTTCACATTAATGTAAATGAAACTAAAGTAAACTATATGGTATTGCACTGTACAGAGAAAGACTGTGGGTCAGGGTCTCAGCTGCTGTAAATTGGCTTATTTGTACTGATGTCAAACTGGCTTGAGGTCTTAAAGCCTACAACTTATACTGATTTACACCAGCTGAAAATCTGGTCCAACATTTTCTGTCACTGCATATTATTTCCCTGGGAGCACAGCATTGAAATCAAACTCTTGAGTCACTGGCCTGCTCATTTGGATCAATTCCCTGGAAGGTGACCACAGCTAATGCAGAGCATTGTTGACAACAATAATTTTTTGATGCCGTTGCTTCACAGATGCCAGTATGGTTTAAAATAAACTCCAGCTGCAGCAAGCCTTTCTGCTGATTTCCCTAATGAACTGTGAACCTCCAAAGTGTTTCTACTGACCTTGTATTGAATATGCTTTCAGAAAGGAAAACAGTACCATTTAGAAGTGAAGTTCATTTTACTAATATTGTGAACAGTTTGTCACTTACTGGCAGAGCTCAGACAGCTGTGACAGTGAGGGCCAGGTCACACCAACCTCTTCTCGAAGAGAAAGAGGGAGAGAACCTATGGGAATTCAGAAAATAAAACACCTGAAGTGCTGAAAGTGTGTGTTACGTCTGTTCTTGGAAATTACGGTTGAATGGTCCATCCAGACTTTGGCATTAGGGATTTCAACTCTCAAATCCTACTCCCTTTATGAACTCAAATACTTTAGGAAAGTCTTTGAATGAGGGTATCTTTGCTGTGGACACTAAGTATTTGTGATAAAATTAACCCAATTCAGAGACAACTTTTGGCAATATTGCGGAAAACATATTGATGGCTTGCTTTTTATTAGTTGAAATGGAAGGCAACCGATAAACAAATCTGCAACAAGCATTTTCCTGTTCCCTGGGTACATCACCACGTAAGAAAGAATGAAGATGAAGTCTGTGTTTCATGGTATTGTCATGTTACAGCTGTAGGCTGAATTCGTCAAACTAGATAAAAACAGTATGGGAGAAATGAAACATACATCATTTAGTTGAGTTCTGCCTTCCCTAATGATTTTTGAGCTGTCTGTAAAACCAGTTTCTGACTTATTTACATATTACAAGACCGTATTCATTTTAAGACAGACTCTGCGACCCTGACTCATTCCATAATGGGAAGTAATGTCATTAAGAACAATAGGAGTTTTTGAGGACTAAGATATTAATTAATAGGAACATGGATGTCAGACTTTGTTTCTTTTTGTGGTAGTCTTTTAATAGTAAAATACAGCTCTTTCACCCACTCCCTCTTCCTTTTTTCCACATACAATTGGTATAGGGTAACCATTGGTATGTTCCCTTTTAACCACATTTCTTCATCTGCTTCTTGTGTTTTACAGTCTCCTTTGTCAAAGTATTAGAAGTGAAATTTAAGCATCAAATAAAAATCATAATACCCTCACTTTTGCAGTAAGGTACCCACAGTGACAAGAACAATGTTCCTAACAAATGTCTTCACTGCCTCATTTTACCTAGAGCAGTTTGACGGTTCCTTTATACTTGCAGATCGTAAATGATTCGTAGTTGGATGCACAAGCGAAACAGTTTACTGAAACTAATCCCAGCAGTGGGCAGACCTATTTGTATTACTCTGGCAACGTTCCTTGCAGTAGCACAGTCAGTTGTAAACATAGCAGGAAAGGGATCTCTAAATAATTCTCATAATATTCACATATCACCAGGAGGAATATCATCTTCGTTAGTATGGAGGCCTGCAGCCAGAAGCTACTTCAGCAGCCCAATTTTCCCATGTGTCAGTAGAAGGATTAATCTCCTGTCAGTATCTGTACCACTATAATATTGAGCAAAATGATCTGAAAAACAGGGTTGTGTGTTATTTGTTACCACTCTCGGTGGTCTTTCTAAGAGTTGGCTGGTCACACAATTGTTTCTAGGACATCTCTGGAAAAAAGCCTTAATATGTATCTGGGTTGCTATTCTACCCACTTCTTTTTTCCATCCACAGAAAGAGTTTGTCCAAAAATGAATAGTTTCATATAACCCAAAGGTTACTATCTACCTGTACTCTGATTTTAATGACACTCAAAGGTGGGTTTATGTTCTTAATTTAAAATATGAATTTATTTAAAAATTATTTGCAAAAATTAGGTCGCATAAACTTGCAAACAAATCAATACAGGAGCAAATGAACAGATAAGGTGTTAAATTATTTAAAACAGTTGCTTCCAAAATGTTTAGCAGAACACATTAAAGTATTGCTTATTACTGAAAACTGAAAACTCAGATTGATGTGCAATATATTTTATAGTATCTGCAGTGTAAATTTGCATGAAATAAAATTTTTAAAAAAACAAAGCCCAAACAGAAAAGGATGTGAAGCTTCTCAGTCAGTTTCCATGGAGAATTTTTGTTTTGAAGGAAAATTTCCCTCTCCTTACAATAAAAATAAATAAAATGTTTTGTCTGGAACCCAGTTTGAGTGGCATAAACACAAAACTTAGTCCAAATTTTATAACTAATTCTCCTACAGTAAATGACAAGAGATTCCTGTATAGTGAATGGAGAACAGCGGATGTCTTTGAAAGCCTCCAGAGGGAGAACCTGTCTGTTTATCTTAGCACCTAAATCTGAATAGGCTGAAATTCAGGCTTTGTATGGAGAAAACCTGACAGAACAAGCTTGCAGCTTCTACTTCTCTCTGTCACCCACAGGACTTTTTAACCCAGAGTTATTCTGGAATGAGACTTTCAGAAAGAAGCAGGGTTTCCTCCTAAAGAAGTGGGAGTGGTTGAAGCAGACCGATGATGGCAGATGATACTTCACAGCTGCAAGAGATCTCTGAACTTTGAAATGGTAACAAAGGAAGATTTAAAAAGAACTCAAAAAAGGGGGGAAAAAACTCCTTCAAAACAACAAATACTCATTGCAGTTGGCCTGAAATATGAACAAAGTACTTGGCTATAAAGCTGAAAGATCGTGAAAAAAGCCATACAAGGCTTACAAAATTCATATTTGTCGTCTTTTTATGAACCTCTTATGAAGCGCTTGTCCTACATGCTGAGTGAGAAGCACGGAAAGTATTATCACAGCATGGTTGTTTAGATGATGATTCAAGCTTGATACTAAAATACTTATGCTATCCTCTTAAAACATGAGATATGACTAGAGGTATCTCATAGATAGCTGTTAATGGGGATTCATTTTTATGTGTTTCCGTAATTTTACCCAGCATTTTCCTCCTACAGACCCGTATTTTATCCCTTGCTGTTTCTCCAGAAAAATTGTCTGAAGTCTCTTATTTCAATTTTTAAACCAAATTGGTTTTTAAATGTGTGTTTTTCCCTGTGAGTTCTATACAAGGTGGATGCTTCAAGAGTCTTGTCAGATTGAAAATACCTTCTGTTTTTGAAAGAGACTCTGTTCAGAACTGCACTGTTTTTTCTGATAATAATTGTGCACTAAGGCTAACTATTGCATGGACAAAAATACGTTTAGTGAAAAGGGAAGTTTTAGTCAATGTTCTTTTTAAAAAAAGAAAAAAAAAGGAAAGAATGGAGGAAAAAAACCTTCCTCCAGTTCTTCAAACAAATATGAGCCTGATTCTCCATTCTTATGTACCTCATCTGTAGTTTTATAAAAAAATTTCCTTTGTCAGCAAAGCTGGTTTAAGAAGCTGAGATTGCGACCACCTTCAGCCAATTATTCTTACCCCTGTGCAGCCCTTTGACACTGCTTAGTTGTGCCAATCCAGTTCATTCAGGATTTATATTGTATATTAAATGGTCCAAGTTAGAAATAAAAATCAAACCAAGGATTGGTGAAATCTGGTTCCATCAGAGTCTGTGAGGGTTTCGGGGATATCAATAGGTGCAGCTGTTGCGGCATTGCTGGCACGCTTTGAATGATCCATTCAATTACATATGTACTTTGATGTTAGAATGTTACTTTGAATATTTTTGTGGTACCAGCGGTGACCCTGGCAGTTTGGCTTTTCCAATATATGTCTATTCCAGGAATTAGCTTCCATAAAAGAGAAAAATCTACCATGACAGTCAAATGGTCTCTACTTGAGAAAATGTTTTGTTCCTTTGAAATATGTTTTACATTTCAGCAAAATTTCAATGGAACATTAAGCCTAAGGAGATTCACTTAGACTGCAGAAGCTGTGCTGTCTTTATGCATGAGTGTCAAGCAATAAAGCATGTACACCCCCTGTGCGTTCTCTTGGTAGGGGGTCCATGGAAACTGCCGCTTTTGATTCTATCTAATGTTTACACGCTAGGCAGTCTTCTTTCAGATATTGAGAGTGTCTTGTTCCTAATGTTCGGGCGTATAGACCAATCTATCATATGGAACTGTCAGTGACATTTCTACCCCTTTTCCGATTTTGTCATTAAAGTGAGGAAATAAACATGAAACCCCTGCTTTAACTTTTTTTTTCTCTGTTAAGGGATTATTCATTCAATTCTGTCTGTAGAGACACGAATTACAAATGAATGCAGGTGTATTCATTTTGTACCTAGAGTCCCATAATTCACCTGATCTGTATCTGAATTTACAATACGTTGGTACTTCAACATGCTTTAGGACAAAGATTTTTCTTCCATCTATGTTTCCAAAAGAGTACAGAAACAATTCTCGCTCCTTTATTCCTAGTGGCATGAAGATTATGATGAATGAAACCTTTTTACTGCTCTTTAGCCTAAAAGGAAAAGGTACAAGGACATTGACTTCAGCTGTAAATAGAGCCTGCTTGTAAATTACTCACTATGAAAGATACTTAAAGGCAGTGCATGTTTCCTGCAATATTAGATCAGATGGGCATTTGTAACATATTAACATTTATAGCTAGATTTTCCTGCAAAGCTGTCAAAGGAAGAGTTCTCTACTAATAATAGATGGTGAAAAGCAAGATGCATATCTCACTCTTTTTGAAGTAGGAAAAATCAAGTTGCAAATTGAATTTCAGCTAGAAAAAGCCTCCTAAAATGGATGCAATTTGGAACAGATTCTGGAAGACATAGAAATATGCCCTTCAAGGCTGAGGTGTGGATAAGGGGGCCACAAGTTGCTCAGAGAAGAAGCCCAGGTTCTCTCCTTGGCTAACCAAAAAGAAGTAGAGGCTGCCAGGAAGCTCTTTATTTTACTTTTCCAAAGACCTTGCGACAGTTACAGAGACAAGATTTGCAGGGAGTTGTAATGTCCTTTATTAGATCAATTGATGTAATTATAAAATCAAATAGACAGGTGTCAAGCACACCTCGAGTCTAGTCCAGTTCACTCCATTTTCACAGAAATTACTATTTTTTAAGGAGGACAGGTGAAGAGAAGCACCTCTCTAATTTTATCTGACCATGTGACCTGGAAGTGGGAAGTGCAACCTTTAAAAAATAATATGCTATGTAATTTTTAACTGGGTGGCCAGAATTGCAGAAAGTATTCAAATTTTTATTCCAACATGAGTTTATGCAGCAGCGCAGTGACAGTTTTGTTCTCTATTTTTCTTTTATAATTCCTAATAATTTCTTGATAATGTCTTTTTGACTATGATAGATCTTTTTACTGAGTCACCCAAGACATTTTACTATAACAGGTAATTTAAAGACCCAAATTATGTATGTATTATCTTTTTTTCTCCATTTGCTTTGCTTTGCACTTAGTGATATTGAACTTCATTCATTCACTCAGTTTTGTGAAATCTTTCTGCAAACCTTTGTGATTACTTTCACTTTTGACTAGTGTGAGCAACATTTTTGTCATCAACAAACTTTTCCACATCACCTTTCCACAGAATATCTCTTCTGATTAATATCACAAGTCCTAGCTCAAATCATTCAGCTACATCAATGGTAATATCCTTCCACTGTGAAAACAGTATTTCTCACTATCTTGTCATAGATGTCTGTCTTTATCCAGGAATTTGTCAAAAGCTTTTTCAAATCCAAAACCACTATGTCAATTAGATCATAGTTATGTACATGCTTATTGATTCTTTAAAGAACTCTAAAAGTTTTGTGAAGTACAATTTCAAAGAATCACAGAATCACCGGGGTTGGAAGGGACCTCTGAAGAGCAGGGACACCTACAGCAGGTTGCACGGGATGATGTCCAGGCGGGTTTGGAATGTCTCCAGAGTCGGAGACTCCACCACCTCTCTGGGCAGCCTGTTCCAGTGCTCTGCCACTCTCAAAGGAAAGAAGTTCCTCCTCATATTTAGATGGAACTTCCTGTGTTCAAGTTTGTGCCCGTTACCTCTTGTCCTTAGAGGTAAATCTTGCAGAGATTTCTCTCTACAAGAGCCCTGTTTTCTATGTCTTATTGCTCCATGTACATTTATGTTTCTGCTAAATCTCCCAACAGTTTATAGCAGTTTGCAGACTATAGAAGTCAAATGTACAGACCTATAATTTCTCATATCTTCCAGAATGATCATTTTTTAAATTTGTAACGTTTGTCAAATACTATTCCTTTACTAATGGTGAATTTAGTAATAAAATGCATACCACAGTTAAGAATTACACAATTTACTACTTGAGTTTCCCTAGAGCTCTTGAATGAATAACATATGGTACGGGAGACATTTTACTCTTAATTTTATTAATTTATTCTAAAACCTCTTCTACTGACACTAAGACTGTTTCAGTAACTCATTTGTCATAGGAAAAGCTCCCTCCGACTTCCACAGTGAACACTAATGCAAAATATGCAGTCAGCTTTTCTGCTGTGGTCACATCTTTTCTGTTCTTTTTCCATCCCTATCATCTCCTCCTCAGCAGGACAAGAGGAGTAAATATGTTTGAAAAGCTTGTTGGTCAAGGCAGAGACAGGGAGATCACCCACTCTTTATCATCACGGGCAAAACCCACTTGACTTTGGGGAAATAAATTTAATTTATTTATCCAACAGAGCAGGATAATGAGAAATAAGAACAAATCTAAAAATACCTTCTACCCACCCTCCCCCTTTCTTCCCAGGCTCAATTTCCCTGCTGATTTTTCTACCTCCTGCCCCTGAGCAGTGCAGGGGGACAGGGAATGGAGGTTGTGGTCAGATCATAACACTTCACCTCTGCCACTCCTTCCTCCTCATGGTTTTCCCTTGCTCCAGTGTGGGTCCTTCCCACGGGGTGTAGTCCTTCAGGAACAGACTGTGCCAGCGTGGGTGCCCCACAGGGTCACAGCTCTTGCCAGAAAACCTGTTCCAGTGTGGAGTGCCAGGAGCCTGCTCCAGTGCGAAGTATCAACAGACGACAGCTTCCTTCAGGGCACATGCATCTGCTCTGGTGTGGGGTCCTCCACGGGCTGCAGATGGATGTCTGCTCCACCATGGACCTCCATGGGCTGCAGGAGAATCTCTGCTCCTGCACCTGAAGCACCTCCTTCCTCTCCTTCTTCACTGACCTTGGTGTCTGCAGGGCTGATTCTGTCACATTTTCTCACTCCTTTCCTCCACCTGCAGTGCAGTGTTTTTTCCCCCTTCTGAAATATTTTATCACAGAGGCACTACCAGTGTCGCCGATGGGCTCAGCTTTGTCCAGTGGTTGGTCCATTTTGGAGCCAGCTGGAACTGTCTGTGTCCAACATGGGGGCAGCCCCTGGTCTCTTCTCACACGGGCCACCTTTGCAGCCCTTCTGCTACCAAAATGTTGTCACATAAACCAAATACAATGTATATATGTTAATATTAGTTTTACTTTTTCAGAAGCCTAATCCTTTTTCAGCATCTTTGTTTGCTTTTACATTTAAAATGGCAGAGCTTATGTTCTTTTTTATTTTCCTTGTCTGGATACAAATTCTGCTTTTAAAGGATACTTTCATGTTTAGTGAGGTGCTCTGTATTGACTGTTATCATTCAGGAATGGGATCTTAGAGTTGTGATGAATGGCTCCATGAAAATGTCAGCTCAGTGCTCAGCAGTGGTCAGAAAAGTAAATTGAATGTTAGGAATTATAAAGAAAAAAATAGAAAAGAAAACAGAAAACATAATCATATCAGTGTAAGAAGTGTTATCCCAAAATCTAAAAAAAGGATGTAACAGAACTGGAAGAGGTTCACAGAAAGGCAGCAAGAATAATCAAAAATATAGAATGGCAGTCAAAGGGATTCATAAATAGACCAGGACTGTTCAGTCTGAAAAGTGACAATTGAGGGAAGGCTTTGACAGAAATCTGTACAATCATAAGGGAAATGGAAAAGATAAAGAGACAGATGGTTCATTTTCTCTTCCAAAGCAAGAATGCGAGTATCACATGCTCTTAGCAGGTGATAGGTTCAAAGCACAAAAAAAAAAAAAAAAAAAGGTAGAACCCA